>JAPKLX010000028.1:437467-597706 GCA_026898415.1 Leonotis leonurus | reverse complement strand
ACTAATCCGAATTACGAGAGAAACGAGACCAAAAACGTATAAAACAGGGATGATGAACTATACGCTGATAAAAAGAAGAGAAGGAGCAGGAGCAGGAGTGGAAGCAGGGGTAGTAAAGGTAGCATGGATTGGTGGATGGATGGCCTCAGTGGCGAGCTTTGGAGAGCAAGGAAGAACAGTTATGATTCTGTTAGTGGGGAGATACCGAAGAGTGGAGGTATTAGCAGCACGCCTAGTATGAGAGGAACCGTTTGCTACATTGCACCGGAATATGGCGGCGGTGGTGATGTATCTGAGAAGTGCGATGTCTATAGTTTTGGGGTTGTGCTATTAGTTCTGATTGCAGGACGTAGACCACTTCAAGTGACTGGGTCCCCAATGTCGGAGTTCCAAAGAGCCAATCTCCTGTCATGGGCACGACGTCTTGCTCGTGCTGGGAAGCTTCTTGATTTGGTGGATAAAAATATTGAGTCTTTTAATAAGGACCAAGCCCTGCTATGCATCACTGTGGCGCTTCTCTGCCTGCAGAAATCGCCTACACGACGGCCTTCGATGAAGGATGTAGTGGGTATGCTGAACGGAGAGTTAGTGTCGCCTCAGCTACCGGTTGAATTTTCGCCTTCCCCGCCTTCTCGGTACCCTTTCAAGTCTCGCAAGAAAGTCCGATGAGTTGTGTTTTGGTGCTAATTCTTTTGTGAAGTTTTAAGTTGCATATTCTTGTATATGACTGATTCCTGTAAAGAAAAGAAATTATTGAGTTAAGAATCCATCAGTAAACATTAGTGTAAAGTAAATTGAGCCTCAGTTCTGATTGCATATATATACTTTGTGGTGCATTTAGTATGTTTCACATGACTAGATATTTATTCTTTCAGCTGTTATTTGTGACTACAAACTTGGTAACTTCAATTTGACCTCTGTAGTTGTAATTTCACACTTTCACTGATGAATAAATATCCAGAAGTTTGAGTGCGTGATAAAAAAAGAGAGAAAGAAGTGGAGTAATTAATAGTAGTAAAAAAAGATTATAAATGAACATATATAGTAAACGTTTTAAAATGTTAATTATCAAATATCAACTAGTGTCGTTGTTGTTGGATAAGTTGTCGCACTTTTGCTAAAATTTTGTGTAAAATGTCCATTTATAAACTAGTAATAGTAATTTCACATATTTTAGAGAAAACAATAATTTTTATTATTTATAACAGCTATACCCACACACACATATACCATATATATTATATGTAGAGCTCTCAAAATGGGCCCGACCAGGCCCGCCTTCCCAAGGTACCCAGAGTTTGAGTTGGGTTGGGCTTTAAAAATCGAAGTCTGAAAAAAATCGTGTCTACAAGCCCGCCCGAAAAACTCACGAAATTTTGGGATTAAAAAGTCCGCCCATTATAAATATTATTTATATTATTTACATTTATTTTTTTAATTAAAATATTATGAATTATAACATTAAGATATTAAAATTAAGATAGTTAATTTACAATCTTTTTGTATAGAGGTAAAAATAATTATTTTATAAAAAAGTATTACAAAAATTAAATAAATAAATTATTATATTAAAATTATTAAAAATTAAAAAATATATTATAATAATCGGAATTTTCGGACGGGCTTGAACAAGCCTCAATTCAAAAAGTTCGAAGATTCGGGCCGGATAAGCTCGACACAGTGATTTTGACAGCGCTAATTATATGCTTTAGATACCCACATGCATAATTAACTACTGTAATAGTAAGAAAAGAACACAATTTATTTATTACAATTTACTGAAAGTTTAAAAACCTCAATAATACTGAAAAAATGACCAACGTTACAACTTACAACAAAGCCCAATAGAAAACTCTATAATGAAAAAAATGAGCACAATTTTGGGCTTATATTAACACTGTATATATTCAAAAGTGAAGGAAGAAGGCCAAGTATCTTCCATTTGTTCTTCCCCCTCGTTGCTCGAACAGACATCTCCTCCGCTCCACTTCCCCTATTCTCTTTGTCGGAAAAAATCAGGTTGAAATCTATCCATCTTCCTGCATCCACGTTTTAATCAGTTCCTCAGCTTTCATTATAGAAAATAAGTTATAGTCAGCCCTCTTATCTTCTCACCTCTGGGGTTTCTTACTTTTTGCCGCGGAATTCTCATTTCCCAGTGGCAAGTATCTTGGGTATATAATCCTACTTGATGGGGCAGTTTGGTAGTGCTAAAAGTATTTGAGTATCGTTATTGTTGTCTTAAACTAATATTATTTCAGTTGTGCACAGTGCGAATCATTGCCTACCGCGCAGAAAGCTTACTTTACGAAGTGGAGGACTTCGTAATTGTACTTCACTTCAATATTAAATGATTAAAGCTCTACCTCTATCTCTATATCGCTCTCCCTTTCCCTCTCCTCAAAGGTTGTATATTCTTGTATCTCTGGTTTCCTTTCCCCCATTTTGTGGTTTCTTTAGCTTCGGAGAATTTGCAGATTGGTGGTGAAAATGTCAGCAACAGCCAACAGAAACATGGGATTTCCGGCCGTGTCCATGGCGGTGAAGCCGCCGGCCCACCCCACTTATGACCTCAAGAATGTTATAAAGCTAGCTTTGTCTGAGGACGCCGGTGATCTAGGTGACTATCTTGACATTCCCAAGTGTTTATGCATAACTTTTATATGAACACTGTGTTTGTATTTATGATGAATCAACTGTGAAAAGCCTAGACTTTTGGGTGATTTTACGTGTTTGACTGTTTGAGAATGGTGCAAATGAGGATTTATTTGTTTCTTATGATTAAGAAACTGTTCGAATGATCACTTTTTTTTTATGGAAACGTGTGGTGTTAATAAGGTTTATGGAAACTTGGTAATCTGTTGATGAAAACTTAGGCCATTGAACTAACTGAAGGTGGACGAAAGAACTTGAACTTATGAGATTATGTGAACTGTTAGCATATAAATGGCAATACATTTCACACTGCAATCATTTATGGAAAAGTGGTAGGTATGGATCTTGGAAGTTCTTTATATCCTATGTATTCTTCAAATTTTAGTTGTTGGTATTGTAATTGCTTCCACTATCCAGTTAGGGATTGAAAATTGTCTTAGAGCCTTTTACAGTTTAGAATTTTGATTCCCATATGAATTATTGTTGTATATCTTGCTAGAGATTTTCAAAATATGTCTACTCTTCCATAGATTAAATAGCACGGAAGATGACTTTTTTGATAAAGGGCACCTCTAGAATTTGAAAATTAAAAGGCTTTGTAATTGATATGTAGGGGACGTGACATGTAAAGCAACAATTCCTGTTGAAATGGAGGCAGAAGCCCATTTTTTGGCAAAGGAGGATGGTATTGTGGCTGGTATTGGACTTGCTGAAATGGTGTTTAATGAGGTGGATCCTTCACTTAAGGTAATTGAGCACTTTGGTTCCTGAACTCAATACATATTTTCATTCTTTTTTAGCTTCTATTTATAGTCATTTAGAATGGAAAAAAAAACTGCATATCTTCAAGGGTTAAACTTGGTATTGCACAGATTGAGTGGTACAGAAAAGATGGTGATAATGTACACAAAGGCTTGCAATTTGGGAAAGTACATGGTAAGTCGGATTCTATTCCTTGCAGAGTCAAATTTATATCCATATAACTCGAGTTTGATCATCCACTGTTACTACTTTATAATGATATGCAGGTAGAGCACACAGTATTGTTGTGGCTGAAAGGGTTGTTCTTAACTTTATGCAGAGGATGAGTGGAATAGCCACTTTAACGAAGGTATTCTCCTTGTCCGAGTATCTTACTAATGTTATAATATTTCAGTTTATCAAATAATGTTTCTTATCATCTTTGATGTGTCAAGTATTGTTTCCCTAATTTGTTGTTTTGCAGGCCATGGCAGATGCTGCACACCCTGCTTACATTTTAGAGACCCGGAAAACTGCTCCAGGCTTAAGATTAGTGGATAAATGGGCGGTGTAGATCACTATACTCTTGCTCTGTTCCTAATTTCACTTTGCATTTTCTTTTATACTGTATGGTCTGAGCTTATACTTGATTATTTTTCAGGTTCTGATAGGTGGAGGTCATAACCATAGAATGGGTTTGTTTGATATGGTCATGATAAAAGACAACCACATATCTGTAGCCGGAAGTGTCACGAATGCCTTGAAATCTGTGGACCTTTATTTAGAGCAAAATAATTTTCAAATGGGTGTTGAGGTACTCGATCAGGCTTGAATTGCTAAATGCTGCTATTCAGATTTGTGGGATAAATTTATTTCTCAAATCCTGAAGTGCTCATAACCGACCTACCCATTCACTTGACTGTGCTGTCCATTCTATTTCAAACACGCAACATGAGAAATGGAAAAATAGAAAGAAAAAATACCCCAAAACATATACCAGAATGTCTGTTAGTTTGGGTGTTCCTGATTTCATTTATCTTCTCTTACCTTATGCAATTTATTCTACCTCTCACACTTCAATTCTCTTGCATCTCTCATGTTGGGTTCTTTTAGTGGTGGTTTTGGTTGGTTGCCTTCTAAAATTAGGTGGTGTTACAAGATTGTTGTGTGATTTTTGAAACAAGATATTGATGATTGCCAAATATAGATTTTTTTTTACATAAGTAGGCAGGAGCATACTCCACAAACCACTAATGCAGCCTTATATTGTGTGCATAATTTGTGCTATTGTCAGTCCTATGCAACACTAAGTTTTCATATGATGCATGCCGAAACTTCTCACATGGAAAAAGCTTCTTGATGAAATATTATTGATATCTTCTGCAACAGGTTGAAACCAGGACTTTGGAGGAAGTAAAACAAGTACTAGACTATGCATCCACAAGAAAGACATCATTGACTAGAATAATGCTGGATAATATGGTTGTCCCCTTGTCCAATGGCGATGTTGATATATCCATGCTTAAGGAAGCCGTGAAATTGATTAATGGGAGGGTTGAGACTGAGGTACATTCTTCTTATTTCTCTCTTACTAATTATTCCTATGGAGAATCCTCAGTTACCCTTCCTATAAACCCATTAAAACACATTGACAACATACTATTCATCAGTTTATTTGGTTCATGTCATCAAACCGCTAGAGTTCTCTTATACACATCAGACGATGCTCTTTATGATTATATGCCTTCAGATGTGCTTTATATATATAATAGATAAGGTACTGCAATCTGCAAAACAAGATCTATTACTTTTTAGCACATATTCTAATACCAAGTCCATCATTGTAGTTTGGGTCGAGAGAAAAAGGCTTTAATTTAGGTTGTTAGTGCATTCCTATTGTGTCTCATATTTGTTCACCCTTCGACTTTCTAGCTGTTCTTTTGTTTTAATTTACTAAGATTCTTTTGTTGGCAGGCATCTGGAAATGTCACCCTTGAGACTGTTAGCAAGATTGGACAATCGGGGGTCACCTACATTTCTAGGTACTGTGATTTGTCTCCTTCTCACTAATTTATTTAGTATCAAAGTAATTCTTCCATTTTTGGTTGAGCTATATGCCACTACTTATGAGGACATTAGATATAATGCCCATACGAAAACCTTAAGATAAAGTTGGGCTTTCGATCAGGTTGCTCACCACTATCCTTTGAATTGCAGCGGTGCCCTAACACATTCAGTTAAAGCTCTTGATATTTCCTTGAAAATCGATACGGAGCTTGCACTTGAAGTTGGTAAGCGTACAAAACGAGCATGATGATACTTGAAGCCAGGCTATCAGAAGCTCCCTTCATATATAAAAGGTAGGAAAAGTGCCATGAGTTTGTGTGCAACTGTTCGATACCCACTTTTTAGTATTCTATGAGAAGGTTTGCGGTGTGGTGACTGTCGTCCTTGAAGGATTGAATCATTCATTGCTGGCTAAAGGACTATACGCAAGTTTCTTGCGCAAGTGTGAAACTTTGGTGCTTTATTAAGGTAATCATGAGTTTTTGAGGCTCCGAGAATGTATGATAGAGATTCAGTAGTAGCATCTTACATGTATGCAAAGATAAACACTTAAATATCTTCAATTCGTATCTATTTATAAATTGGATTTTTTGGAGCTTCCAATCAAGAGGGAGATATGGTTGTCCACTTCACCATTCATCCAAATATATCTTGATTTTTGCTCTTCCTTTTCTTGTTTTCTAAATCATGGCCGTCGTCGTTATTATTATTATTATTTGGTGAGGAAACAATTTATGATTTTGTGAGTAGCTGTACTGAGTCTACTTACTATGTACATACATGTTCATCAAATTTCTAATCAGAACGTACTTTTTCTAGTGAAATCGTTTAGCAAGTGGAGTAATATTTCCTGTTCTGTACTATTAAAACACATAAGAAGAATAAAATATTACTCAAGTGTAAAACTCACAATTACAAGGAATCACAGTGAATTGGTAAGTCCCATTAAAAGCTCTTAAATCGTTCAAATATTTAATTAATTATCTCAAATGATTAGATCATAAAAGATACATATAGCCAAATAATTATATACTACCTCCGTCCCACCAATAACGACCCATTTGATTAAAATAATACACTCATCTACTTTACAAATGGGTCGTTATTGGTGGGACGGAGGGAGTATATATGAGTAAGTCATTACTCGCATACATCCCATTACTTTTATGTAAGTCAAACACGCTTAAGTTTAGAATTTTCTTGGAATGATCATCAAAAAAGAAGATATGGGTAACTAGTATCGAATCTTTTAAGTTCTCCAATATACCGACATATTTTCGAAATTCCTCTCATTCTGATGTGTTCCGCTTTATTTATGTAATACTCCGCTTGAAGTCTTATAAGAGCCACTTTTTGTTTATATCTTTGCACTGACGATCACTCTGTACTTGTGACACGATCATTAGAAGATTTTTTCTATTATCAAATCCGTGCATTTGGGTTTTTAGATGATAATGCATCCAACAATGCTCAATTCAAAAATATAAAAACCTATTTAAAATCAACTTGAACAAAAACATTATTGCAAATTAGTCAGCCAAGACACATCTTACTCTTACCTGGTGGGTGAAACCCATAATCTGTTCTCTTAGCTTAGTTAATTAATCGATATTGCTTTCCAATTTCCAGAGGGAACATAATCCAATTGTTTTCCAGAAAATCATGATTTTATCATCAAATCATGATTCGGTATCTTTGAGGAGTTGTTAGGGTTCCAAAAGCTATCTCATGGATGGAAAAAATAATTAGTTATATAATGTGAGGATCTTCAAAATCTTATATTTAATTGGATCCTCTACGAAGCGCATATCTAATAATAATTTCACTTTTAATTTGTTATATATAACTCCAGATACTCAAATATTTTATAAAATATTTTGAAACAATTTGGTATTTAAAGAAAAAGGAGAAAAATAAGATCACAGATCATGAAATTGAGGCATGTCGATTTTTTCCGAAAGGAGAAATATTTCAAAGATAACATTTTACAATTGTAAATTTTGTCAAAGATGGAATGATATTATTTAAAACCTTTTGTGTAATTTAGTCAAATAACGATGTATGTGAAATTAAGCAGGTCTTCCAAATTTCAGTCCACAAATTATAAATAATGGCATTAATTCGTTCATGCCTTCCATTTTCATGTGTGTGAACGCAATATCAGGTGGCGTAAGACAATATTGAATATAATTAAGCTTAAATTATTTGTCTAAAGTAAGACACTAAAGCATGATGTATAATTTAAAATGACCTAGTTGGGTGGGTCCCGCCCTCGGCCCTCTATCACCTTGTTTTAGGACAATCATCAATGGAACCGTGAAATTATTTGCAGATCTCAATCATATAATTGAAAATTAGATTTCGAAGATCCTCACTTACTCAGAGAACTAAAGATGTTCCCTTTCCAATCAAACTACGATATAGGGTTTGGAACCCCAACCACTTCTCAATTAGAATACCAGATCCAAGATCTTGCTTCCATTGAAAACAACTTGATTAGCTTCACAGATCATGCTTCCACTGCAAACAATAACATTAGTTTCTCTACCACCAGCAACATCGAAGCCACGGGTTTCGATTCGCCTGAAACGAGGCAGATGCATAGCAAGAAACAGTGCAGTATTCGAAAAGCTATGCATCGTGAGATCGAAAGAAAAAGGAGGCAAGAAATGTCCCAACTCTCCACTTCTCTCGCTTCCCTTCTTCCTCTTAGCCACACCAAGGTAATGATGATCTTTTACTTTTATTTTAAGTTCGTAGTATTTTGCCTTCTAATAAGTCATATCTTCTAGGTTAAGCTACTTAACCCTTCTTTTCAGATGATTAATTAGTAAATAGTTCGTCATAACTTATTTGTTTGATCATGATTTTGCTTTTCTTCCTTCTCTGATAAACATATATCATATATATATTGTCATAACCATTTGGATAAGAATGGTGTGCAAGTTAGCAAAATATAGGCAATCCCATACCTGAATTTGAACATCATGACAATATATATTATTGCAAAAATGCTAAAACTAAATTTATTTATGTATAAAATTGTGAAGCTGCAAATGTTTTATGGCAAAAGTAAGCAAACGTTGTATATAGGTGAAACGGTCGGTTGCTGCCCAAATCGAAGAAGCGGCGTGTTACATAAAAGAAATGGAAAAGAAGAACCAAGAATTGAGAAATCAGAGAGATAAGGTGAAGAAATCGCGCAAAGTAACATCTTGTTCGAGTTCAAATAGTAGTGATGAGCGTGTGGCTGTGAACTTGGTTTCAGACGGGATCGAAATTCTCATCTCCTGCAACAACGGGACATCTGATTTAGGGTTGTCCCAGTTTCTTGCAGTGTTAGTGCAGACAGAGCTTGATGTTGTTAGCTGCATTTCAACCACAACCAAGGAGGGAGTTTTCCATCAAATAAAAGTAGAGGTAAGTCTTAGAAAACCCAAATAGTGCAAGAAGAGCATATATATTATTTTCTAGTGGGATCCTCTTATATGGCAGCATGGTGCAACGTATCTATGGATATATAATCGACCTATATATATATATATCGTGCAGGCCCAAGACATGAAGAAGCTTGATGTGTCAGAGCTTGAAAATAGACTAAGTGCTGCCATCGATGCATCATCGCCTTATTAGAATTCTTCGAATCAACACAGTTATATGGAGTGTTTAAACTTGAATTTGAGAATGAATGTATGAATAAGGTTACGAGTGCGTAGCTTAATTTGAGAAAGTTTGTAAAGAGTAATATTAGAGTAATGTATGTGATTTTTGAATGCATTATATTAGCTAGATTAATTAGTAAGTATTTTAATTGAGTGTATGTCTTGTGAGGGATGTGATGCTCATTGAGTTGAGTTCTTGAGTAGTGTTATAGAAAGAAATGCATAAATGCATGGTTTCCTTGATCAAGTATTATATGAGGATAGTTCGTTAATTAAGAATTATACATTCATAGGATGAAAATCATTAATGTTGTCGTCTTTGTAGTTGCATGACCATTTTGTAGCTAATTACCAATATTTGTTTTCTTTTAGCGAGTTAATTTGCGTAATATCACAGCTTGTCACCTTTTTCTCTCTTTCGCTTCGCCTGTGAGCGCAATCTTTTAATATTAATATTCTAATTGTCCACCAGAATAATTTGGATTTTAATTCATTAAATAATGTATTTTGATTTTAATTGGAATGCGTGGTGGGTGAAAATTTGCCCGATTGAGTTACACCTATAATTAATACTCCCTCCGTCTCATTAAACTTGACACATTCTTAAAATAGTAAAAATTATTTCTTTAAAAAGGTATGGACCCTACCACCTTTATCATTCTTACACTATTTTATACATTCTTCTTAATAATAGTGCCCAAAAGTTTTGTGTCGTGCTTATTGGGACGGAGGGAGTACCACTTCGTCCTCTACAAAGAGGGATATTTTTTTCAACACTCATCAATTTAAAGAGGACGGAATGATATATAATTATAAATTGAGTTGTGCATAGTGAATATGGTGGACCTACTTACTAAAGATGAAAATTTTCTTATAAATCATTTTTTCGTGGACATCCCAACATTATAAAACACAAATTATTTTGGTGATAGAGATAATATAAGATTTATTCTTGTCAGTGCTAGAGGGGTTAAAGGGTACATTAGCCCAAACCGAATTATCCGTAAATTTATTACTCTCATCGTCCTATTTAATTAGATTAATTTTAACCAAAATTGTGAGAATTTTTTGATTAAAATGTATCTAATTTAATAAGATAGAGAAAGTATATATATTTTATTAAAACATATTGACGCATTTTTTGGATCCTATATAAGCTGCCAGCTGCACGAGTTCGATCGTATGCATATGCATCAGAAATCTAAATATTAATAGAGCATGTATGGATATAATGTTAATTAATATATATATCTATACAACAGAAAGCATTGTATGCATGCATGTAACCTAACAATCTTGTTAAACTAATTGGAAACCTAATTATTATTTATTTTCTTAAACGGATACGAGATCTTTTCATATTTATTTTTTGCTTAAAGAAGGGATACGATCGATCGAGATCTAATCATTGAGAATATATAGTAATTACAGGAAATTAGTGAGCCATATCATCAATTGGTACATAAAAAGCAGTATGAATTAAGTTGAGCTTTATTAATTCTGTAAGAAATTAAAGTACTTTCATTTATATATAATATATAGATTCATCAAATGTGCGACGACTGCATATTAAAGAAAATATTAACGTTCATACCCTTTTCGACCTCCAATTGCTTTTCATGGAACTAGATTTACCCGCGCGCGTTGCGCTGCGTATTACGATGATAGTATCTTATTTAATATTTGAAAATTAATAAAATTATTTATATCATATGAAATAATATATATAATGAAGAAATTATGTATTAACTAAAATTAACATTGACACATTTATATTGTTAAATTGATCGTTTAAATTAATTATTTTATATTTGTTGGTCCCGAAACGAGTATACTGAGTGTATGGGGGAATACACCAGTTAAAACTTTTCAGATTAAAGAGTTTTCAATGAGAGCTCAAATTTGAAGGGAGGTAGCTTCAGTATAGAGATGTAACTTTTAGATAACAATCCTTCAGTCTACACTTAGTGTTTGACTGATGGACTAATATCTTAAGTATATCAATGCGGAAGTGGTGGTTTAAAAGCTTACTCGTTTATCAAAAAAACTTAGTGTTAATGTTAAAGTTTGCACTTAATCAGTATTCAACATATGCAATAAGCGTTAGATAATAAATACAGAAAGTAAATAGAAGAGACACATGAATTGGTTTGTGTGGTTCAAAGATAAAAATTCTTACGTCCACGTGTCTCGATGTGAGTCGAGGGTTTCCAACTAAGTGGAGAGGTGTCTTACAGTGATTAACCTTGAAGGTTAGATGAAACAATAATGTCTGATCACTTCTAGCTAAGAACTAAATCTAAGCTAGATCTATTTTTCGGTTACAGTGAATATCGCTACTAAAGAACACACTATGAAATAACAGTGAGTTTGAGTGTTCTAAATCTGAAAGCTTGCGTGAAGAAAAAAGCTTGAGAGTGATAGAGAGTTTGAGCGTATGAAGTGTTTGGTAACCGGTGTTTGAAGTGTTTGGTAACCGGTGTTTGAAGATCTCAAGAATATATCCGTTGTGAGAGAGAGTTTCGTCCGTAGCATTTGAAATTCTTCCCGTTGGAGTCGTCGTCCTTTTTTACCATTTTTGGTGTCTGCAATAAGTTTTTGCTTCACCTACTGAGATCTTTACCAGAAGTGGTAATGCCTATAGGAGTAGCATATTACTCAGTAGCAAGCGTAACTTCAGTGGAGATTTCAGTGCAGAGCTTCAGTCATTGTTATCTTCATGCTTCAAACAACTTCAATTTCAAAACTTCAGGCCATATCTTTCAGTAACATGGTTCTTCAGTTTTGGTTGGATAACTGAGTTATAGAAAACTTCAGTACTGGTCTTGAACTTCACTCTTGAGTCCTTTAGGTTGTGTGTACCCGTAAACTGAACTACTTAACAAGTGAGTTCTAAAACAAGACTAAGAACCAAATTTCAATTTTGGACTTAATACAACTTTCGGGGGAGGTTTTTGAATCTGAATAAAAACCTTTATAAATATTTCCCAACAATATTTAATATGTTAATAATATAATAAATTTTATAAATTCATAATTTATCTATAATACAAATTAACATATATAATTAATTATATTATAATCATCCTCTATATGCTTATTATATGGTATTAATATTGAATATTAAGAATTAAAATCTCAGATTAAAAATTAAAACTAACACATATGTACTACAAAATAAAATAAAATATTCTCCAAATAGATAACATACAAAATTTCATTTTCCAACAAAACGTAGTGCTAAAAAATATGGACTAATCAATAAATTATTTTATCAATCTACATTTAGTTATTATTATTATGAGAACATAATTTGGAAGACATAAGATTAATTATAACTGGAATACCTAAATTATACTTTGAATTAATATAAATATCACTTTATTTAAATTACATTTTAAAAAAATATTGAACATATAATATTACAAATAACAAAAAAAAAAGATAAAATAATTCCAACCAACCAAATTTATAGGTGGAAGTAAAACGAATAAGTAGTATATCTACTTAACATGATAATAGTATTATCAATTTCAATTTTTTTTTAAAAAAAATTTATGGGCACAAAATTGGACTTTCATGTGTTAATTATTTTTGATATTGTTAGCCAGTACAAAATATATAATGAATTATTATTTTAAATTCAATATTTAAATTAGAGTGATAGTAACATAAAATTAAATAATTATTCTTTCATAAAATATTTTAAATGATTATTAAAAAAATTAAATATTATCTTACAATTAAAAACATTATATAGATATGTGGGTATATTTAAAATATTAATATTAAGTTAGTTTAAATTCAAAAATTAAATAAAACAATAACTTTCGTGAAAATCAAAGAGGTAAAGTAATAAAAGACTCTAAAATAAATATTGGCATGACGTGTTAGTGGAAGAATTTATCTGATTCAATTGAGATTTGAGATTTGAATTTAAATATAAATATAAATAATTTTGTTATTGAATATTTAAGTAAGTTATATATATATATTTTTATAATTTAAGTTTATTTTTATATTAAAAAGATCACATAGTAGACATTAAGGCAAAAAGCAGAAATTAAAAAAAAAAAGCTTTTAAATTTATATATATTAAATTTGCAAAAAGCTTTGAAATATTTTTTGATTAAATATATAACTAAGTATCTATATATTAATAATAGTCATATAAATAAATAATTATATTTATATATTTTATTTTATGATTTAATCTTATTTTTATATTAAAAAGATCACATAATAGATATTAGGGCAAAAAACACATATCTACACACAAAAAAAAGCTTTTAGTGAAAACATGTATTAATAAAGTAAAAAAAATGAGCAATTACATTTAATTGAAGAAATGAAACGGGTGTATGGGAGAATTCAAATTGATGTATTGAAGAAATAAAATAGCTTCCCAATAAAGAATGGTGTAATGATTGATATGTCAACAATTAATAGCCAAAGTAATTTCTGCATGAGGCATGCGAATTTTGAGCGAAAAAAATGCATAATATAGTAATATATATCCTCACATTACAGGAATCAAATGTACAAAAAAATAGCAGCCGGTTAATATTGATTAATCTCGTTTCATTTTGCGAAATTAACAACTTGTTTTCGTTTAAATATATGTATAATATGGATGAATATGGAGTTTTTCATGAATTAGTTTGGAAAATTATATTTTAAACTATTATCAAGAAAATGCATGCAGTCTTACTTTCATATACATTTGACAAATTTAAATATATTATGACGTTCCTTAAATATATATATATAAGAAAGAAATGATATTATTAGTATGTAAGGGGTTTGAAAACAGAGTTTAAAAAAATAAAGTATTATGTTTTGAAAAAAAGTAAAAATTATAGTATTTAAAGGTAAAATATTTTTTTTAGGAAAGTAGACACTTTTAATATGACGTCCGAGAAAGAAAAAATTGTCATTTTTAGTGAGACGGAGTAGAAGTGACCTCCTCCATTGGTGCGTAACAAGTAATTAACTTAACATGAGATATTCCAAATCATCGCTTAAGGGTGATTTCCACTAATTAATACGCATAATGAGTACATATAGAGAACCAGTCTATTGATAATCTTTATATTTCATAATTTCATTTATAAAAATCTTAAATATTATAAACATAAATTTAATTAATATCAAGCTATTTAAAACCAGATTAAGTCTGGAATATTTATATTAAAACCCAAATGTATACGGTATCATTCACCCACAAACAATGCATGATGTTGTGTTAAATCACATGTTTCTCGATTGTGTACTAACCCTACGGCACACATATATATATATGTTTAATCAATATTTTAATCACATGTCCTATTATTATCCCAACTAAAAGTAATTAGCCCACTAACCTTTTCTAAGACGGCACCTAACAGATTTATTGAGATTTACTGATTTACTACCCTCTTAAGAAAAAAACACACAAAATATTAGATATTTTTATATAGGAAGTCCATTTTAAATTAAAAGTTTATTCCCATTCAAGAACTGCTCTAAATATTCACACATACTATTATGTACCCATATTATTTCATTAATTATACACCACTAGTATTAGTTGCATATAATTAATTAATTTTCGAGAGAGATGATTATATTTTAATTCGTTGACATAAGCCGGGCGCTTTCTCAATTTATACTGCAGTGTTTAATTAAGTGCTCAAAAATAAATATAAAAAGTCATATATTAGATTTCATGTTTAGTATTTAAACTGCTGTGTTGAAGTGTCGAATAATAAAACATGTTTGGTATTTATTCATATATTTTTTGTCTGGTTCCCCTATTAAATGTTTAATTTGTTTAGTTAAATTGAGATTTAAGGCTACGGTTAGCTATTTATCGAGACTAATGTTTGATACCTAAGGTATTATATTAATTTTGTGACCATATAGTTATCATAATTACAAAGTGATTATTATATCTAGGTCGCTGAAACTGCTGCCTCTCGTCTCAAGCTCGACTTCTTGTGCTCTTGGCACTCGTGCCTCGACTCTTGATCTATATCGTGCTCCAGTACGCATCTTGGATCGTCATTTGGCTCACTAGCTTCCAATTGAGCTCAATTTCACCAAAACCGGCGAAAATTGCGTAAAACGCTACACAAACTGAATGCGAACGTAAAACCAATAAACAAATATAAAATAATACGAAACAAAGTAAAATAGGACACTAAAATGAACCAATCGTATCAAGTTAAACGCATAAAATGAGTGTTTATGAATGATTAATTTACTTATATAGTCAAAGTAACAATATATATATATATATATATATATATATATATATATAGGTTTAAGATTAATTAAAATTTAGTTAGGTTTCCGGTAGGATTAATTTGACAGACACATACACGTACGGTTACGATCCTCACATATCACGTGCATTACATATACTTCAAAATTAAAATAATGTCGTTAATTTTTTACTTGTGTCATAACGCTTTTATTAAATTATGCATGTAAGGATTCTGACTAAAAACCAGCTGCCTCCGCAATGATGGACTTATTCAATCTTTAATATTACACACACACACATTATGTCGTCACTGAAATGATAATTAATTAATTACTTATATCTTCTCTTAGATTTTCTCAACACCTAAAACACTCAAACAGAAGAAGAAGAGAAGGAAAGGTAAGGTTATAATATAGAGTCTTGATAGCAAATTAATCATGCAATCTGATTGGTGATCTTACTAGATTGATTAATTATTATTTTTTCACACACACACACATATATATATCCTAATCTCCTTTATTAATTAGCTATAACTCAGTAATAATTATTTCAACAATGGATCATGGTCTTTTGTGTAGCGATGAAGTTGTTACCAAAAAGAGGGCAAGAACAACATCAAGATCAGAATTATCAGCTCCCAAACAAAAACATGAGTTGGATGATCAAGAAAGGAAAGATAATGAGATGAAGAAAAGTATGCATAGAGAGATTGAGAGGCAAAGAAGGCAAGAAATGTCTAATCTTTACGCCTCGCTTCGAGAACTTCTCCCTCTTGAATTCATCAAGGTACGTAATTCATTCATATATATAATCTCTTTAATTCTTTTATAACAATTAACTTCATAAGTAAGATCGATGTAATGAAGGATGTTATTAATCTTTGGGTCTGAATAAAATCGAGCGCAGGGAAAACGGTCAGTCTCCGATCACATGCACGAAGCTGCAAATTACATAAAGCATATGGAGAAGAACATCCAAGAATTGAAGTTAAGGAGAGAGAAGCTTAAAAAAGAATCTAATTACTTTTCTGCAGCTTCAGAAAATGGCGTAAATTTGCTCAACTCAGTAACGGTGAATTATTGTTGTGATGGTGTTGAGGTTTTGATGATGATCAACTCATGTGCTAGCAAAGAGGGCTTTGGATTTTCCCTATCAAGAGTTTTTGCAGAATTGACTCAGAAAGGACTCGATATAATCACCTGCTTTTCTAATAAAATGAACGATAGAATTTTCTACAAAATTCACACTGAGGCATGCAACTACTTCATTATTCTTTTCTTTTTTGCATTTCTCGGAATTATTATTGATAGTTTCGCAATTAATTTGAACTTCTTTTGATTTGCAGATAAATGCTTTTGCATACATAGATCTTTCTGAGCTTCAGAAAGCACTGCTGAATGTAATCAATCAAGATTCATGGAATCTTTTGGGGGTTGATTTTAGTTGATGATCAGGTCGATAAAAGAATATATCTTGGTAATATTTTCTCTGGTTTTGGATGCATGTGTGTAATATCATTAGATTCACCAGAAACAATATTGTGCACACATATTTGTATTTGGTTGGTTAATTTATCAATTATTATTCACTAGTCTGTATTTTGGATATATATTATAGGTTAAGATCTAGCTAGAACCAAGTCTTATATAGTAACTAAAATTTATGCACGTTACGTATTATTTTGATGCATTACATGTAGTATTTTAATGCATGATATGATAATACATTTTTATTCATTAAACAATGCATCAAAATTTCAATATATTATATGCATAACACTACAAAGATTAATAATCTAGATTAGTTACTAGTTTCTATATAAGGATGAATTCTTATTTCATCCGTTCACAATAAATAAATATATATATATATATATCAAATAAAATTAAATATATTTATTGTAAATAAAACATTTTATGCCGATGATGCATTAAAGATTTTTTATCCGCTACTTTCAATACAAATTAAAACTTGGAAAGTGGTGTTTCGTCCAGAGATATCCCCAAATAAATGTACAATTTGCGACAAGGTTTGTCTTAAAAAAAGTATTATATATTTTAATGCTATATATAGAAAAAATATATTAAACTTTTCCTTTTATTTTGTCCTAATTTCAAATCCAGCACTTTAATTTGTTGGATTTTTAATTCATACAGATATAATTGAAGGGTGAATTTGCCATTTCTCTGGGTATAGGAGAGTTTTCACGTACGGCCATTGGCCCATTGATATACAACAAATATTACAAATAAATGTCCACACGGGATGATGAAGTTAATTATATGCATGGCTTAACAATTTCCCTTTAGTTAAGAAATGTAAAATGGAAACTAATAAACTATAATGGATTTTTAATAAACCCAACCTAATTAAGGAGAAATTATGTACTCTCCAAATTCACTAAAATTGGCATAATTTGACTAAATCTATGATAATTTTTTAGTAGATCACTTTTAATAGGACACAAAATGTACTAAATTTGCATCCGCGCCACCGATAGATAATATTCAATTATGATTCATATTCACAGTAGTATGTAAATTAAAAGTAAAAAAAGAGAAGGTACATTTAGTTAATGTGAAAATAGAGTATACAAATCACTATAACTCATATTTAAAATTTAAAAATAATTTTAATATTAATGAGCTAGAACTTGATCATTTTATCGAATACCCACCGGTATTCTAATTCTTCGCGTATCAAAAAAACTAAATGTCTATAATAACTTAATACAAAATATTATTTGTATATATATTTAGCTAACATGCAAAATTTAAGAACGACTAGGAACTATTTCTGACTTTGATCCTACCTTCCCTTATATGTTTAGTTTTTAATGATATGATGATAGGTAAAATTAATAATATAATTACTTTTAAATTATTATCTTCATATTTGTAATTTTTCAATTTTTTACCATTTTTTTCGGACTTCATCCCTTTTTAATAATTCAAAGCAAACTGTAACACCCACTTTTTCATAAAATGATTTGACGCAAGCGAAGCTAATTTTTTTTTTTTATAAATAAAAACGACGTGTTATTCGAATCACCACGCAACTCCACACTCCAAGCACCTGAAAATGATAATGTGGGGCATGAACATACATAAAGTATACTCAGTGTGAGATTTTATGCTAACATTGTCCAAGTTAATAAAACGGTAAGCACATACGGTACCATGACATAGCATAACTGATTCGCACTGTGAATAATCAAGGACTGTGACGTCATGAACCCTATTTACGGGATCCTAGCGACATAACATAAATATTGCGCAATAACTGAAGTGAGAGTAAAATGAGGTAGTAGTAAAACAGCTCTTACTCATCATCAACCGATTTCATAATCACACATACGGCTAAACACATAATATTAAAGTGGACAACAGTAATCAACTGCATAACTGAATTAGATCACCACACCTGATTGAGAATTTAGCTAAGGATGTACGATCAATATATATGCCTCCACCTTTCACCCCAAAATGATTTACTAACATAAATATTCTATATATAGATATATATATATATAGGGAGTGGTTCTAATAAAAAGGGACATTAAAGTATAAAATAGGAAATGATCTGGGCCATTAGATCAACACCATCCGACGGCCATGATTAAAACAAAAATCGCGCCATTATATATACATAAGGTTATTTTCGTAAAATTTGAAGTGGGCGGTTATGCGTTCAAAAAACAATGCATTTCATAGTTAAATACAATGCATTTCATAGTTAAATGCAATGCATGACTCAAATTACATTTTCACAATGCATTTCATAGTTAAAAGCAATGCATTTTTCGGTCAAGATCTCAACCGTCCGATCATGAAAATCTAAGGCCCAGATCATTTCCTATTTTATACCTTAATGTTCCTTTTTATTTGAACTCCATCCTATATATATATATATATATAGAACTTAAACCTAATAACATATAAGACTAGCATAGGTATGGCGTGTAAACCTACATCTATGTAAGACACATGCATGCAAAAGTGTAAAATAGATTTGTTGGCACTTGCATGCAGACACTCTATTTTTTTTTCACTTTCATGTAGCTTTGTCTAGTCACTCCTTTAACATTTTATTATAATTTAAGTATTTTAATATTAATATTAATACATATATAAATGTATGTATATATATATATATATTAGTTTTGGTATGTGACAAACCTACCTACTAAAACAAAAATTCGTCCTCGAAATTAAGTTAATTAGTATGAAGTTGTAATAATAATAATAATAATAATAATATGTTATATATAACAATATTTCTTTAAAATTATGACTTATAAAATGATTTATATACATGTGATTTTAACATGAACATTAACAAAATTGAAGTTATCAGTACTAGACTACTTATATAAATTACTAGCCTCATGATTGCAAAATTGAGGCTTATCCTTACTAGTCTATACTTACTTCTATTATATATTTGGTGGCATACAACTGCTTTGTCCCTCCATTGTATTTGCATAATCATCATATGACAGTCCACCAATTTGACCTTCTAACCCCGCTGCTGACCATCGTGAATAGGCTTCTCCATCAAACCATTCCATTGGATCCTATCATTCTCAATAATTCCGACTCCTTTTAAACAGCTTATCATTTCTTGGTGACCCTGTAACATTTCTTGATTGTTTTTGACTTTTATGTTATAGATATTGAGTTGTTTAGTATGAAAGTCTATTTGTTCTTCACTGTATCGAGCATATTCCTCCATTGCCTTAATTCGATCAGCCAACAAACGGGTTTTAACCTCATGAATTTTTATCCCGCGTTTAACTCGCTGCCATTGCCACCACTCACTAAGCAGACCTTGACAAAACTCATTATATTTAATTTTTGGTTCTTTATGGGAGGATATCTCTAACAGCTCGTTATATATTTTTTCTGCTAACGGTTTTACTTGACTTCTTACTGAGTTAACAATCCTCTCACAAGCTTCTCTATCATTAATAACATATTCATAACTAACAAGTTCATTTCTTTTACTAGATAAATCTTTTATATAATCTTCTAATGATCTATGACCTTGCATTTGTGTAAGATAGTCCCAGTATTTGTTATCTAGAAATTTTTGCCAAGTCATCATCATTTTTCTGAAAAAAAAACATAATACTTATTTTAAAAATACAATTATATTAAAGAATACCATAAATTGTGAAGTTTTTAATATTACTCCCAAAATAATAAAATGCATGTCTAAAATGAGAATAGAAAAGAAAACATCCACTTACTAAATCCTTGAAAACTATAATCTTACCTTTGGAGATGGAGCGCGTGGAGATAGAATGTTTTTATTTTTTTAAAGTTTAGCAGTCTATAGAAAGGTAGACCGACTTTGATACCACTTGTAACACCCACTTTTCCATAAAATGATTTGACGCAAGCGAAGCTAATTTTTTTTTTTTTATAAATAAAAACGACGTGTCATTCGAATCACCACGCAACTCCACACTCCAAGCACCTGAAAATGATAATGTGGGGCATGAACATACATAAAGTATACTCAGTGTGAGATTTTATGCTAACATTGTCCAAGTTAATAAAACGGTAAGCACATACGGTACCATGACATAGCATAACTGATTCGCACTGTGAATAATCAAGGACTGTGACGTCCTGAACCCTATTTACGGGATCCTAGCGACATAACATAAATATTGCGCAATAACTGAAGTGAGAGTAAAATGAGGTAGTAGTAAAACAGCTCTTACTCATCATCAACCGATTTCATAATCACACATACGGCTAAACACATAATATTAAAATGGACAACAGTAATCAACTGCATAACTGAATTAGATCACCACACCTGATTGAGAATTTAGCTAAGGATGTACGATCAATATATATGCCTCCACCTTTCACCCCAAAATGATTTACTAACATAAATATTCTATATATAGATATATATATATATATATATATATATATATAGAACTTAAACCTAATAACCTATAAGACTAGCATAGGTATGGCGTGTAAACCTACATCTAAATGCATGTAAGACACATATGCATGCAAAAGTGTAAAATAGATTTGTTGGCACTTACATGCAGACACTCTATTTTTTTTTTCACTTTCATGTAGTTTTGTCTACTCACTCCTTTAACATTTTATTATAATTTAAGTATTTTAATATTAATATTAATACATATATAAATGTATGTATATATATATATATATATTGGTTTTGATATATGACACAAACGACTAGTGTGTATGAATTCAAGTTCCTACCTACAATATTTCATATATATTCATGTAAAATCACTATAAAAGAAAATTTTCACTTTTAACTTAAAAAAGTAATTAAATCACCTATTGGTCTAAAAATCTAAATAAATCACCTACAGGCAGCCCGTTTAAGTAAATCTTTGAAGTCAAAAACTAAAAACACATTTGTCAAAGTATATGCAAGAGTGGTTTGATGCACTCCCATTTTCTCTCTTAATTACGTAAAGTAGACACAGATTGACGGACATAGATGAGAACATATTTTACAAATACAGATAGTTTATAAATTACATAGTTTATAAATGCTCAATATTGACTACCGAACAATTAACATTGTTCGATACTGATTAGAATTTTAGAAAAAAATAATAATTTTCAGAAAAAAAGAAAGGAAAGGAATGAGCTGTTTCCTAGTTCATTATATATTAAAAACAATTGGCAAAGAACTATTCATTTGGCGATCGATGGAAGACATTATACAATGAGTGAGGGTTAATTAATTAAATACTTTTTTTTACGCATAGTAAACTTCAACATGGAAATAACATATATGAGAATAAACTCAATTTTATATATGGTGAGATTTTTGGTTCACCAAATCGTGTTCATAGTCGTTGACCGGTGATTAAGATCTTTTAGAGATGATTTATGATTTTGAACAGTACTATAAAATATAAAATTAAGCCTTTAGAAGTATTAATGCTTTTAAATTTAGCTTATCCATGTTGTTAATTATATTAGCCTAATTTAATAACTAATACTCTATTTTTATATAAAAATATTACTCTTTTCTCTTTTCGTTCTATTCAATTTGACATTCCACTTCTTTTTATTAATATCTCATATATACTATAGATTGGAATAATTAACTCCTATCCTTTTTACTCTTCTTTCAATACAATTGAAACGACGTAATTAAGTGACTTAATTTATATGAAAGTAAATGATTAAATAGGGCAATTTGAATGAGCAATCAATCACCGACTCATCTAAGATTCTGTTAACGTACTGAATGACGATTGAGTGAAATTAGTATATATCACAAGTTTTTTTTAATAGGAAAAGGTTAATTAAGATATTAATTACTGCAGCTGCTCCACCAAATTAGAGGTCATAAATTAGAAATCCAGCCGGAAATTAAAGTCTTCGTAACTTAATTATCCACAATCATGTGGTCACTGTGGCCAAATAATCAATACCACTACAAATTTTTTTTTTATTTTAGCAACGGAATTTTTCCGTTACTAAAACAAGAAATTCCGTTTTAGTAACGGATTTGTAACGAATTTATCCGTAGTAATATCGATGGTTGCTAGAAAATTTAACAACGAAATGTATTCCGTTACTATATATAACAACAGAATTGTAACGGAATTTTCGTTTCTAGAATGGTTTCTTCTATTTTAGTAACGGAACTGTAACGGAAAATTATATTACTAAATTTTTAATAACGGATAATTCCGTCATTAATTTCGTTACTAAAATTTTACAAAAATTTACCAGCTTAATTTAAATATAATAGTAGTATTTACTAAGAGAATTACCTATAATATTCCCTGGCTTACTCTTACTAATATATATATAGAGAAATGATTAAATAAAAATGGTTATGTATATATTAGATTGTTGTCCGTCGAAATTCGACGGAATTAATATTTTATAGAATTTATAAAAGTATTTGACATCATTTCATTTATTACTATTTGTTGTCATAGATATATGAACTATTTATTCATTTTAAAATTGTATTGTTTTGCTTATGATAAACTTGCAATCGTTTTAAAATTATATATATATATATATATATATCAATTTTTATTATCCATATTAAATCCACATAAACTTGTATATTAGTAGACTCTATTAACAACTTAATATATTTATATATTATTATTTTAATAAAAAATATGATTTATTCAATTTTTATTATCTATATTAATATATATGGATTGTTCGAATAATAATATAATTAAAAGTATGTTATGATAATTATATATACTAAAAAAAATATTTTTAATAATGTGAGCTTTATAAATTTTTATTAGATTTGAAAAACATATAATCTAATATAGAAATCTAGACATTTTCATATAATTTATTAATTTTTATTAGATATTAAAAAATTGTACATAATTTATATAAATTATTATTAAATTAGTTATCAAAAAATATATATCAAATTAATATATCACTATATATATTATATTTATTAAAACAATACTTAAATATGGAATAATATATAATACAATTTATGATATAGATTGAAATAAAAACATAACATAAATAGCATATGCCTATATGGAAATAAGAATATATAATATTATATATGATTATTATATATATATAATTCAAAAAATTTAGCGAAAGTTCATATAAGATATAATGGAGAACTAGAAATTAATCTCATCATAAAGATCTAAGATTATAATTAATTATCTAAATAATTAGATAAGGTTAAACTTGTCAAATTGCTTTTATTCTATTCCTATAATTAAGGGATATTATTATATTTCCATACAAAAATTACTTTTAATTATTCAGTGTTCATTTTTTTTTAATTCAAAATATTTTAGTTATTTTATAATATAAGTCCGGCGCATGTTTTGAATTTTGCTATCTATGGAGTATTAATATAAATGATGTGGTTAATTCGTGACTTAGTTTTACTAAAAATTGTGCTTTTATAATTATATTGTCATGCATTTTAATTTATGGAGTGATGCTTTTTACTATCTTTATTTATAATATTATTGTTGTTGATTATATTATTATGCTTTTTTTTATTAGTACATTAATGCTAAAAATTGTGCTTTTACAAATATATTATCATGCATTTTAATTTATTGAGTGATGCTTTTTTCGATCTTGCTTTATAATATTATTGTTGTTGACAATATTAATATGCTTTTTATTAGTATATTCATGCTTTTTTATTTTTCAAATTATTAATGAAAATAGATCTGCTTGTGTTAACTAAAAATAAATATGAATTATCCATATTTTTCATCTAATGAAAATTATAATTTTTAGTTAACTCATACAGAACCATTTTTTTTTCTTATATATATATACTGGTAACAGATCAAATGAAAATTAATCTTTAGATAGGAAATAAGAATCGATTTGGGTCGTTGATCAATGTATAATCTTTGGTCTAGATTAATTATGCATCAAACTTATGCATAGAATGCATTGAAATTATAGTGCAATTAGTTAATGAATAAAAATACATTATCATGTTAGACAATAAAATATTACATGTAATGTATCAAAATAATTGGTAACATACATAATTTTTAGTTCCTATATAAGGCTTTAGCTATCATCGGATCCTACCTCGATATATACAAAATAAAAATGTTGGTTTGAATTCGAATTTAGACCATTCAGATTGAGTTTTATTAACATATTGAATTATTATTACTGTATCATTAACATGTCAAATTTAAATTTAAACCTGAATTAATATATTAAATTAGTTATTATTAGGTTGACCCGATAACTACCCAACTTGATTGTCAAAAATAAATACATTATGCTGAACTATATATATTCGCTCTACTCTAATAGAAGATGATTATTTGATAAAGATTAGATTTTTGACGAAAGGTGAAATAGAAAAATATCAGAAACTTCAAAAACTTCTTCCGCGATGGATGTGGTCTTATTGTCTTATTCAAACGTAACTTAATTACTTAATTAAATGTGATAGGTACGGTGGGTACTAAAATTACTCACAAGAGACAAATATGTTTATTAAAATTAATGATTATTAATTAACCTAGTGAGATTTTCACAAAACGCAAAAATTAACAAAGTTTACATAATTAATTAGCGAAGTATTTATTTATATTTATTTGGTTTGTGTTAATTTCATAGGATTCATTAATATTTTTGTGAGGGATAATATATAACACTAAAAGTCCTTTTTTTTTAATTATCAAAGTTGAGTTTTAACCTCTGAAAATTGATTTTCTGCAACCCAAGTTTTTGTTTGGCTCTAGTTTTAACTTCAAGGAGAATATGTAGTGACTTACGTGAGAATTTTTTTTGTTAATTAGTAAGGTTATGTATATCAACGTTTTTGTCCGCTTAAAACTTAAGTTGGGCTGGCCCAATATATATAATTAGATTTCTAAAGGGCTAATTTTCAACAAAAAAAATTAATTAGAATTATCTTCTTTCTTTTTTTTTTGAATTATTTTAAGCCCTACTTTCTAGAAATACTTATCAGACAAATATTCACTGGAGCATTAATTACGAGTTTTAAAATAATTTATTAAGGGATAAATATTAAAATATTCATTTTAATAAATAAAAGATAAAAAATATATATTTAAAAATAAAAGATAAAAAATATCCACTTTATATGATAACATGATGAAATTGATTATGTGCTCGTGAGGAAATTCCATTTATAAAGGTGTGTATTTTTAGCTATTACCCCATTTATTAGTTCAGTCTTAATTAGTAAATATTAAATTAACTTGTATTAATTCTATCTACCCAGGCTATAGCTTATCCTAATTCCTAATTCCACAATTATTAGGAGATTGTTAATTACTAAGATAACGGTGGGCTGTGGGCATACATAAGCTTTTGGGCTCATCGTAGAATTCATCTTTTCCTGATCCAAATCTAAGTTAATTTAAATTAATATAGCTTTTAAGCTTATAGCTGCATGTATTTCCACACTATTAACTGTTTATAAATTATTTTTTGTAACAAAAATTATATTAATAATGTACACAACTAATATACTAATTTCTTAGCAGTACAACTAGTTTAAGTCGATTACTGATCGTAACTGAATAATTGCTGTTTTCTTGTCCATGAAAAAGAAATATATGTACTATAAAGTAGCTGTAGAATTTAGAGGAGAAGAAAGGTGAGTGCTTTCATAAAAGAGTAGGTAGATTGTTTACAATAATCACACAGCAAATTAGTAACAAATTAGTCTTCATAGCTAGATCATCAAATTCAAAAGTAGACACCAATTATTCTCTTTACAGGGGACATAAAATGAATTTTATATGAATATTGTAGTTCACAACAACGAAACGAAATAGCTCAGCTGCAGCCCTAATCAAATTTAATGTATACTCTATCTATCAAGTGAGAACGGAAGGTACAACATAATGAAGCTCAGAGTCCCACCCAATATTTGCAGTAGCAACCCAATTATTGCTCTCTTGATATCCATATCTACCTTCTAATGGTGGAAGTGGAGCCCAAGAACTGGACGCACCATTCACTTGTACATCCTGTTTCCTACTTCTATTGTTTACTGCTATCACTTCACTCAGAGGATTGCAATTGTAAGCCATATCCATGGACGCCGTCGTCCACGTACAACCTCTCGATGCATTCATCAAGAACGAGTCCTCCTCAACATGGCTCATCATCATTTGTGGCTGCTGCCATTCCACTTGCGGTTCCGCCCCGAGCCAATCCAGGCTCGAGGTATCCGGCCCAACCGCACAATTCTTCTCGCTCAAAACGACGTCGTTTTCATCATTACCCGGGATATCAACCTGAGTGCTGACATGTACCTGGTCAAGTACTCGGCGATCGGCTCCAAGTTTTTTCGTCACAATCGGCAAAGGAAGCCGATCGCCTTTCGTCGCTGACGGGGGAACACTAGAGAATCCCGCGTTGCCCTGGATTAGCACGCGGGAGCTCTTCTTGTTAAATAATTTCGCCATGAGGGCACCTACGAGGTCATATGCCTCCTCGGTGCGACACATGGCGTCGAAGGAAAAGGGCTCCGTGTGCTCAGGCATCACCGAGCCCGGGCCTGACTGTGGCAGCTCGAAGTTGGTGCGGGCGTTCGCGCCCCTCAGCTGTCGAGCTGCCTTGTCGTAAGCCCGGGCCGCGTCCTCGGCCGTGTCAAACGTCCCGAGCCATAACCTAACCTTTTGCAAGGAGTCCTTGATCTCGGCGACCCACCTCCCCGACGGACGCTGGCGGACACCGACGAACTTGTGGTGGCCCCGCGACGATGTTTTGCGACGGACTCGGATGCCCTCGTCGCCGCCTGCAGGTGTATTTTCCTTCATCTATTACTAGCAAACTTTGCTAGGCTTTGTCCAAGTTTTTGGGGTTTGATGAAGAATAATTTACTTATATTCGTCGCGAGAAATGAAAGGAATCAATTTGCTTGCGCTTGTTGACATATGCTAAAATCCAAGAATTGGAGCATTGTTATTATTCGATTTCTATAATTATTACAATTGTGGATGTCACAACTTGCAGGCCTTGATTTTGTCATTGAATAATCCGAAACGGTTAGCAGATTATTACAAGAAAACATTTACGTAAGGGTTGTGTGTTGTATTTAGAAATTTATGGATGTTTGTTTTGACAGGGTCATAGACCAGGATTATTGGTTCATTCTTGGTCAGTTGGTCCACATGTTAGAATATAAGGGAACCATGCACTAATCATGGGTCACCCAACTTATATTTCTAACATTAAAATTTATTTTTTACTATGGCATTTTCTAAATCTAGTGAAAACAAATTATTAATGACGATGAAAAATATAAATAGTTGTTGAGAATATACACATGCACGCAATCATGTATAATAAATAACATATGAATTTTTTTACCCAGTTCGTCTTGTAATTACGTCTGGAATCGATATCAAACCAAAATTTTCACTATATATTTTTCGGATACAATTATGAGGAAACCGTTATTTATCCATAGCAACAAATCCTAAGTCCTAACCCTAAAGCCCATTAAGATTAAAATTGGACTAATAATGTGGGCCTAAAATGGGATTACCCAGTTAAATTGTTTTGTTGGGCTTTTTGTGTTCAGTAATATTTTAAGGTGCGAGTTCTATCTCACTGAAATAAGATATATAGTTATTTTTAATATTTAATGACACTTTTAATTTTGTAATATTTATAAATTCAAAATTAAGGTATATGCATTTTTTTTTAGTTTTTCATATAATTGTTAATTATGATTTATTATATTATAATATATAATAAAAGATTATTAATTAAAATGATAAATTTAAATGTGAAATATGAAGTATGAGAGGGAAAAGTAATAAAAAAAAACGGTCCCATTGTACTGCTATCTTCTCAAGCCATAAATCATCGATCATCATTCCTATATACGACTGATGCATTTAATTAATATATTCTAGTTCTTGTTAGATCTTGATTCTTAATACTAATTAATTATTTTACATAGTCGATTGAGTTCTTTCTCTATGCTAATTACTTTTTTTAAGTTAATATATACCCCATACATGTATTCTAGATGAGACAATCTTGTCTTAGAGTTTGAAGTCAATAACTGTGAGAACACCAATGCAAAAGCAGGGAAAATACTAGGTTAACAAAAAAAAGAAAAGGACAGGAACACAATCTTAGAATGCAGAGAGAGATACACACACTTTCGCTTTCGCAGCAAAAGAGTGAGGAATAGGTGAAAAAACAACAAGCAAGCTTATTCTATTTCTTGCAATTGGTTGTATCAACATTGGACCTTGGAGAAGACAAGAACACTAAGAAGTTGTAACTATGATCATTTCCAATATGTTTCAAATTCTTAGCTTCATGGTCGAGGTCGGTTCTAAAAAAGTTTCAAATTTGACTCGAGGCTCGAATTTGGCTCTGTTTTTTAATGGATGATGTTGAACAAAAGTTCTTTTAGAAGAATTTTGGAAGACTTTTAGTATGTGTTCAACCTTAATTATTGATTATTTAACCTCGTACAGTCCCAAAACCGCCTATGCCTCTGAGATCAATGTCTTATTTATGGAAATATATATATATATATATTTATATATATATATAGTGGGGTACATTAAATTATTGAAAAAGTGTATCATTGGCAATACTCGTGTGTCTAACTTGTGGAGTTTTATTGATTGAAGATTACCAACCCCAGCTTCTACCTAAGCTCCAAAATAATATGATCCAGATTTTTGAACAAATCTATGTTTTTAATTTAATTTTTTGAGAATATCCAACTATGTTAAGTTATGAACTAGCATCCAGATATTGTCTAGCTCATTGTCTTCATTAATTAATTTAAATCGACTGTTATGGTATCTATGCAATCAGTCGCTTTCCTCAGTTTTCGATCGCTAGTCGACGCAAATAGTAGTAGTTAAAGCTATCGCAATGTCCTGCTGTTTAATTATATTCAGCCTTTATATTAATGAATTGGACAAATAATTATGAGAAATTAAAGCATGAGAGCGACACTATTTAATGCTAATCCAGCTGTAATGTGTTGTTCACTAATAATTAACTAATCATCATCCTGATTACTCATATTATCTAGAATTGCAATTTATATTTCGTCGAACATTCTGGGCAAGTTAAATATAGGACAAAATAAAATCATCATACGTACCTACTCTTTCATCTGTATATCCAAAAATTAATTAGGTTAGGCCTCTGCAGATTCAGTAAAGTAAACTTAAGATTCATTTATAATAATTTAGTAATATGAGGATTGAGGAGTATATCTTATTTATAGATTGGATCAAATTAATTACATCGAAGCGATGCATATAGTACTTACAAAATGAACAAAACAATAATACAAAATAAGACATGAGCTTCAACATTCTTCTATTTAATTGATGAGTGCGACATTAATTTTGTTTTTAGTGATGATCTAATTTGTGAGGTATGTCATGTTGTGCATCAAAACACCTGATATGTTCAAGGCATTGTTCAATCAGTAAAGAAGGAACACAGACGTTGAAAAAAATATGGAATAGCTTAAAGATATACTTGCTGGTCAAAACTAACTAGCGAGATTGAAGCAACACGTTTTCATCTCCTCAATCAGTTGTAAAAAACTTTATTGTTATTCTTTAGAGATAAGGCTCGCTCGTGCCATCTATAAAAGAGAAGTAAAGAAGCAAGGAATAGTAAGGCATTCAAGAGAGAAATAGAGTGAGAGCCATTAAAGAGTTTGAGCGCATTATTTCATATTCTTATATTCTGGGTTTGTGAGTAGGGGTGGGTCGGTAAGGTATACCTTACATTTTAGGTCATACCTTATACCTTACCGTAAATAATAGTATGAGAAATTTCATACCATTACCTTACCTTAAAGTCCGGTATACATTCTTCCGGTATACCTTAAGGTCCGATATGAAAAAATCTCATACCTATACCTTACCTTACAACCGGTATACCTTACTTTTATCCGGTATACCTTACCGTTATCCGGTATACCTTACCATCATCCTCCTTCAACTTATAAACAACCAACACAAGTTACACAACAAAGCAATAAATATAACAAATACACAAAATATCATAAGAACCATAAAATATCAAATAAACATTCAAATAAATGAAATCTTCAAATCCAAAACATAATTCAGATCAACATGTCCCAACAAACTTATAAGCATTCAAATAAATAAAATCTACAAAATATCTTATAAACAAAAAATTTCAATCAAGCTCCAACGTGGAAACTCTGCTAAAAGAGACCTCTAGTTGTAAGTTCATGAGATCTTCACATTTCCAGATCAGCACCTGTCATTTTGAAGTTTGATTACAAGTTTATAATTAACTAATATTAAAGAAAAAATAAGTGTAAAATAATATAATCTCACCTTCAAATTATAATATTGATAATGTGGATGCCGGAGAGAGACTTTGGGAACCTTCTCCATCTGTTACATGAAAAAACACAAAAATGAATTAATATATTTTATTTTGAATTAACATATATAAGATAAAGAGATTTAATAAAATAAAGAAACTCTTACTCTTTTCAATTTCTTCAATTTCCTTGTACAATATAAGATCATCATCGGTTGGATCCGTGTATAAACTAAAATCCTCTGCTTTGAGCCAATCATTAGTGCACACCAATGCCTCTACCATTTTCGGACTCAAACTAGTCCTAAAAGGATCCACGACCCTTTTGCCCAAACTAAAAGCTGATTCACTAGCAACCGTCGAACTTGGGACTGCAAATAGATCCTTTGCAATGATTGATAGGCTGGGATATTTAGCTACATTTCCTTTCCACCAATCTAGAAGATCGAAGGTATCAGATCGAATCTCAATCTCATCAGCTAGATACTTATCCACTTCATTCGATATTTGTAGAAGCTGTTCTCGTTCATTTTGTGCGTCTACATGACTATTCAGTTCATCATAAAAATCATCACCTCCTACACTAATATCATCTCCATCACCACAATTATTGATCAGATTTTGACCATGATTCGAGGTATCACTGATTCCCTTGTACTCTGCCCATAGAATAATCAAGTAACCTTTAACTTGATCAATGAACAACATGTACTTTTGAGCAGCACCATCTAATTTCTGGATGGTAACTTTGATAACTTGGAGCTTGTGTCTCGGGTCTAAGACATTAGCAACAAAAATCACCGGATTCATTGTATTCCAATCCCCCCTATACTTGTTAAATTTTTCCTTCATTGACATTGCAACCTTCTGGAGAGTATAATTTGAAGCATCATTGCACCTTTTCTCGATCTCCATTTGTATGATAATCATTGATAGATATATCTCTTGAGATGTTGGAGTTTTTGATGCACTTAGCTTTAAAGTTGCAATGTAGAACTTTTTTAGGAAGTATACAAAGGCTTCAGCATCATCCCAATCCTCTGCAATTGGAGGCCCCATTCTATTCCTACCCTTGTCAGCATTTTCACTAAAATATCTCATAAAAGGAAGAGATTCTTCAGCCATCCTTTCAAACACCTTTCTATACTTCAATGCAGCGGAAAGCATTTTATACGTTGAATTCTACCTAGTTTTAACATCCATAGGTATTGTTGACGTACAATCAAATTTGGCTAGAACGGCATACTCCCTAAATTTGTTTAGTCTAGCCGGAGAAGAATGAAGAAATACGACCGAATTCCTTATAGACTTAATTGAAGAATTAAGCTGTTTCAAACCGTCCTTAACAATTAAGTTAGTATATGACAAACACATCTCAAATGCAAATATTTCCCATCAAACAACAAACTCTTATCAATTTTCATTCTTTTCTTCAAGTAGTCGATTGCAGTGTCATTAGAAGATGCGTTATCAACTACTATAGAAAATACTTTTTTTATCCCCCACCCCCTGAAACAAACCTCAATCATTTTACCAATCTCTTCCCCAACATGACTAATGATTTTTGTGAAGTTAATTATTCTTTTGTGCAACTTCCAATCACTATCTATAAAATGAGCTGTGACCACCATGTAATTTATATTTTGAATAGATGTCCACGTGTCAGTGGTAATACTCACCCTGTGACCACTAATCATCTTTTGAAATTTTCTTTTCTCATCTAGAAATAAAGCATAAACCATACCTGCAACTTTCTTTCGATCAGGAATTCGAAATCTAGACTGTAATTCATGGACAAGAGCGGTGAACCCCTTCCCTTCGATGGCCCGAAATGATGTTTCATCGATGATCACATACTCTGTGAGCTTTAATTCACACCTTTTCTGATTAAAGGTGTGAGGAATAATAGAACTTCCTTGAAGAGTAGTCTCACTGGTCAATAACGTTTGACCCTTCTCACTCCCGATGGCTTCATACAATGGACTTAATTTGCATCTTTTCACTAAGTGATTTTTTAATCCACTAGTACTTCCTTGAACCGCGGGTATTCCAGATTTGCAGTATTTGCAAATTCCTATTTGTTGTAGGATTCCATCCTTTGTGGCTCTGGTTGCCTTTGTACAATGGTCCCAATATGGACTTTTCTTTTTTGGAACTTTAGGAGGTTTTTGTAGTGAAACATCGCATGCTCGTTTTCGACTGCTACCACCATCTTTTGTTGAACTTTCTGTTGTGTTTGGAGTTTCAAGTGGACTTGGAATTGTATGAGAAGATTCTGATTCCATCCTGAAAAAAATATTAACCCAGAACACAAAATGACTTCCTGATACATGTACACAACTTTCAACATACATATCCAAATCATACTTTCTTTGATTCTAAATCACTCCAATTAATTAGAGGATTTTTATTATCATCTCAACTTAACAATCAAAATTCAAAATCAATAACTTCTAAACTTACTTGGATCGAATTATTTTATAGATATAGCATGTATGATCCAAAATTGATCTAATAATTTTTAAACATGCTAATAAAATACCATAAACATAATTGTGATTCCAATTTAGCATTAAAATACAAAATCAAAAATCCCCAATTTTTTATTAGGGTTCTGTATCGAAAATCGAATTTGATTTTTGAAAAATCTAGAAAATTATATAATCATCACCATATATCTATAACTACATATTGATGATCAATTTCACCAATTGATCATCCAAAAATTCGAAATCCCCAATTCTAAATTCTTAGGTTTTCGAATTTTAGGGCTTTAATTCAAGGGATGATTTTGATTGAAATTAAAGGAAGATATGTGCTCTAAGATCTCATCTAAATAACATACTAAAAGATCATAGTGATCCAAGCTCTTAATCTCATGACATTCGAATTTTGAAATAATGAAGAAATAGGTTTCTACTTCTCAATATACTCATAGATCAAGAAATAGAGGAATAACTTACCTTGAATGAATAATTTGGAACGAATTTTGATGGATTCTTCAAGCTTCTTTCAAGATTAATTAAGGTTCATCAATGGTGGAAAGAGAAATGGAAATGGAAATAGATGATGGTGGCGTGCGTGAGTCGCGTGACTTTAAGTCTCTTCAATTGCTTTTGATGTATTCAAATGAAAATCAGCAATATAAAATTAGCAGTATAATTGAATTCCTTCAATTTCTTTATCTTATTTATTACTTTCAACTTTTAAAAGTTTAATAATAATAAATATAGCAGCTAAATATTTTTAATAATAAATTATATCACCTCTGGTTCAATAGCATAATCAAAACAGAATAAGATAAATTAGAGAAATTGTAGTTTAATGTAAACCACATTGCATACTTACCTAAAAAAATAAGTATAATCTTTGTCTGAAATCAATTACTGGTTGTATATACCGTAAATTCGGTATATACCGCGGTACGGTATACACCCGGTATACCTCGGTATATAAAAATTCATACCTTTACCTTACCTTAGTCTTTTGGTACGGTATCATACCTTACCGTATATTACAGTATACCTTAAATTTCGGTATGTCCGGTAATTTTACGGTACGGTATGTACGGTATTCCGGCATGACGGTATTTTTCCCAAGCCCTATTTGTGAGTGCTTAGATATTCAAATAGTAACTACTCGATTCACCTTTGATCGATTACTCTTTGAAGATTATTGGGTTATTTGTTTGGGCACTATAGTATAGGAGAGAGACGAGTGGTTAGAAGTAAGAAAACTTCTTTGTATCTCTGATCTCTTGTTTATAGTGATTTTTGGATTGGCTTAAAGTGCCAACACCAAGGTAAGGTTATTGCCGAATTGGAAATTGATTGTGTTCTTAAACTGTCTCAGTTATTGTTTCTGTTCCTATCAATACTTGAACATAACGATATCAAACTAAGAAACTACAAAATTAATTAATTTTTTATTTTTATTTTAAAATTATGGCTACTAATTTTCTATTATTCGGCACGAAGTTATAAAATGTCGTTGATTTTTAATTAAAAGTTTAATATTATTTATTTATTAATAATGTATTCTTATGCATTATATCAAATGACTTTTTATATTTTTAAGAAACAAATTGAAGTGGCTAAAAACTTGAGGTTTTCGAACTTCTGAAATACGATTTTAAAATTTTGGAATCTTTCACTAAATCGTTATCTACGTATTTACAGTTTAAAATCAAACAATTAAATAATCTTACGATTCGATTCTAATTACAATAAAAAACGATACTCTTCTCTTTCTTTTGAAATTGATAAAAAGAACAAATTGCTTGATAAAGAATGTTAATTTGAAAATGAGGTGAGGTGTGAAGAATGACACGCAATCTAATATGTCGCTAGTTTAGTGGTTTTAGCAAATGGGTTCTTCTGGCCGTCCTTACTCTGGTACTTCCTTCAACTTTTAGAGGTCAAAACTGAATTATTCGGGTTATGTTTGGTATTTAATACCACTATATTTGTGCTCTTCAAAATAGGTACTCTCTGCGTCCCAATTAGTTTGGGATATTTTTTTTCGACACGCAAATTAAGAAGTTAAATGAGTGTATGTTTAAAATATAAAGTGATGATATGAATATATATTATTTAAATTTGTAATAAAGATATCCTAAAAATGAAATGACTCAAGCTAGTTGGGACGGCTCGAAAAGGAATACGACTCAAGCTAGTTAGGACGGAGGGAGTATTTCTTTCGGCATGGGAATTAACGAACAATTACTTAACTTTAAAGTGTTGTAGTAAATCAAAGGAAAAAAAAAATAAGGGTGCTATTAGTGTTTCTATTTAGGATCATGCCTCTTTTTGAATAAGACATCTAAAAATGGAATACGCCTCTATTTGAAGCAGTGTTTAGAAAACCGGACCAAATCGGCCAGTTCGACCAGTTTAATCACGAATCGCCCAAGCAACCGGTCCAGTTATGTTATTTTCAGATTGAAACCTTAACCTCATGCAACATAGATAAATTTTGTAACCATCTAAGCTGATAAGAGATTTATGCATTGAAATTCAATTATTAAATTTAATATAGTATTACATTTATTTTATATAAATATTTAAAACTATAACTACTATTATTTTTATTTGATTTAAAAAACTATTAAATTATCATTATTAAATTTTAAAATTGTTATAAAAGGTATTAATAATTTTTATTTGATTTTATATAATATTTTTTTATATTTTAAAATATTATCTTGTTGTATATGTATATTTGTTAACAATATTAATAAGTAATAACTATTACTTCTTGAAATGTAAAAAATTGAAAAATTAAATTTGATTTTTATACAAATTTTATTTAAATATCCATATCCATATATTTGAAATATAATACTCTTTCTCTCCCACCGGATTAGAGGCATTTGTTTAAAATACTACACTCATTTGAATATAAAATGCCTCTAATCTGATGGGACGGAGGGAGTAATATATATATATGAGTTCAACTCAAGACCACACAAAATTTACTAGTATTTCAGAAAAATCATTAATTTTTCGATTATTAACTTCAAAAGTTTCTATTCAATTTAGACTTTCTTAAATTTAGTCCCTGTGCGAGCTAGGAGTAATATAATTTGCGAGAAGTCTATTATTATTATTATTATTTTACGTAAGGGTCTATTTTTCTATTTTAATATAGAAAAAGAGCTATCGTGGCTCCCTTACTTTTTGTACTGTAAATTTTAATAATAATCGTTTACGATAATTAAGCAATAGACTAAAGAAAACTTTTGGGCTTGAAATTTATTTAGGCCTATTTACTTGTTTGGACTATTCTTTGATTTCCTTACTCATAATGGGCTACATGATTTATACCCATTAAACGTTTTAAGGGTTAGAAAGTGTTTAATTTAATTCTGAGCGATTCCACGTATCTCATTAAAATTAATTTGATTTATTAAAAAAATACTTACACTTTTTGTCAGATCACATTAATAATAATAATGAGATGAGGGAATATTTACTTCGTTTCATTATATATATTTTATTGCTTTTTGAATAAATTTACCTGCAATTAATTTTTGGAACTATAAGTCTACGAGTAATTATGATTTTTTTTTTCTCTTATTTAATTTGGATGTAAAATATTAAACGTTCTAATGTGTAATTTAAAAAATATACAGATATAACATATCACTGAAAGAATATAAAATAGCAGAAGATGCGTATATACTTGTGGATTCCGCGGGATGTAACAGGAATTTTCTTTTATAATCTAATAAACCAAAAGACTAGTTTAATTACACAATCGTAAGACATGTTTTTCGTACTTTTTTCGAAAGAGTATTACATCAAATTTAAATTACAAATCATGAACAAAATTCGAACTTGAAACCTATTATTTCGAACATTAAACATGTTACTGCTAAGCCAAAACACGCAAACATTTTCGTTCCACTCATTTCGTCCCTTCAATCTTTCATCATCTTAATCACTTAAAAGAAACAATGTTGTAGCACATACTACTACTTACGATCTACTTACATCGTAGTCTTATTCAATATGGCACAAAATTACAAAATCAGATTGTAGAAATGCAAATATATATTTTATATAAGAAAAAATCGAGTTAATTAAAAAACGAATTAAACCTTGCAAGAAGTAGTAATAAAATTCGCTTCCTCACTCATATTTTAATGGATGAAATGTTTCGTACTAATCAACTCGTCCAGCATTACATATTTACATGTGCAACATGATAATTCAACTCGCATCGTTTTCATATTTATCAAATTAAAATTGAGGATAAGCTCAATCTTTTTTGGATGGAGTGTTATCAACTTGGAAAAGGAAGTTGTATTTTATACTGTTAATTGATTTGTATATATATATATATATATATATAACAAAATACGTGTTGCTTTCTAGCATTACCTACGTAAGCACTTCCAAATTGTAACGAAAATTTAACACAATCGGACAAATTAATTAAATTTTTTAATGGAGGGATATTGTAGTTTGTAAGTTGGATAAGAGAGGTAAATGTGCATGTTTCCCAAACATTGTCTTGTTCTATAGTTTTAATATTTGTGCTAATTAAATTATATGATATCGCATTCTTGAAATCATTGTCAGATATAAATTGCTAAAGGAAAAGACAAACGAGTGGAAGAAATAAAATTCTTTTAACAATAAATTAATCAACCGTTGCTGGCACCTAATATTACATAGGTTAAAATATTAATTTAGAATATAATTATATATGTATCCCAACTCAAGTTGTCGCTACATTTGTTATGATAAGTAGGTAGGGCGAGAATTTAGAATCGAGTTTTGTGACTTTCTCATTTCTTATTCAAGTCTAAGTAGAATTTGGGATTTCGAATTTTTCAATATCGAAATTAGGATTGGGATTGAGAAATTGGAAATTTTTAGGATTCGGGAGTCTTAAATCTTGATCGAGACTCCCAATTTTTCGAAATTAATTTTAAAATTGGGGAGATTTTGGTTCGGGACTTCAGGATCATTCGGGATATTTTTATTTGAGACCAGAGCTGGAACATAAAATTTTTCAATTTCAAATTGGGATTGGAGCCAAAAAAATTGATATTTTCGGAATCGAGACTTTTTGACATGTACCATGTTTCGTCCCGATTCTCAGCCGTACTACTGATAGGTGGTGTTTACTTTTCATGATATGATTGATTAATTATAAAAATAATCCAAGTTAATCTAGTATTACTCAATTTTGAAGTAATTTAATAATCTTATCCTTCAAATAGTTAATTATATATTTTATCGATCCATCTTGTCATTCAAAGTAAACGTCAACATACGATACCTCTAGTTTGCCATTCTGGAACACATCACGCTAGCTAATATATACTAGCTAGTTAATTAAGTCTTCTAATGAGAAAGATTTCTTCTTAATTTTCTGCACAATTATTATTCGATTCAAATTGTATTTTATTTATTATATTGTTTTAAAAATATATAAAGGTTTTTATCATATGACATAATATATATGTATGGTGTTACAGTCGATAGTATTATATTCTCCATTAAAAATGATCTCTTTATATCAAATAATGATATGGTGTACATATATTCTTAGTTAGCTCTCAAGTATCGTGTACAACTATATATTTATTTTATGTATTTTATTTAAGATAATTATTAAAGGGAAATTGATCAGAGATAAATTATATATATATAGTTGTTTAATTGAAGTGACAAAAGTACTTAGATTGGAAATGAAAAATAGAGTTAAAATGTTGAAGACTCAGTGATGGAGATGTATAGCATTTAGTTCTTTAATTGTACTGTTTGGTAGCGATGCCATTTCCTTTTCCACTTGGATATACATTTTATATTTATTAAAATTTACCATAAATTGTGATAGCACTTGTTTTGTGATTTCCAAAGTGATAGCATGATATTGGGGAAATTCATTAACAATAAAAAAACAAGATTTGTTTGTCCTGTTTGGAGGCCAATAGGAACAAGTATTGATGTAATAGAATTGTATTAACCAGATATAGACATATAGAGTCTAGAGCACACAATTCCAGTACAGCTGCTAAATACTCATGGCTTTGCTGCGATTGTACAAATTTGATAGCAACATTAGATCCTATAAAATGCTAGTTAGATATAATATTGTAAAATTATTTTAAGATTCGATTCACTCTAAGGAACATGACAAATTGTTCTTCGTTCTCTAGGATTCTCCAATAATTCTTCATTTTTTCTAAATATATTATGATGATCGGCCTCGTTTTTATATTATATTTTATTTTTCTAGAAATTATTATGAATTAAGATGATCAAATATACAATTTTCATAAATATATTTTATAATCTCATATATCCATTGTCATAGAAGTGGAGATAAATAATTTAGAAGAAGAATGTGCATAGAAGGGATTGAAGTTGAAGAGAAGAGAAGAAAGAATAAGATAAAGAAGGGTAGGATCGGACAGGTGGAATCCCTGACATAATAATCCACAAAAGTGTAGTGTAGTGTAGTGAATAGTTATATGATAGAAACAAAACAAAGCAAAGAAGACCAAAAATTAGTTTGGAATCGAAAAATCACACACAGCAGGAGCAACAGCAGATGCATGCAGAACCATTCATTGTAAACAAACAAACAAAGCCTTGCCACGTGAAGTTTTGGGGCACTCCTTTTAGGGGTTAAATGTACAAACATCTTAAAATTAAAATTATCTACAGATGTTAATTTAAGAGGAGGCCTGTGCTTATATTCTCCACTTAGACTAGCACAGCACCCCTTTAAATTTTAACACCATAAGATCTTTGATTTATAAAATGGGATCTTTATTCAAAGATTTGTTATTTCTTCTTTGAATAATGGGATCCTTAATCCTTATTTAAGATGGGGAAAAGAAGACCTCCCATGATTTTAACACCATAATATTCTTTGAATAAAGGAGTCTATATCACATTTATCACTTTTATACTATTTTATACACTCTCTTTAATAACCGTGTCTAAAAGTTTTGTGTCGTCCCTTATTGGGACCTGGAGGGATTATAAACAAGAAAATGCCGAGAGATGGATGAAAGTCCCCCATTTTGACATTTTAATCAATGTTGATCGATTAGTAGAGTAAATAATTTAAAGAATATATTAAAAACAAAAGCTGGGATTGAAATTGATCTTTTTAGCCGTTTTACTTTAGAAAAATTCGATTTGACTGAGAAGCTAACATGAAAACTTTATTTTTAGATCTGCATTGGGTGGCTGCCCGGAAAGTCTTGTCTCAAACTTAATTAATTCATTCAAATTGCATGCATGCAAATCACATAGCGCAGTAGAAATTTAATTCATAACTCAAGTAATTAATAATAAAAAGAATTGCTTTCAGCTTTCTCGCTATATATAGTTGCGATTGTCCAAATTAAAATGATTGGGTATAAAAATACTTATTAGTTAGTTGAATTAATTGAAAATGGAAAACAAAAGAATGAGGGAAATACAGCATCATCGATTCATCATGATTCAGTAGTGAAAGGACAAATGCAAGTGTACCTTTTGATTGAGTGATCTATATTGGACTCCATTATAACAAGTCGTTGTATGCGAAAGATATCGAGAATCTTTGCATATACTAGTTTGTATCATTATTACCTAAATGAGTCATTTCACAAAGAGTGTATTGTTTCTTCTTTAGTACATGACAATTTCCAACTCAATACGTCACATCACATTTTAATATTTATAAAATTACTGCATAACAACATAGTTTTTCTTAAAATTTGTGTTCATTCCTACATGATACACTTATAGTATATATTAGTGTGGTCACTTCAAGAAACCTACAAAATTGTTTGGTTCGCGATAACTTATTCTCCATTATTCACAGTTCCCCATCTATTCCAAACTAAATGGTTAATTTAAAAGAAATAGAGCCCCGAAATAGTCATTGCATTAATATTGCATCATATATGGGTGTATGACGTAAGCTACATGGCAAAGATTGGATATCACAACTCACAAGAGTACTTGAGGTGTCTGCTGCTGTTGTTGTGTGATCCAGTTTGTAAACATCTTCATGGTGTTCATGTCGGCTCTGTAGTGTTTCTGGGTGAACTCGAGCAGCGAAGGCCAAATGAAATCTGGGTATATTCTGGGATAGGTAGAGTCCACTAGCTCCGGTGGTGGCCTCACCACCTTATCCTTGTTAGGGCACAGAAAGAAAGCCAGAGATTTCCTACTGCTCTTGCTGTTCACCACTGCTCTGTGCAAGCAGCTCTTGTACCTCCCGTTCGATAATGCCTGCACTCACAAAGGCATTTAACTAATTAATTACAACTGTGTTCAGTGTTAATTAAGATCTAGTTAAGTAAGTACCATGAAGGTGTCACCGATGTTGACGACGAAGGCGTTGAGATTGGGGGTAATGGAGCGCCATTGGTCGTCGATGAAGACTTGCAGTCCACCAACATGGTCTTGATGTAGTATAGTAAGAGAGGTGGGGTCGCAGTGGGGCCCAGTGCCTAATGTCTGGTGGGGCCTCTGGCACGGCGGGTAATAGTTCAATCTCATTATCGACTCGTTCTCCTCGAACACCTCCTTGAAATGGTTGCGCCCTACTCCAAGGCTCATCGCTAGCAGCTCCATGATCCCTAGCGACAACCGGCTCATTGCGCCGCAGTATTTTTCATACGCTTCCCTGCACCATCATATATACACACACTATGAAAAAGAGTTTGCATTGCATTAGTTAACAAGGAATTAGCATATATACCCCAAGCGTCTGAAATTTGGACCGTGGTTGGTATTGAAGTAGTGTCGAACGATGTTGGGTCGAGCAGGGTTGTACTCGAAGGAGAGCGTCTCCTTCCAAGGGAGTTTAGTGGAGAATCTGGCGGTGAAGCTGCTGGCGTAGCCGCAGTGCTCGCCGAGCTGGCGCTGGGCGCGTTGCTTGTGGTGGAGAGGCTGCAGGAAGAAGTCATCCATGAGGTTGTGGGCCTCGGAGATTAGGGCAGCGTCCACGCCGTGGTTGGCCACCAGGAAGAAGCCGTGCTTGGTGCAGGCCTCACCCACCAGGCGCGAGGCCCGTTCCGCCGCGGCGGGGTCGCCGGAGAGGAAGCCTCCGAGGTCGATCAAGGGAACCTGGAGCTCCGGCGTGTCTCCGGTGGAGGAGGGCCGCTCGTGGTGTGGCCACACGAACTGCGGGGGAATGCTGGATTCGTGTTGCAATACATTGGCGTCGAAGATGAGCTCCTTTTTAGGATCTATGCTGCTTGATTGAGGCATGGAGATGGAGGGTTCACTCGCAATCATGCACTTCATGCTCATTGCATCACTCTCTTCTCTTCTATTCTCTTTTTACAAACTATATGTGTGTGTGTGTGTGTGGATTAATTCTAGAGAGAGTGGGAGTTTAATTGGTTGGGATGGAGCAATTGGTGGAATCTTTATAGGATAAGAGGAGGTAAGCTTAAATGTGCATGTTTCCCAAAAACTTCTTCTTCTAAGTTTAATATTATTTGTGCTAATTATAATTGATCACATTCTTGAAATAGTTATGAGATATATAAATTGTTAAAGAAAAAGACAAGATGAATGGAAGAAACAAAATTCTTTAGACATAAATTATTCAACCGTTGTGTGTGTTTCACATGCTGGCACCTAATTACAGTGACAAAAAATTAAAGTTATATAATATTGATTGAGGATTATATATATGTGTGTATCCCATTCCCAACTCAAGTTTGTCACCACATGCATTTGTGCTCATAGTATAGTGTTAGGAGTCGCCTTAGATTTGCCAACTTCGAACACGTCTTGCCTAGCCTAATCTTAGACAACCAATAATGTTATAATGTTACCGATATATATAGTCGTAATTAATACCACCGCCTATTATACTTCACACAAAAAATATAGTATTTTTATGACCTATTTTGCATCGTCTATCAAAAATGTAATATTTCCGTTTTAAATATCACACTTAATATTTCAAATTTCAAAAATATTTTAATTTGTGTGTCAATTTCTACTAAAAAGACAATTTATGAAAGAAAACTTAAAAATATTATCGGCTCTTTCACAAAACAGTTTCCAGTTTCCGCGGCTATTATGGACACATAAGTTGAAAAGTGAATTTATTATACCCATACAAAACCTTAGACACATATATTATATACTCTCTACGTCCGTGACACTTATTCGATTTTTGTACGTGCACAAAATTTTTTTATATTTTAAACTTTACATTTATAGTAAGTGGACCCACCACATTCTCTACAATAACTCAATTTAATATAATACATTAAGTGAGACCCAAAATCCACTAACTACACACAACATAATTTAAAACAATATATTAGGGGTGAGCACGGGTCGGTTAACCGTACATTTGCGATATAAAAAATCCGACCGTTCGATTTTTTATTGGTTCGGTTAACCATTAAAAAATGAAAAATCAAAATAAAAAACCGCATTAGCGGTTAACCAAAAAATCGGATCGGTTAACCAATTTTTCACCGGTTAACCATGATAAATAATAATTTATTATTTTATAGCAAAATAACTAACTGTAATATGACAAAATGAGTCAAATATATAATTCAGAGATCAAAGAAATAAAATAAAGTTCTGAAAATAAAAAAACAATAAAGTTTTTCAATAAAAAGGAGAGCAAAATAGTCTTATCAAATTTATGCAGCTAATATAAGTTTTTTATTCACTATACTAATTAAATAGTTTTCATTTGGTTTATAAATGTATGTCTAGTTATCGATGCTCAAAAGAGGATGGTCTTCCGTCAAACAAGAATTTTCTATAAAAAGGAGAGCAAAATGAAAATATATTCTCATCATGTATTATATTTAGAATACATGTTTTAATTTTTTAAAATTATATATATATATTATTTATAAGTATTATAGATATCGGTTCGGGTCGGTTAACCACCGATTTTACATAAATGAAAATAAAACCGAACCGGTACTATCGGGTTTTGAAAATTAAAAAAAAAATTAAACCGTACAGTTTAGTTAACCTTATTTTTAAATCGGTTTCGGTTCGGTTTGTCGGGTGGTTCGGTTTTCCGGTCTCTTATGCTCATCCCTACAATATATCAAGTGAGATCCTCATTTCACTCATTATATATCATCATTAAAGTTAAAAGCACTATATTAAAACCCGCAACGGGTCAAATTAGAAACATATTAATCGACGGAGAGAATACCATCTAAGTTTATTCTTCTATATTAGTAGTTTATTTAATAGTGTTGTAGTTATTGAATAAATTAAATGAAGGTGCATTTCATTAGAGCACTTGAAAATATGCAAATAATATTAATGTAGAACTTACCCACACCTTTCAAATTTACAGTAATTATAAACAAAACAAAACTTACCCACACCTCCAAATTTGTGTAACAATTCCTTGGGATTCGAAACTTTTATGTATGTATACAGTATATGCACCTAATCAAATACTCCATTTTGTGTCCAAATAAATGTAATTGGTCGTCAAAAATTGTACATCAAGAATCATAATAAATATATTCTTCTCACGTTGATTATTTCGTATTTGTAATTTCCTATTATTTCAACATAATTAATAATTAAGATTTAAGATATATATAAAAATATATTTTTTAAATTTTAAATATTAATTATGTCTTATATTATAATTTATTTAAATAATAAAAAAATACAACATCATTTAATAGTAATAAAATTAGAAAAATCACAGTAGTAGTCGTAGACTATAAATTTTTAATTCAATGATGAAGTACCAAAAGAATTTCTTCGACCTCAGTTATATATATTAAAAGGGTAAAGGTTAAGGATGTTTATGTTTCATTTATTTGTTATATGGACTAATTAATGTATCACCCGTTGGTCGCACATATTATATTAGATTAATGAGAATATTATAAGAGTAAATCTCATCTTTTCTAAATAAATGTTTCTATGCTTGACATGCAAGGATAAAGGAGAAAATTCGTTACTGTATTAAAAAATATAGTGAGACATATTAATCTTGATAATTTTGTAAATTTATACGTGATTTTGAAAATTTTTTGCATATGGTACTCCCTCCGTTCCTCTTTAGTTGATACATTTTATATTCAACTAAATTTATTATAATAATAAAATGTGTCAATTAAAGAGGAACGAAAAGAGTATTAATTATGAGCAAACGATCCAATTACCAGACCAATTGATTGATGGAGGAGCTAACGCCTTAAGGGTAAGGTTGGGTGTTCGAATCGGTTAGTTCGAATGCCAGCTAACTCATACAATAATTGTTGGTTATGTTTGACTAACTGTAATGGATTAGAGAGAGTAATATATATCAACTTATGTCTGTTTCTTGTTTAATCTCATCTATAATTTAATTTTATCACATAAATGACAATATATAGTGACGCGTGACTAATTATTCATATAATATATAATTAATGTCTTCACAACACTTGAGATGCATGTATGGATAAATTATCTCAATAAATTTAATTAACTGGATATATATGATATGCACAATGCATCATGCATAGGTAAATTTGAGCTACATACAGTTTAATTGATCAAACTTCAATTATTTGGAAGAGGGGCAAAATTGGAAGATTAAAAATTAAAGGTCCTAAAGATTGAAAAATAAGATCATTCCTTCCTGATGCGATAATTTTATTTACAATTAATGTGAAAAGGGTGAAAAAGAGTGCCGGAAAAATATTTCCATCATGGTTATGATAAATATATCAACACAACAGAATTATGCAATAAAATTAATATCCTGTGTCCAAAGAGGAAAACAAATCTACTACTCCCTCGGTACACTAAAAGCGGCCATAAGTGAGTGAACACGGAGATTGAAAAAAGTAAAGTTTTATGTGTTAAAAAGTAGGAGAGATGTATTTTAAAAATAAAAATTAATTTCTTTTCGACGAAGTGGACAACTAAAAAAAGTAATTAATTTAGAGTTTAGACAGCATACAGTTTAACATTAATTCGAAACCCCATTACGCATTAATTAGTACTCCGTTGTACTGCAAGAAACGACAATTTTTAATTCATTATTTAATACATAGTGCTCCATTACTTAATTCATTAAAAGACCGGAAATAATGAAGAAAAATGAAATTTATATTTCAAACTTTTTAGGTTGGGAATAAAATAATTAATTCAAATAAATTCTCAGTCCCACTAATAACAAGTTGTATATTTCATTAAATGTATTATAATAATGAAACGTGTCATAAATAATGAGACAGATGAAGTACTAGATTAAAAAATAATAAATAGTATTCTGGAATTTTCTCCATATATATAAATCAACGAAAATGCTCACCCGCCCGCGGTGGGCATTTCTTAATGCGCCCGCGGTTGATGTGGCATGCCACGTAGATAAATATTAAAACTTAAATATTTTTTATTAATTATCACTTTCCGACTAGGGTTTATTGGTTAGGGTATAGTTTAATATTATTTAATAAATAATAATAATAAAAATAAAATTAATAAAAAAACGAAAAATATAGTGACTCGTATGATGATGTGTCAATGATGTGGCATTGCCACATTAACCGTGGGCGCATTAACATGTGCCCACCGCGGGCGGTGGAGCGCTGCTCTATAAATCAATGTAGCATATACTGCTGGAGATAGAGTGCAAATTCCTATCTTGAATAGTAACAAACTATATAGGGAAAGGGGTTTAATAAGTGGTATACATTACCATCAAATCATCAATAAACTCATTAATGTGCCCATGGTATCATGCATACAGTCGAAAAAATATGAAAGAAACCAAAAAAACAAGAAGATCTTGAATAAAAAGACAAGGTGAGGAGGTGGAGGAATGGAATGGAGGCAACTAACATGGTGGTGGAGTGGCATGCACCTTTTTCATGCACACAAAAAGTGGGGCAATTGAGTTTTTTCTCCTCAAATCACATATCAGTTTGAAACTGACAGACCAGCAAGATTGGCCCTTCACACAAAACCACTGTACTCCCAACAAATCCTTAAAGATATATATATAGAGAGAGGTAGAATTTGATGAGAATCAGTTCTTATATAGGAACTAAAATATATGCATAATACATATTATTTTAATGTATTACACGCAGTGGCGGATTTAGGGGGCTGCTAGGGTGGGCTAAAACACCCTCCACTAAAAACATTTATTTTTTTTTAGTTTTTTTTATCGATAAATTTTCGACATAGCACCCTTCGTCATGACATGAATAGCTCTCATGTCATCTCAGTCACTCAAAAATTAATCGTATTGAACCGTCAATTTGATGCATAATGAATCTAGACCATAGATCTTACAAAAATCAACTGTCCAGATTGGTTCTTAATTCCTATCTAAAGATTAATTCTCATTTTCCTTCCCTATATATATGTCTTAATTTGCTATATATCTCTTCCCATTATTTTATTTGGTGGGACTCATCTCATCAACAACTTTGATATGCTGGTTTCTGATGGGGAGCAAACACTCTAATATTTTCGATTTTCGATAACTTTGGATTTTATTTTAGTTCAGCAATTATGCGAAGAATGTCTTCAAGAGAACAAGTGTTGCATGTCCTTGTTATGTTCCCCACGAAATATACAAGATTATTCAGTTACGTTGAATCACATATTATCAGCCAGGCCTCGAGAAAGTGGGACGCATGCATGCATGTCACTTACATTTAATTTAGATACGAATACTACGTACCGATCGAAAACAACTATTAATGCATGTGCTTCTGATCTGAGTAATATTGTTAAATTTATTTATAGCTAGAAAGAAATGGAAAAAAAAAGTTTGGTTTTACTCTAAATTACATATTACGTATGTGAGATAGAGATGGTGGTTAAACTGCAGGTTGGGCCAAGATTGCTTATTCCCAGGCCTGACATATAATTTTAATACATAGAACTTAGGTTCAGACCTGGCCCATATGCTGGGCCAGATCGTGTATGAAAATCAGGCCCATCACTTGATAATTAATTCTTTGATGTTTGCTTGTAAACATTCTTCAAGAATGTGAAGAAAAAAAAAAAAAAAAAAAAATATATATATATATATATATATATATAACTAACTGAGAGTGTTAATTAGATTGTTATCTCCGATGTCGGCTGCTATTAATATTTTCCTAAGATTACTTTTAATTAGTGAGGTTCATGCTAATCTGGGGAGATTCTAAAGTGGAAGCTCTCGATTTTTGTTCTCTCGTTAAATTTTATATTTCAATTTATGTATTCTTTTAATCAGAAGAGATATATTAGAAAAAATAAATTAATAGTATTAATTAATATTTTGTGGCGTTCTTTGTTTGTTTTTCTTTTGGGTCGTAAAATTGTAGATCTTACTATATATTTGGTTTATTTTATACATTTCTTTAATTTATGTGTCAACATGAATAACGATGAATAACGAAACAAAGTGAGTATAAATTATATGAATTTACAAAAAAGTACCACAAAGTTAAAATATGCTATATAAAATGGGTAATAACATTAAAAATTTTCTTATGTATTCATGTTATTTAAATTATCTTGTATAATCATCGACATGTCTTAATCAACGCGATATGTGGCTTCAGTCTCTTCAAAATTGTGAAAATTCAACACTGAATCATTTGAAATTTGGTTTTTAAGATTCTAGCATTGATCCCCCGATTTCAAGTATTCCAAAATATTGTTGACCATTTTTATAATGTTGTGAGCAAGAAAATGAAGAAGTAGGAGAAAATAAGTGAAATATTGAGAAGTAAAATGTGGTATATAGTGATAAAATTGTGGTTTAACTTTTTTTTGCAATAACAAATTTAAAAAAAAATAAAATAATAATCATGGGATTCCTAGACGCCCCCATTACAGGCTCACGAATGTGAGTCGCGAGCCTTGGACAAGAGCCCGAAGGTGCCCCAAGACGGGAGCTCCCCCAGGCTCGGGCTCCCGAGGAACGATTAGACGCAGGAAAAGAGGAAAACATTTACCAACATGTTTATGGAGGAAAAGTGGAAAACATAAACCAACATAAATTTGATGGCTGCATGCATATTAACTTCATTAGTATTATTGTCCTTTGCATTAGTGATGGTTGCATAAAGTTGGTAGGTATTTAATATTTTTGTCCGATGGAATAATGATTCATATTGAAACATGATGGTTAATTTTGGGAAACTGGGAATTTCTTGTTTCTGCAAGGCATTAGCTTAAGCCTGCATGCCTAAAACTGCCATAAACAGAAAATATGAAATGCAAGAGTATTATTTATTAATGGTAAAGTAATTAAATAAAAAATAGAAATATATATAAGTATAGGTAATAGGTGATGATAGTAGAAAATGAGATATGATTAAAATGATCAGTTGATGACATACAATAATATTTCTGAATCTGAGGGAGTTGGATGGAATTATAAAATAGAGGATATCTACTAACCTGTATAAATATTTAATAGCTTCTTTCTGCCACTCACATGGTTTCCTATTATAGCCCTTTGAAAATTAGCAAATAATCGTATACAGCTTTGTGTACAGACTACGTACGTTCACACACACATACACGTATCACGTATGTGTTGAGGACTATGGAATTCGTTTTTGAGCTTGAATTTTGTCTCAGGTCGGGTACGTGTTTGAGCTCGGGAAAACTCGATATGAAAGTTTGTTAATATGTTCAATTTGAGGTTTGTGAACATGTCCCGTAAAAGCTTCGACTAGGCAACGAGCAGAACATGTTTGCGAACCTATTGAGTCAAGAATCTCAAGGCTCGAGCTCTGCTCGATTATTAAATTACACTAATTTTGAATTTTACTAAAATGTGCGAACTCACAGACAGCGAGCCCTTTCTCGAAAGTCCGCATTATAGATTCTTTAAAGATAAGGATCGTCTTCCATTTTAGTTGGTCTAATTTTGTTTTTCTTAAAACCTGACTATTATATATATAAACTCAAATAAGATAAATGAAATTATTGCATTTCTGAAATCAAGTCGCCTAATTTTCTAAAATGAATTGAAATTGTAGTGAAGTTTGGATGCATGGAATCTCATGCATGTTAAAAATCTGTGAGTGTTTCTTAAAAGTGGATGAGTAGCTTTGCAACTGCAACCAACAAAAAACCATGCAAAGATTTCTGCTACAATTCGACACGTATTAAGATTATCGTATTTTTCAAAATATTGTATTCTTCACAAACGCAGATAGATCTCTCTCTTTCTTATATGTTAATTACTTCAATATCTTCTTATTTCCATCCTCTTCTTCGCTACTGACACCTAAGCTACCCCATGGCATCTTTCTTATCTTAATGAATATACACACACACATATATATATACTGCTAATTAATTAGTGCTCTGCAAAATTACAGCAGTTGTATTGTATCATCTCAGACCTAATCTGAAATTTCAAACTGCAAGGTGATTCCCACTTCAATAATTCTAGATTATCTTATTTTAATTTCAAACTTTGATGATTTATTCTACATATTTAATGGAGTTCAGCCTTATTTTATTCTGCTGCTTCTGAGTATGGTGGAGTATATTATTGCACTTACTCAGAATTGTCAGATTTGTGAAATACTAGTAATTTTCATATGGATCGCATTGCAGTTGTCAGTTGATTAAGTGTTATAAATTGAGGTCATGTCATTATACGAATGATTCAAATTTATACTACGTTATATTAGCAATAGCTAGACAGGAAAACAACGATAGTAGTGGAGAAAATATTACTCTACACGTTCCAACTAAGTTTTGACACTTTTTTTTTTTACCACTTTTACCACGGTTATTAAATAAAGTATATGAAATAATATGAAAGGTATATAATTGATAGGATGCATACTTTTTTTAAAAGATAATTTTTGTTAGTTTTGAAATGTATCAAATTTAATGACACGTCTCAATAAAAAAGTGTGTCAAATTTAGTTGGACGGAGGAAAGAGAATATTAATTTGAATATAAAAATTAATGTACTTCTTCGAACCTTAGTATTAGCGCCTACATTTGCTTTTTGTACTTCCTATAATTTTGTGATTATAACAATTATATATGTATAGTTATACTAATGTGACACTCATCTTCAATTACAATATTTACTCACTATTTTCTATATTATGACACTAAAACAGGGGAGGAAGAGAATGTAATAAGATCTCTCCATTACTATTATAACTGAATTAATATTTTAGAAGTCACGTCCTAAAGTTGCAATAAGTGCAAATTATTATTATGAATTTTCTGGTAATTAGCGCTCTTCCATCTCATACTAAAAAAACAGTTTAAGTTATTATAAATAGCTAATCATTTGTGTTTTGGGATTCAATCTTATTATGCAAACTAAAAGTAAAAAAAAAATACTAAAAATATAATAATATTTATTATTACTATTTACAACAATTCACTTAAGTTACAATATAATTAGAACTAATAAATTCATATAATGATTTATTAACCTCAATTATATTAAAGCTTAATCAAGACAAATTCCGAGTCACCCAAATATTAATAATCTCACAATGGCGTCTCGCCACGTGGTAGCTTGACATAACAAATATCGGTGTCCGTGAGTTCCGCCGCCGCATCGCCACCCATCGCCGCCACCGCGTCACACATCAACCATTCCACTATGTGACCTTCAATCTCACCCACAATATCCTCCTCTTCACCCCAAAACCCATTTGACTGCAACTTACACAAATCTTTATCTATCAACGAATCAATATCTTCAACAACCTCACACTTGGCCGCCGGAAAGCTCTCTATTTTCTTGCATATCTCCTCCACCAACCGGGAACTGCCGTCGTCTCCCAGTGGTGTGATCCACCGCTTCAATTTTAAACGTTGGGTTAAATGTTCAGCCAACATCTCATCAACCAAATGACAAAGAAGCTTCCTTTCACACCGACGGCTTAAAACGGTGTTGCATCCCTCGACCGCGGCCTTGAGTTCGAGATGGTGGAAGACTCCGAGGTCGATGGGAGTGTGCCAATTGACTAAGGGGCTGACTTGGTTGATGACATCGGCGTCTTTGAGGATAATGTGGATGTAGTTTCTTTGCTCCGGCGAAGCGCCGCCGCGGATGCTGCATGGCGTAGCGGCTGTGACTACTTTATCGTGAAGGAGCTGCGGCTGGTGCTTGTCGTACGACTGCCTCGCCTTCTGTGCTCTAATTTTCGATGGAGGAGGAGCATTTGATACCTGCGACTGCATTTAAAAAAAGTTACTAAAGTTATAAGAATTATAAATAAGAAATTAAATAAACTATGATGTAATTTTAAAAAATTATATATGCTACAATAATATAATTTAAATATATAGTAATAATAATGAATTGGTAATATTTAAAAGAAAAATAGTTTGGGGGGGCCCTGGCCCACTGGCCCCATAGTGACACCGTCACTGCATGTTCAGGTTACTTAATGAAGAAAAACTTTAGGTGCCGTAAAAATCTTACATATTCAGTTTAGTTTAATGTATTATTTCAAGAAACGAGGAAATATAGAAGAGGAATATATTGAATCTATACAAGGTGAAGAACACAAGAAAGTATAATGACAAAGATGCGTAAGATAGAATTAACAAATTGCGAAGCATGCTTTGCAGTTAATTAGCAGAATATGATTCTGAGATATGACTCCAAAAATGTTGCCAACATACTGCAGAGACTATTCTGAATATTTCTTAACTCGACGATGAATACAAGACGCCAAAAAACCAAAAAAGTTTGAATATTCCTTTGAAGAAAAAGAGAGTTTGAATGTTGAAACGTAAATGATTTACCTGGTCGTGAGGAGAAGGGACATTCTTTACACATGATGATAATGGAGTAGTTTTATTGGACTTATTTTGAAATTTATTTCGAACATATCCTTCGTCTTTCCTACTTCTCACGGCGGCTCGAGGTGCCAAGTTACTGCTATCTTTCTTGTGCTGCTGCTTCTCTTTTACTAATGGGATGTGATTTGGGAGTCGCGAAACCTCCTCCTTCCTTGAAGTTTTGTTTAGCGCTGCTGTGGTGGCTTTGATGTTATTGTTGTTGTTGTTGTTGTTCTCCGACAGGACTACTCTCAACCGCGGCGAACGGCACGCTACTTCCTTTGGTTCTCCAAATTTGGACTGTGTCTTTGGATTCTTCTTACTGGGCTTGTGTGGGAGCAGAATATTCTGATCTCTTGTTGAATTTTGAGAGACTCTGATGCTGTTGGTGATGTCGGCCCCCACCGATCTTCTTCTTCGGCCAGCAATTTTATGGTCAGAAAGAGAAATTTCTTCCTCTCTGAATGAATTTTCCTTATTTATTTGGAGTGAGAGGCGGTGGCGTTCGACGTCGGACTGCCGGGATGAGGAGGACGTTCGTGGCGTCTCCGGCAAGGACCGGGTGGGCAAGTGGTCGTGGAGGAAGCTTCTTTGAAGAAGAGTGGAGTCTTTTCTTGATTTTGGAAGTGAAGGAGAGGCGCATTGTGTAGGTGGGAGAAGGTCAAGCCCCATTAGCCTTGCTACTACGCTTGGGGTCTTTGGTGAATTACATTCTGAGCAAATGTCATCTGATCTTGCCTTTGATTTGGAGCTTGAGATTCTTCCATGGCTTGTTTTGATCTTCATCTCCACCTAAAACATATATATTCACTCTGATCACTTGTGTACTTGAATTGAATGATAAAGACATAGTTGTAGCTAGTAATTTCTCACTGGAAAATTCAAGTCTAAATATTTTTGTTGCAGCTTCATGGGTAGTGGCATCAATGAAGCAGCAGCATCCATGGTGGCTTCCAAGCTGTTTCTGGGCGCCTCTACTCCTGCATGAACAGTTGATACTCAACATTCAACATTAATCAAATGGAAGTTGATTATGTATATTGTTAAAGATGAATTCTGCATTCACCTGTAGCTGTAGAAGAAGCTTCTTCTTCTTGAAAGGAAGGAAGGGCAGTCTTAGAATGACTCCGGTGAGTCGAAGGAAGCTGGAAACGGTGCACATTAAAAATATGAAAAGCAGCACACATGCAGCCACCCTCACCCTCCTCTTTCATTTGATCTCTCTTCCTGTTTCCACCGCCGCCGCCGACCACCCAGTAGAACCACTCTTTACCCATCGATGATATTAAATGAGATAAGCTAGCTTAAAGGAAGAAAATGGAAGTGAGGGTGGTGAAAATGACACAAGTGGGAGTCGTCCTCTTGAAAGAGAAGGTAAAGGAAATATTAAAGGGTGCAGTGCAGTGCAGTGCAGTGCAGCTGGTGTTAATGCTTAGGAAGGAAGGATTTCGAAGGAAACACAGAAAAGCAGCAACGCCATTTTCTTCTTGTGTCTGATTTATGTAAACAGTTTATATTATCACTGGCTCCAAGGCGTTAGAATTAACAGAGCACAGAACCGTTTCCCTCTCTCTCTTTTCTCTTGGAAATACAAATTTTTAAGGTTGTTATATTTTGTGGGGTGGGGTGGGGTGGGTGGGGGTTGCTTCATCACATGCATAATATATTTATTTATTACCAGTTCATATATCAAATAGTTGGTCTCTATATTTATGTTTACATATCATATCACAGTGGTTGTCCTACTTAATTAATTCCCCTCATCAAAATATTTCAAAACTGGTCTTTTTTGTTTGTTTGTTTCTTTTTGAGTGTGAATGAATTAATTGTTGAAAAAACAAGATGGATCTAATAACATAGATGGTTAGGTCTAGATTTAGCAAGGAAATAATCCAACCAATTATCATACTGGATCCTGCCCAGCTACTACATATTAATTATATTTCTATGCATCAGTGCGTGATATATGGGGCCATCCTCCGTTTTTATTTTAATTATATTATTTCATTTTGATGTTAGTTTTTCAACCATCTTCGTCTAACCATATGTTCTTGTCACTACCAAGTTTAGCTATATATATATATAAAGAAAGTTTATATTTTTTCTGCTAATCTTCATATTGTTTACTTAATCTCCATAAAAAGGATCAAGATCGAAAAGAACACAGCAACAAATGAATAAAACATAAAACCCAGATGATGGATTCCAAGTGTGAGATACATAGCATAGAAGAAATTAATTAAAAGGTCAAAGTTTCATTTTACGAGGTATGTCTCATATAATAATTATTACTACAAATTTCAAAATAAAATGAATCATATATAGTTTGGGAAGCAATACTACTATGTCCCTTGCTTCGTGGTATGGGGCGTTTGTCCGATTACTATTACGCTGGGACCACTACCACTGTTTTTTTTTTAAATAAAAATAAATCTTTAGAGGAATTGGACACACACACACCCCAATTTGGCTTTTAGGAATTTAATTTGTCCAAATGATTAGGTTACATATCTCATATATAGACGACGTTTCTTGAGCATTCAATTATTTTGATATAAGGAAAAGCATGCTCATATATTAAGAGAAAAGTATTTCCCCTCAAAGGGAAAAGGAAAATCAAAAGGGAAAAAAAATCCCCTCAACGAAAATTTTGGGAAATTTGTAATAAATACGTACAATATTATATGATTTGAATTTTGATCTACGAATATTTGTAAGGGGTGAAGGTGTATAAAGAAAGTAATATATATATATATATATGTATATATATATTGGTGTTTTTAGGAAATTAATGTTGAAATTGGTGGCAAAATTAAAAGATTGTCTAATCCATGCAAATATGTACGGATAGGGGTGAGCATAAAAGATCGGAAAATCGAACCACCGATAAATCGAACCGAAACCCATCTAAAAATAAAGTTAATCGAACCGTTTGGTTTAATATTTTTTTCAATTTTCAAAAATTGATAATACCGGTTCGGTTTTTATTTTCATTTATGTAAAACTGGTGGTTAACCGACCCGAACCGATATCTATAATACTTATAAATAATATATATATATAATTAAAAAAATTTAAAACATGTATTCTAAATATAATGCATGAAGAGAATATATTTTCATTTTGCTCTCATTTTTATAGAAAATTCTTATTTGACGGAAGACCATCATCTTTTGAGCATTGATGACTAGACATACATTTATAAATCAAGTGAAAACTATTTAATTAATTTAGTGAATGCAAAATTTATATTAGTTGTGCATAAAGCTTTATTTTATTTTTTTCAAAACTTTATTTTATTTCTTTGATCTCTGAATTATATATTAGACTTATTTTCCTATAAAATGATAAATTAATTTTCATGTTGATCGTAATTAGCGTATTACCATTCATCGATATTTATATTTTTTTATATCATATTATTATGAATAATAAAAAATAAAAATTATTATTTATCATGGTTAACCGATTCAATTTTTTGATTAACCACTAATGCGGTTTTTAGTTTTTATTTTTCATTTTTTAGTGGTTAACCGAATCAATAAAAATCGAACGGTCGGATTTTTTATGTCACAAATGTATGGTTAACCGACCTGTGCTCAACCCTACTGATAAGCTTAATTATAAAATGACTTTATATATACAATCTGAAAGTGTATCTCAACTGATAAAGTGCGTGTTGCACCAACACTTATCACAGCAGCAGACTAAATGATTCACTGAAGATAACTATCTCCAATTATGTTGTGCAAACACCAAGGCAACACACTCACGCGAAAGAAAGAGTCACTCCAGGTGTATTTCTGCGTGGGTTCAATAAGATAATCCACGCGAGTCTCACGACTAAAAATATTTTATTAAAAAAGTAAAAACAGTAGTTACAGACAGTAGAATCCCTCTAGCTATCCTCTCAACTACTCTTACGAAAATCACTATCTCAAGTGCACAAGATTGCAAATGAGATTATCAAAAACTTCACTCTAGAAGGTACGTTAAAATATCAGCTTTAGAATGTGAGATTCATAAGCTGTACACACTAAACAACGAAATTACACGAAATGTTGTCTCAACAATTTGTACAACATTCGCACAGACTCGAACCTCTCAAAGATATCTCTCTCAATTATGCTCCAGGTCCGTTACCAGATATCCTTCACATATATATAGGACTCAATGGGCTTTATTTATGGGCTTTAGAAGATCATGGAGAATTAAGTGGAGATGTCTTGGAGAGAAATGTGGAAAGTAGTTGTGCTGCTGCAAAATTCCTGGAATGTTGTTGCGACAATTCAGGTAGCACGTATTGACTTGGTCAGCTGCTTAACTTCCTTTCCTAAAAAATGATTGGACCAAGTCTCCAACGTTTCCTCCTTGATTTTCTCAACTACTTCACGAAGTGGATTAGTGACAAGAATGGTGGAGAAGTCCTCAACTTCTTTTGCTCCTTTTGGGATATGCTGTTGCGATAATCACGCCAACATTATTTCACGTTCACCAGCTATGGAGTCTTCTTCCCACGTTCAACCATGGATGGTGTTCCAGATTCTTCTCTTTTGACTTTATTCACACGTTCAGATTTCTGGAACACTTAAGAAGAAAGCAAAACATTTAAAATAAGAAAAACAGAGTTATCCCAACTCTAACGCAATCGACTCAATCATTTTCCTCTATAATGATTTACGGCCCTAGCTAGCTAGTTTGGATCCTTGGTGCATGATTCAAAAATGATAGTACATCAATTGTTGGGAGTCCTATTCTTCCATTGAATCCGCCCATGCATTTAATGTTACAGGAAATAACTCGATCCATCGCCTGCATGTCATAAAATTACTATGTAAGATAAATTTTGCTGCATTTTCTTTGCATGAACATCGATCATGACATCAAATTACCAGAAGGTGAAAGGTTAGGGGATCTATAAGGTTTTAATTTCCCTCGTTAATTACCTCCAATATTTTGAAAATATACACATTTTTAACTTATATAACGTTAGTAGAATACATGCATACTACATATATAGAAGTATAGGACAGAATCTAAAGTTGACAAATATAAACAAGATCATTTCAAAAGTCATGCTTAATTTGTTGCGCTTATTTTGGGCTATTACATATATCAGAGCTAGCTAGCTAGCTATATTTGTTCTATTCTTCCTTGCTTGATTGGGGAATAACGTTTTATGACAGCTTCAATTCCTTTTTCTTAGATGAACAAAAAATTAAAATGTAGGATTTTCATTTGGTTAATTCCCAGCATACCTATTCAAAATCCAAAACTAGTATCTCAGTAACCAAAATGTGGGCTACCTATATATTTCAAATTTGGATACATTTTAGTGAAGAAAATAAATTAATTATAGTACGATATTTAGTTTTATTGAATGTAACACTACAAAAAAAAATTATTTTAGCAACGAAATTTTTCCGTTACTAAAACAAGAAATTCCGTTACTAAACGTTTTAGTAACGGATTTGTAACGGATTTATCCGTAGTAATATCGATGGTTGCTAGAAAATTTAACAACGGAATGTATTCCGTTACTATATATAACAACGGAATTTTAACGAAATTTTCGTTTCTAGAATGGTTTCTTCTATTTTAGTAACGGAACTGTAACGGAAAATTCTGTTACTAAATTTTTAATAACGGATAAATCCGTCATTAATTCTGTTACTAAAATTTTACATAAATTCCGTAACAATTCCATTGTCGATCCGTTAAAATTTAGAAACGGAAAATTTTTCCGTCACTATTCCGTTGCTATATAATGCATTTTTTGTAGTGTAAAATCGAAAAATTGGGGATATTAAATTGTGTCGTTTGTGTATTTATCATAAACAAGCGTTTATATATAGATGCAGGAGGATCTCGATCATTTGGAAAGTAAGAAGCTATTTTGACATCTCTTCATCCGCAAAAAATTCTCGATGTGAAAACACATAGTGACGCTCCTTTTTTTTTTGCAGGATCTAAATGAATTCGCTTATTCAAAATTATCTGGTTAACAACAATCACAGACCTAACTTTTTAAGGATGGGTTCAATTAGATCATGAACGTGAGCTATATATTAAGTTCAAATCAAACACCATATTAACCAAATAAGAATGTGATATATAGATAACTTTCATGTATGTATGTGCACGAAGACAATATAAAAAATCCAATAACAAAAATAATACATATTTTTTTGTTTTATGCCACATGCATATTTTTATATCTATAAAATACAAAATGCCTTTTAAAAGATATTATAAATAACTATATTTAAATATGAATTAGTAATATATTAAAAAAATACTCACTTTAATAAGTAAAAGATAAAAAAAATACTCACTTTATATAATAACATAAGGATTTCTTCATGTGCTCGTGTTATACAAGACAATCTGAATTCGATACAATATTTTTATGATTTTATTATGTCGATCCAATAATATTGACATTTGATAAAATTTAATAATAATTTATTAATTTTTGGTGTCTGAATAAAGAAAAAGTTCAGACCTACGAAATACTACCTGAGTCATCAAATATAACAAATAAATTGATAATAAGTGTAGATATATTTACAAGTAGGGATCCATGAAAATCCCACAACGATTATTTAAACGTTTATTGGTACAAATTCGTTAAGTCCAAATCTCACGGAGCTCTATGTCTGTCCTATTACATACCAAATACCCTGCATTATTAATTGCTGCTCTCACTATTATTCACTTTCAAATTATATATATTCCTATTATTTTTATTATACTATATAATTCTGATTTTGAAGTAAATCCCAAGTCTGAAAAGGCGATATTTCCTTTTTTCTAAAGAAACTCCAAAAAGTTACTTTTTGTGTATGTTGATTACTAGATACATTAAGGTTCATATAGGTAATATAATAATTCCGTCTTATCATTTGATGCCATTATATTAAATAATGCAACATAAATATGCATATTAATATAAATTTTATTTTTATTTTTTTTTAACGAACTTTTCATTAAAATATTTATTTATCCATTTAGTATGATGGGAGATTATTAACAAACCATTACATATAATAAAAATTATGTTAACTTGAACCTTAAATATCTTTTTTGTCTCATTATTTATGGTGCCGTTTGATCAAAATTGTGAATAATTTATTGATTTACTGACCATAAATAATACCACAGAGAGAGTATTTAATTTGTACGACATATGTTGTCTCCGTACTGCTTGAAATGTAATTTCATTTTCAACTTCATTAATATGAAAATGTACATTGTACGACCACATCGAAAAAATTACTTAAACTATAGTGTAATTTAACACATGCTGCAAAAAAGAGGGAAATGCTAATCAGAATTTTCACTAGAGTAGTTTTACGATATCAGAAGCTAGTATGTACAATTTAGTCAGCGTCAAAGGTTGCCACTTGCAACCTACTTTAATGCTCTAACCAAACATTCATTTATAACTTCATTGAAAATGTCTACTCTATAAGCTCTTTTCAAATGGATATATCTCTAATGGTTCAATTCCTAGTTCTTGCATGAGTTAGTTTTGGTTGCAAGATCGATCGATAGGGTGCTTCATGAGGATAATTCAATGGCTTGTCATTGATACTACATTATCCTTAAATGTTGTGCTATCTCTGATCTCTTTGTATTGACTCACTTTTTATTCAACATATTGTATTATAATAATAAAGTCAGTCAATATAAAAGGACCGGAATGAGTGAGGTTTCGGTTATGCGGTTCTTTCTAGGGAATTCTTTTTCTTCGAGTGAGGTTTCGGTTAGGCCTGTTCTCTGCTGTTACACTAAGGGGTTGTTCAGTTAGTTAAGATTAAATTAGCATTAAAAAAAATGAAAGTAGTCTCCAAGAAAGAAAAAAGATGAAAATTCTTCACAGCCCACAAAAGAATAGGTTGCAGGCCTAAAAGAAAGCCCAGTATTGAAAAAATTATTCACCTTCCGAATTAAAGTGAAATGAAGTGCCTCAGTTCTGCATTGTTTATAAAGTGTTTATAAAAATGTCAAAAATATATAAATTGAGAATTATGCAAATTAATTCCCCAAATTCTTGTTTGGTCATTTCAAATTTTACATTGGTCCTTTCTGATCTCTGTAACTATGATTTTCATTTACACCTTACAGAGTCATATTACTAGTAAGTTAATTATTTATATATTCAGGGACCATCCTTGCATTTTCGGAATTTTTTTTTTTTAAAAAGGACCACTTATACGACCACAACTTTCTAAAAATATATAAAATAGTAACAAGATTGTAAAAATACATAATAATCACCAAAATAATAGTAATATTTAAATTTTAGTTATTAATGTCTTTTTTTAATTAAAATATCGATCTAGTTATTTTTTATAATTAAATGAATTAAAAACTATGTGTGAATAGAATAATCTTGTTTGATTATTTTATATAATTAATACAAAAACTTAATACTCCATCGTAACATTTTTTTATCGATTACTTATACATGTGCATGCTCAAGTGCTAATGAAAAATATTATAGCTAAAACTAAAATAAATTAACAATCAACAATGAAAAAATTAAGCTTTAATAATTGTGTTAGAGATGAAGGTAACATATGGTCTTCCTCTTCCATACAGATAACATATCATGTAACTGCATGCACAACTTTAATATTAACTATGAACTATAATAAATTAGAAAAGAGAAATCAAAGATCAAATAACTATTTAAATAATTTATAACAGTACTGTAACTCGAGAAAATGCACAAATTAACAATAATAATAATAGATAGTTTTTCTTTTCTTTTCTTTTCTTTTCTTTTCTCTTTTCTTTTTCATTAGAAAGCCGACATCTAGATCGTGATACACTGCAATTGATCCAAACTAAATATATCTCCCAAACTTTGATGGGACAATTAAACCTCTCAAGATGAATTAATGATGAGGTTTAATTGGAGTTGTATTATATATAGAACATGACATGGAAGTATATATCCAGAACTAGAAAATAAGTAGCTAGGCGTATGTTATTGCAGAGTGAAGTAAGTAATGAAAATCAAGAGACAATTTTATTCTTTGTAGTTGGGAAGCCAATAAACAATTCAGTCGTCACTGCAGCTTCCAAACTCTGTCTCTTTGTGCTTTGGCTGTAATTCCCAATTTCTTTCTGCATTAATCCTGCTGCAGCTTGATTTTGCTTCAATCCAATCTGCACAAAATCACTTACACATTTACATTATGAGGATCCAGGACAAAATATCTCGGGACTATAGTCCTATAAAAATCATATCTTAAGGGGTGTTTGGTAAGTGATCAAGATTATTTGAGATTGAGTTTAGTCGAGATTAATTCTACGTGACATTATCTCGAAGTTAAGTTTCAAACATAGAATTTTCAACCCAACAACTCATACGTTCAGCTAATATCGAGACTCAAGCATGTTAGTAACAACTAAATATTGAAAGGTAGGTAGTATCAATTGCTCTTATATATTTGGGAAATAATATACTTTTAAAGGAACAAACAAACGAGTGTCGATATAATTAAGTTGGAAAAATTAAAACAAGAAAATAAGAAAAGGTGGGAGAAAAAGAATGATGACGATTGATTAAACATGCATATGCATTAATGATTACCTTTTCCCGGAGCATTTGGTTCTCCTCAAGTAGAAACAGCTCCTGAAATTAAGACCAAATGAAGTTGATAAAGAATCAACAAACCATACATGCAGAAACAAGAGTACAATATCACCTCACACCTTTGCTTCTAATTTTTCTGTTTCCTCTTTGAATACTTGAACCTGCATGCAGGAAACAACAACATGTATGTATGTATATATATGTTTCACAATTTCAGCATAATGTACTTCATCAAACTACATACGTACCTTTCTAGCCCTTATGGTCTTGAGGCTTCTTTCAAGTTGGCTATCTATTTGTTGAAGTTCATCGATGGAGAGCGACCCCAGATTATGGCCTAGAAGCTTCCTGCATGCATGCACCCTCAATTTGTTTACGTACACTTGGTATTATACAATGTTGTAAGAGAAATTAAAATGTAAGCTCACGATGAAGAAGAGAACGTACGTACCGTTGTGAATTCTCCAGTAGCTCTATCTTCTTCGCCATGAATGCTGCTTCGTGCTTTATCTGCTGCAATTGAATCATACTCAACAAGTCTCAAAGAAAAGCAATTTCTTTTTGTGTACTTCTTAATTCAGAAGCAACGTCAGTTTGAATTGCGAATTAAAATAATCAAATGAAAATATATATGTTCTGTGTTTTGGGTTGAAATCACACATGCATATATATAGAAAGTATCCTTCTCCCATAATCACATTGATCAATTAATATTGCTTTCACTAAGATCTATAAAAGCCAGAAATGATTTTCTTTGGTCCTTTTTTAACTTAAACCTATTCAAATATGTACAAAACGAATGTATAGTCTACCTTTTTCCTTAATTTTCAATTACTTGAATTGTTAAAAACTAATAATGCAAAGTCTCGGATCATAAGGCGGGAGTCCGTTACACTATGGGCCCATAAGGTGGGAGTCCGGCAGCATAATAGATACACTAGCAAACTTTGGTGTCATCCTTACTTTACCAAAAAAATAGTTAATTATGTTGCTAGATAATATATTGAATCTCAATATTTATATTGTATTGACATAATGACATTAATTACTTATTTGATGCGGGATGTAAGCTAGGACTAGTCAATTTATAGATACTTAAAGTATTCCATTAATTACACAAAATTACATATTACATGCAACAATAAGATTTTTAAACCTATGATGATTCTCAAAATGTAGATAGTGTTTTCAAGTTTTCAAAGTTAGGTTATTTTTAAGTAGAGGTCTAACATGAATTTGTTTAGTTCATTTAGTCTGCATTGTGATGCATGAAATTAGAATAATTATGAAAAGACAAAATTTATGTACTTATGAGAATTTTAGCAAATATAGACGTGTGCAAATTGCAATTAATCTAAGAATGTGTATAGTTTTTCATAATATTGGTTTACATACACATTGGTGTTGCTATGACAAAATCCTCCTTTCATCCTTTGTGTTCGATCTTGTCACTTACAGCTAACTCTACTTTGGATGTTAGACATCTGCAGGGGTTCTATAAATTTATTTTAACTTACATCCACAGCCTCTCAAATATCGGAATTTGGCAAAGTCGGTAAGGGATTTGTTTACTAAGTAGGATATGATTAATTAAAATTATCTCATTCTTTTGGATTATTTAAATCTCATCATTCTAGATGAGATACTTAAGATATTTTATGAGTTTGATCCTAATTATAAACATTAGATTAACCTGTATAATTATTTTTATCTATCTAGGTTTATCCCAACTTATTCCGCTTAGCAAACGCGGCTCTAAAAAGATTAATGTTTTTCTTGTCTTCAAAATGTAGCTGTTTTCGTGTAACATAATTCATCCAATCAATTTATACCTAAGTTCATTTATTTTATTTATTTCTACTCTCCAACTCAACATCCAATGCTCCACACAACTTTTGGCCACCCAAATTTGCTCTCGTGCCATTGGGACCGAACAGTACTAAAATTTGTAATTTATTTAAAGATCATGTCAAATGTCATTACATTATCAAAAGTTGGACCACAAATTATTATTTTTTTCTTATTTGTATACTTGTATATGGTATTAAAATTAATGGATATAAAGGTTTCTTCCATGCATGCATACTGGCTTGTATAAGATTTGGATTTAAATGAGATGGCCTTATGTATATATAGGAGATTAAATTTGGAATTCTGGAGAAAGATAATATCTACACTTAAATAGAATCTCATGACTATATTTCTAATTATGATGGTATGTGCATGCATGGCATAAATCTCTTAGTTACTGCAGATAAGAAATGATTTTTGCTTAGGAGAATTTGTTGTTTGAGCTAATTAACTTCTAATTCATATGAACCGCACAATATATGTTATAATCAAAAAGCCTAACTACGTAGAGCCACACATATTGTAATAAGAAAAGAAAAACATAAATAGGAGGAAGAGAGCAAAACCTGAATATGTTGTTCAACTTCAACGCCTGTATTACGATCTTTTGTAACTTCCATATATTTCTCTATTGACTTTTGCATGCTGCAGAAACAATGCATAACTGATAAATCAGTATATTTTTGTACCCAAATAAGATTCACTATTCTATTTTAAAATCTTAATATTTTTTCTTCAATTATTTTTTTATACTTTAGTTCTCTACTAAATGAGATTGAATTTTATATAAAACTATAAATGAACTTGATTCTTCATAAAAAATGAAGTAGGGTTCAAGAAAGCAAAGTTCAGGTACAAACTTAAATAAAAACTCCATAGTTAATAGAGATCCCAGTCTGCAAATCAAAAATCAAATCTTGGCTGCATAGCAAAGGCCTTCTGACAAATATACAAAACACTCAATCAAAAATAAATACAGAAATGCACTTTTAATGAAGTCTTTTTTTGCTGCATTAAGTACTATGCATTCACGAGAAGACTGTAATTTTTTTCTTAAAGAAAAGAACATAATTAACAAATAAAAATCGACTTAATTTGTTTAAGTAATTACTTGGAGCTAGAGAATTCATAAAGCCTTCCTTTAGAGGAGAAGATGATCAAAGCCACTTCTGCATCGCAGAGAACTGAGAGCTCATAGGCCTTCTTCAACAGCCCATTTCGACGCTTCGAGAACGTCACTTGCCGACTTGATGCATTCTCGATTCGTTTCATTTGCACTTTCCCCCTCACCATTTTCTCTTTTTCTGCACTATTTTAATTTCAAGCTTCTGAAATGGAAGATATATAAGAACTTATATAGATAGAAATCTCACCTGAGAAACAGCAGATTCTTGAATTCCTAGATTTTCTTCGATAATGGCAAGATTGAATGACTTATACAAGCACAAGACTTGTTAGTGTAGACACACGCACACCCCACACTAAAAACCCTAATTGAATGAACTTATGGAGTCCTCCATTAAAGTAAGAGGGAGCTACGGCCTATATATCTATGAATGAACCTTTTATTTTGTTGAGTAATAACCCCTTTTTCTCTCTATGAAAAATATTTAAATAGCAGTCAACAAATTAACACTGGTAAAGAGAAAATTTGAGACTTTATTAAAAATGGAATATTGTTGTATGATTGTTCTCCCCAAGAATAGAATAAGCACGTACAAACTAGCTGAAAATACATATAACAAAAGAGAAAAGAATTAACACTCCTCTGACAATATATATTATATGAGCATCACAAAAACAACAAAGGATCTGAAATTTTCTTGGCCAAAATGAGATGGAAACTATCTCTTTATTTTCAGACCATAGAACCCAAAATTTCCATATTCATCTAAATTTAATATGTTATTCTCCTTGTCTCTCTCTCTCTCTTTATCTCCCTCCCCTTAAGTCTTACTCAGGAAAAAAAAAATGCCCACAAAAAAGGTAGTTCCCCGAAAATGCAAAGAGGAATTTAAAATGAAAGAAAATGAATCATTTCTGGCATCTTTTAGCAAATGGTAAAGAATGATGCTTGGGGTATTTTTACAGCTATTTAATTTTATGGAAATTAAATAGTGCTTCAAAAATGAAAATCCCAGTTTACCAAGACAGTAAGACATGTCTGTTTTTTTTTTAAAAATTTTAAGATAAAGAAATTAGAGAAAAGAACTCAAAGGTCGACATCATCGTACCATGATAGAATGAGTCGTCGAATAGGCTTTAGACAGCTCAAGTTGTACATGATGGCGTCGTTATTCCAACTCAATCTGTAGCTAAATAAATGTGATCCCCACTTCCTTTATAATTTAATACGTACGATGTTACTGTTGCATGCCTTTTTTATATTTAATTTAGGCGTATATATAATTAAATATATATTTGTAATGATTTTCTTTTCAAGTGGTTGCGATTTTAGTAGGCAGGATTCAGCATGACTGGAATTGAATGAAACTTTTTTATTCTTTAAAGACTTATTGTATCAAGTACAATAGTCTAAATGCTACTTCATAAATGCATATTTAATGTTGTATTAATTATATCCTTAATTACAGGCCTAATCTAGGGATAATTAACGTCCAATTCTGTAACCAGGAGTACTATTATTTGAGGAACATTCAAGAATTAATTAATTTTCTGACACTAAAAAAATTCGGTTCTTTTTCACTTTTTCTTGAGATTGGATGGGGGATTTGGAGTCATCCGATCCTGACTCAAATTTGAGTTATTGAACTCAATTTTATGTTTTTTCTAAAAATTAAATGTCACAAGCATTAAACTTTTGTATCCTAAATTTTTTTAAAGCTTTTGGAATTTAATTCATCAAGCATAATTTATATTCATATAATTAGAGTTCCCTTCAAGAATGTATATATGCTAGTGACTCGAAAGAAATTTGAAAAAATTAAGCTAAAATTTTTGCCATTTTTGGCCAGTTACTTCGTATATTAGATTTCAATTCCCAGAAAATTATAATTTTAAAATTCAAATTAAGACAACACTATCATCACCAACATTCCACTTAATTTGTTTAGTTTGAATAAAACTTTGAGGTTAAATTAGTCATGCCATTTAGTTAATTAATTTGGCCAAGATCATTTTGCCTTATTTTGATACACACTATATTTCAAAAATCAAAAAACTACGGCTTGTTAATTAATTAATAGTAATCCCATTTGATCGTGAAAACACAAAATTAAAATTTTGGTGAGTGAATTGATTTTTATGAGTTTTATTAATATGTTTGGTTCTAGAATTCTAGTATAAGAATAGTACAATTGGAAGTCGAGCTACAAGATAGGTAACATAATGTGCTATATTTATTGAACCACATACATGGACCAAATTGGCTACTTTGCGCCGTCCTCTCATATGTAGTAATGCTAATTTCTGCATATCAAAATTAGTTAAAATATGTCCAAGGCTTAGGTGTCGGTAGAGCTGTAAAAATCGGCCCGAAATGGCCCGGTCTACCCGCATTTAGAGTTGGGTTGGGCTCAAAATTTGATGACCCAGAAAATCCCGGGCCTAAATTACCAGGCCCAATGGTCCGACGGGCCAAACGGGCCATGGGCAAAAAAAAATCCTATAAGATGGGCCAATTAAGCCCGGTAATTAAGTATATATATTTTATTTATTTAAAAAGTTAATTTTAGGGTTACCTAAATTTTATACTATTTGTTTTGTAACTTTTGTTTTAGAAAAATAATATCATGTGTTTTTTTTATTACTCTCCATCTTTATTTTATTTTGATAATAATAATTTTTACATAATATTTAATTTTATAACTATTAATAAATCAAATATTGCAGCTTTGTAGATGTCGTTTCATTACTCTAAATAATTTGTTTGGATACCAAAATTATTAATTTAAAAATAAAATATTATATGGGCCTTTTTAGCCCTGTGGCCCGTAAAGGGCTGGGCTAAGATTTTGTTGGCCCATCAAATTTCTGGCCCGGCCCAAAATGAAACGTTGGCCCGTTGGGCTGGGCCAGGCCAGGCCAGCCCGGCCCAACAAATTTGACAGCTCTAGGTCTCGGGTTCGAGTCCTCTGTGACGGGGCTATATATGTAATTTAATATTAATGTAATTCATTTTTAAAAAATAGTTAAAATATTAATGCCTAATTTTATTTTTTTCATAATCATGTAAAACGGTACTGTAAGTTTGTAACAGTTCATACATATCTAATGTATGTTTGGTTCGGGAAGAATTAATGTGAAATCGATTTCTGTAAATACCACAATATGTATACTGAGTTGCAAACAAACTGGCTACAAAATTAATTAATTGGGTCTTATCTATATATTGATTTCTTGTCAAAATAATTTTGTAATCGATCTCATTGTACCTCACAAAAATAAAGAAATTGTAACTGAATTGGGTTTACTGAAAATTAAGTACCAAAAAAAAATAATATAGACTTCGTCTTTTAGTTTTCAATATGTACATATCTAACGACGAAAGCTAGACTTCCAAAATTAAGATATCTGATACCACTAAATCACACTTCATATACATAACATACTTAATTTATTATTTGGTTCACCCTTGGAAAATGTATTAATACACTTCATTCTCAGCACACACAAAAGTATTAAAAGAGAGTAAAATAAGAATAATGTAATAATTTAACTCTAAAAGTTTAAAAGAGACATTTATAAAAAAGCAAGAAGAAATATAAATAGAAAACTTTAAAAAAAGGGAATATGTTGAAACTGGAAATAAAGTATAGTAATTAAAACCTAATAGCCTAGCTAGCACCCACATGATGGAGTCCAAGTTCTAATCACTGTGCAAATGACTTAATTATTTGGCATATACTTTACCTAATATCTTCCATTCTTTCTCTACTTATCAAGTATGAATAAACACCATAGACATCCAAAATGCTTTCCGTGCGTGTGGTTAATATGTCTAAGGATGATGTGACATGTTTTATAAATAAATATTAAATTTTTAATAAAAAATCTATTAATTCACACTTTTCCACCAGTTATTATACTTCATACAAATTTTGGAGGAAATTTTCATTTGAGGTATAAGGTAGTACTTTGTTATGATTAAAATATTAATTTTCCCTTTTCTTTTCCATTGTTAGTTTTTTTTTTCTCTGTTTTTGTCCCTTTTCTTTTTAACGTAAGGATGAAGATCAATTTAGTGTGATGTGTTCTTGAAACCTAATAAGTAGTTAGTTGTCTTGCATTGATTCATCTATAAAGGGAAGGGCTTATCAATTTCTTTATTTAATTTGAGGAAAAGGTAATGACTCTATTTTACTCAAATTCTTTTAGGACTTTTATATAATACTTCCAACTAAAGAGTGCCAAATATAACTTGGAAATAGTAGTACTACTCCTGTAACATCAACAAAGTTATCAGCACATTTTCATTTCACAATTCAAGAGCAAAACATTCTAGAGAACAAGTAGCTATGGCATCCCTGCACAGTATCGAGCAGCGGGTTCGTCTGGCATGCCTCATCAACGCCTCGGTTCATCCACTTCGTCGACAAACTCTCGGCAACTGGGGCAATCTGATGCTGCAGCACAGCTGCCCCCATAGGTCCAACCAAATTTAGTCTCGTCGCAGCAGATATGATGTCTCTCATGGTCACAAACATGTAGGCCCTCTGCGTAGTCTCGGCATTGAATCCAAGAAGTCCACATACTAGCCCGAAGACGGGCGCGTGGTGGAAACTGACGTTCCCATGGCTCAAAGCTTCGCCTCTCATCACTTTCAGAGAAGGGAACTCAGTGAAAACAGAGGCAGCTGTCCTCATCAGTGCTGATCCTTGAGATGTGGACGCCTTGCGCCCAACTTCATTTGTCAGCATAGCATTCAGCAATCCGTCGAGTCTGAGCCATGTCTGTGGGTCTGGCGACAGCGTTGTGGCACAGATAAAAGGTAGAAGAAGGCTTCCTGCATTATCCAATACGTGGATCACAAATGTTTTTAGATCATCAGGGGTAGTAACCAAACGTGCTTGTATAGCTGCCTCGAGACCAAAAGAATGAGCAAAGCCCCCAGTAGGAAGAATAGAATCTAATAGCTGCCATTGACTCCACAGCTGCGGAAAACTTGCTGATAAATGTTCATCTTTTGTTTCATTTGCATTCCCCGACACCTCCATTTTAGCTCACAACGTGCATCGATCTAGCATATGAAAATACATTAGCAGACCAAACTGAACTGAGCTGCCTTCGGTTTCTTATAACTCGGCTCAAGCTAGAGGGGAGCCCCTCGAGTTGGATTATAATCACATGCAAACTGATAAAAAAAAATAACATTCTAATAGAAAGCCACTCGCTAATCTCATTGACAATCACAAAATATTCAAGATTCCATCTTACTGCAATATAGTCATTCAAGAATGTCTGCTCAGCTGTGTCTTTTACTTTGTTTCTATGGCGAAAAGGTCGCACTATAAGGGCAAATCACATATTTAAAACACAATTCACACATGAATTCTAACAAAATATATCAAAATTCAAATATTTTTCCAAGGTGGATTTGCCTTCTACATCAAATGCCCATCACTCTTTTGACATTTAGTATGACGAATGAATTCACCTTCTGTCTTTTTCCAGCAAGTTCTGCATGTATTCTTTCTTTCCCATCTCCAGTTCGATAGAAGGAGATGCTGGGAATTGCAACATCATAAGTTCCTCCCTTTTAGACTTCAAAAAAGCTAAATATGCTCCTCACCTAATGTGATAATGTATTTGGATCAAATAAGCACTCACTATGTACTCAATTTCAAGCCAACAATCTAATCTACAGACAATCTATAGTGCCCTGCTGCTGCTGCCTTCGAAAATACTCATAACGCCAACTACTCTCAGATGATTCCATTTATGAAGAGTAATTTTGGTTCACCTAACTATGATCATGTTAATAAGAGTCAGTTTGCAACAAGAACTTCAAATATGTCCAACAAATCATCGGAAGGGCTAATCTGGTCTAAATTCTACTGTAAGTGCAGAGTTGATAGAATAATTGAGCAAGTAACGTTTTGCACATGAATTTTCAGACTTCTCTTTGTCGATCTTTGAAACTAGACTTTCAAGATATTGCCACCAAGTCAGTAACTCTACATTGATGCAACAATGAAATGATTATCGCCTTATCACTCGATGGTATTCGTGAAATTGGGATTTCAAAAGAACACTCGGAAATAAAAAATAAATCGACACAATCTGATGGAGCTTTTGAATCAATCAAGTAATTGCGAAAACATTGAAGTGACAAAGTATATACTAACTTCCAAAAACGATCAACCAAGGTATTCAAGGATTTATTTGTTATATACGCAAAGATTTGTATGATGAAAATTGGGAGAATGGGACACGTACCAAGATCCCAGATTCAACTTTTATTGGCCGAAGCGCAGAGGATCTTACTAGATCAGCTTTCTACAGGTCGATGTTTCTCCCGATGAAAAAGAAACCGGAAGAGCGTCGACGTCGAGCAAAACAAAACAAAGAATGAAGAACCTTGAGAGATAGAGAGTAAAATATTGAAAATCTCTGACCTTTCCTTCAACTAAAGATTTTTATACTAAAAGATATTAGTATTATTTTCCTTACCTGGAAAGTGACCAAGTGTTTGATGATATGTCTCTGAGAAACTACGGTAAAAGTATTATAAATCAAATTTAGCCAATTTAACAGTTAACGTGCACAATGTTAGCCTGAACTTGAACTTGTAGATGCAAGAGCATTGGACGATCACGTTCACAGATTGAAAGTCACAAGTGGGAACTTGAATTCAACAAATATTTGTCGTGCAATTACATTGAAGAAATTACAATTTGCGATGATAATTATGTGCTTTTGTGCTTACACTTCGATGGTGTTTTGATTGAGGGCAGTGTACCTCCATCTCTCCTTCTCCACAAAGTCGGCATCCAGGAACTGGGCTATGAATGCCCAGAGCCTATAAACATCTTCGAAGTTGGCCAAGAAAGTAAGCGCTGCAGTGACCACAGTGATTCTTTGATCAGCTTCTCTGCCTTTGGCTTCTGCTGATTCCTTTAGCTTGCAGCTTCTCTCATAGATTTTCTGCTTCTCCTGATCGCGCTTCTCTGTGAACCAAACATGGTGCAGTACTCCACGACCGAGTGATATATGACTCCTGTCCGCCAGTTTCTGTACTAGAGCAGGTTCCACCATTTCGCCTTTCCAGTCGCATATGTTGAATGCGAATGCAGGCGCGCGGTCAAACTTCCCCCTCGGTCCGTAGATTGTGACGAGGGGGAAATTGTCGAGCCTATTTGGATGCTGAAGCTTCATCACTGCAGTTACCAGCCAGTTGATTAGATACCTGCTTCTGCTACTTATGAGTGTCAATCCTAATGAATCAACATGATCCAAGCCTCTGCACTCGATCTCTTGTATTGGAACAATGTCTTTCTCCGGCTGATCTGGCTTTTCCTCTGTTGGAGAAGAGATGCTGCACAATGCACCAGCAGCAGCTTCTTGCTTTATCCCTTGTTTAGCTGTTTGTTCGAATTCTGTCTCTGTACGGAGCGAGTTCTTTGCTGGTGTGATTGATACTATTCCTGCACCTGCTGAACCTTCCAAAAGTGGCACAACAGATTTCTTGACAAATAGGCATCCAAATCCGGTGGGGTTTTCTCCAAACACTTTGTAGAATGAGCAAATGAGGAAGTCTGGCCGGAAAAGGGAAAGGCCGAAGCTGTACATGTCTTTAGGCCCTAATGCACAGGCGTCGAGGAGGACATGCCAACCATGTTCCTGTGCCAGCATCATCCATTGGTATGAGTAATTGGCTCCAGTCATTCTTGACTGAAGAGGAAACACGAATAGCCCTCTGTGTTTCTTCTTCTTCTTTTCTCTCATTACCATCTTCCTCAGTTTTGTAGAGTGAATCCTCAATCTTGGCCACTTGAACTCGGCTGCCATGACGCGCGCGCCTCTCTTCCCCGATGTAGTGGTTATGGCATTCAGTGCTTCGCTCTCGTGGTCGTATACTGTGAGTAGCTTGCGGCTGGACTGGAAAGGGTAAGATTCTGCTACAAGTTTGAAGGCAGCTGACCTATTCACTGTGAACACCATAGCATAATCATTTTGTGAAATATTCAAGAAATCCATTATCCTTATCTTGATGGCTGATTCCAGTTCTGATCCTTGTCCACCGTGAAGCAGCTGCGACTTGAGGCTTACCGACTTGAAATTTATGCCGAACAGCGGTAAACCAGCCTGCTGAGACGGCAGAGGAGACGCTGATGGAACAGGGATCGCAGAGGTGTACTGGGAAATAGCCTGTGTTTGTGAAAACAGACCGACACCAATATAATCAAGGGAGACATGGTTGGAGAGTTCGAGCTGAGTATACTCACGAGCTCGGATTCGATCAACTGGAGCAGTATCAGAGTACTTGGGGTAAGCTTTGATGAACTGAACAAATGATTCTTCCAAACAAGGGATTGACTCATGGTTGGTGAAGTTGGTTTCAGAGAAAAGAGAAGACGCAGTTGTCACTGCAAAGTTGCGACGACAAGCAGCAGAAGTGCTGCTTGTCTTTGCAACAAGCTGCTCCACCTCCTGCGGAGGCTCTCTAACGATGGGATTTTGACAACAACCTTGAAAGCATATTTGAGTCGCCTCCTTCAAACCAGGTGACTGCATACTTATTCTAATGGCTTTTGAGATTTTTGACTCTTTTGATAACACACCCTTGCCCAGTTGCCTCAGGTTGGATTTTATTGTTCTTATATAGCCTCCCTTGATGCTTACAAGTTAAGAATAGTGTGAAAAACCATTTCCTTTAAAGAAAGTTTTCAACTCTCAAATCTCTTTTAGGATTGTGACAGCCAAATGATTGTAGTGAAATGGTTAGGTGACCTTTTCCTCTATTTTCATTAAAGTTTCATTTTCTTTTGCTCCACTTTATATACCTTTTTTTGATGATTTCTTGCGCATGTTTGCCAATGTTGACTTGGTTGGTATCATGAGTCCATGACATTATATCAATGTCAAAAACTATATAGTATATTAATGCAAAAGCTGACTATGTGATGCTTTTCAAACATTTGGAACTGTATATTACTTTATACCAAAGTTGAGCCTGCGATTGTGGCAATTACTTGCTAAGCTAGTAATCTTGTTTTATTCTTATTATGAATATGGAAAGTAATGCTTCTTCCTCTTTTCTCTAAAAGTGCTTTCCTCAATTTAATTTCAATGGAAAAGAGTGTGCTCCAAAGCCGAAGTAACAAAGAGATAATTGTAATGCTCCAAAGAATCAACATTGGTTGAACATCAGTGTTTTCCAGTCCTTTGTTATATAATATTGTATATTTTGTGACTTTTGACACAGTATTATTGTCAAATGCAAACAGTTTCAACTTAGCCATCTCTTACTTTTTCCTGATAAGAACATTTAAAACACACCAAACCACAACAAACTAAAGATATAACAGTTAGGCTGTCTACTTCCATATCTAATACCTTGCCTAAGAATTGTAATTAGATATTCAGTGGTTTTCGAAGAGTAATACTTTAATGCACTAGATTCTGATAATATGCCTCCTCTTTGAGATAAACCAAGTAAGTTAATCAACAAGTTGTTTATATTTTAACATTAAAGAAAGTTATTTGCATTAGGTCAGTAATATTGTTTTGTAGTGTTCTTAATAGTGACCTTATAATGTCTCGATAGTGACTGCTAGTTTTCAAAAAAGAGGCAAAATTAGGATAGAAGGGATATTGTCTCCACTTCGAGTAGACGACATGCATGCAGCTGATTTATTCTCTTTACTAGTTTTTAATCTTGTTGCTATGAAGCTGAATGAAATGAGATTTGGTCAGAGCATTTTCTTGGATCTTTTCAAATAGAAATTCTGGGCCTAGCATATAATATAATCTCACTCTAGGAATTAAGACTTACTTGGATCTTGTAAGGAACCACTGGTGTTTTATTTCCAAGAGAAGAAAGATCCCATTTTAGTGAATTCTTTTTGCAGAGCATGTAATCTTAGGCATTATTGTTAACTACTGACATAGCTCTTGAACTATTCAGACTGATAAAGAGATTTGAGTTGGACTGTTTTAGAAGAACACATAGATCAAATGAGAATTGCATTTTACTTAAATTTCATTCAAGTAGGCTTCTCTTGATCTGCATCATTCAGTAGATAATTGACTGTTGAGCATTCTTTGTTGTCTTGCTTAAAAAACTCTATCAATGTTTACACCAACAGACACTGACGATCTATGTAAAGATTCAAAACAAGGGCCAGAAGGTGCATTTTCATACAAAAGATTTGACAGGTTCTTAAAGGAAGCCATGCAGCATGGTGCTATACTTGAAAGAAACTATAGCCTAAACTTCACCTTTTGCTTTTGGAGAAACTAATGTATGTGATCAGACATGTTATAAGCTAAACCAGTCGCAGGGCAACTCTCCTTTGGCATGTTGTTGGAGTGAGAGAAGTCGTGCATTTTCTTCCGATCAACATTGCATGCCAATCAAGAGTAGCCCTATGAATGATTTGCTTAATCGATCATTGCCTTATCAAGACTCTGTTTCTGTTTTCTTTCTACAACTGCTCCTTCGTGAAGTCTAACGTTATTCGTGCTCGTGCTTATATATTCATGAGCAAATGGAATAAACCGATGAAGAAACAGCATATGCTTCAAGGCTTGTGTCGTGTAATATCTGTTTTTTGTCATGGTGATTGCTCACTTTTCTTATCCTACGCGACTTCCTGTCAGGAAAGCCTCTTTACAAGAATGCTATATTCCTTGGTGACTGTCTGTTGTTGCTAAATGGGGAGAAAGGCAATGGAAAGGAGATGCTGTGTTAAAAGATGAAATGGCTTGTTATCACATCCATCAATTGGCATATCCTTTAGTGATATTCCTTCCTCCCCTCTCGATTTATTTTCTTGCCTTTTGCCAAATTCAAATTTCATCTTAGCCTTCTTCACTTTTGAGAAGGTCAAGTTAAAATAATGCATAAATTTTAGTATTTTGAGAATGGATTTTTCAATTTCATATCAATCATAGCATGTATAAATAATGGTATTAATTCCGAATTCATAATTAATCGTATATGATATGATTGGTATAAAATTGAAAATTTCAAAATAATTCATACTCAAAATGAACTAAAATTAACTGATGTTATGTTCCTCCTTTTTTATATTGTATTATTAAATTAGCACAAGTTACTCAATTCGGACCTTCTATTCTCTAACTGTATTATAATATGAGGGCGACATATGTTATAATTAATGGTTTAAGATTCAATATATTTTTTTCTTATGTATATTCTTAATCTTGTATGTCACATATCCGTCTTATATTAATACAACATAAAATGTCACACGACTAAACGATATATAATAATTGCATTGAAATCGGAACCCAAGACCATCAGACTAAGAAATAGCGACTCGGTGATTGGATTATGATAATTGGTTTTAAAAAATATTTAAATTGTAATTCATGAGTATATGTGTCTTAATTCTTATATATTTGCATTAAGTACGTAGGTAGTGGATTAAAGTTGTTCAAGATAGTTATAATTGTCATAATCGAATTAAATCGTAATCGAAATAAAATCGATAATTTCAGGAATTATAATCATCATCGATAGTTCTATAACGAATTATAACCATGTACCTATAGGGGATTGTCGATTACGGTTCCAAAAGTTTGAAATAGTTTTTCTCCACTTTATTCATAATTTTTTTCAATCTTTAATTCAATTTTATCTTTTATATTATATAGAAAATTATTTATAATTCTTAAAATTATATTTGAAATTATAGATCCATGTAAAAAGATTAACTTTTAAAATGAACCTTCGGCACCTCCATGTCGGTTCTTCGCCAGTGAGGTTGTAGTATGCTCCAAGGGTTGGGTTGTTCTACCATTAAAGCAGTACGTGAGATGCGTTCAGAACATCATGAGACAATTCGATTCACACCCGGTGTGGGCGTTAGAGCATTGAGAGGACATTTCTCTAGTAGGAGAGGACAGGGAAGGACGCACCTCTGGTGTACTAGTCATCATGCTCACGGTAAACGTTGGGTATCCAAGTGTGGAGCAGAAGATAACTGCAGAAAGCATTGAAGTAGTAATTCCACTCAAAATGAGTGTTCTCCTATTCTAACTTCTTATGAGCTTCCGGAATCACAGCCAAGAAAGCGAGTTTCTCTGCCTCTAGGGATGGAGCGACATAAGTTTTGAGAATCGAACGGAAGGTTAAACTACAATTCTAATGGTTAATTACCTCTATTCGGTTTCAGTCCTAATCATATGAATTAGCAATATTTGTCATATTGGTTCTTAATATATTTGTATTTTATGAATTAAGCACGTATCCACTTTGATCGACTATTATAGTTGCAAGAAACTCAAATACAATTTACATGATTAAACACAATAAAAGCAGGATTACTATATATAAAATCTTATATATCTTGATATGTATGTATATATACACATATAGTTGAATTGATATAGATGGTGGGTGGGTGGGTCATGTGTGGTGGGTGGGAGTAATAATCTTGAGAAGAAGACCCGGGAAAACATCGTCGGGATCATGAATATGAGGATTCCGTTCGACGATGAAGGGATCGCCGCACTTGTCGCCAATGCTCTGCAGCGTCTCCCCTTCTCCCACCACATATATTTCATCGCACGCCGCCGCCTCCTTCTCCTGCTGCTGCCTCTCAATTATATTCAAATTATATTGATCCTCTTCCTGCAGGGAATACTTGTGCTGGCCGGTTAAGAGGATGATCATTAACACCATGCCGGCGCCGCCGCTGTACCACCACGATGCGTCTGCCCCCTTCACTGCGTATTTGCCTCCTCCCATCTTACACACAAACATTGCAGTGCATCTCACTCTGTGTATGTATATATATATATATTATATAATAGTGAGTCCAAATTAAAGTGGTAATAGTGCGCGTGCGTGCAGGGGAAAAAGAATTTGTATTACCGTCTTTTTGGGATTCCACTAATTAATTCATAATTCATTGCTATTACATGACTGACGTATTAATATATGCAACCATTCTTTACGCCTAACTTTACACTATATAATTTATCTTCCATATTATCGTTGACTCGCTATCCACAACTTGCTACTACATTTATATTAATTAATATATTAATGTTATTTGAGAATATGTGCAGCAGCAGGTATAGATGTATCGGTTTACTTTAAAGTGTTTCGACTTGACTCCTATTAATGACCGACCAATCACTAATTTCAGTGTGTATATACACTTTTTTAATTATGACATCAGTTTTTGTATTAATAAATAAAATACAGCATGAATGATTTATTCTCGCCGTGGTGTTCGGTTAAACCGTCAAAGGGTGTGTGCTTCAAAGAAGATGTTTTCTTTCATGTCTTAAAGAGCATGCATGCTGACTGAGTTTGTCTATATTCAAATTAATTAAATGGTATATACACCTTCATATCATATGGAGTATAATGTATTTAATTTTAATTCTATAACTAAATATGTATTAGTAGTACTTAGTAATGGTATACATTAATTAATTTGTTGGAGCAAGTCCGATCCAGTCATGAATTTTTCATATCTACTCTGCATAAACTAATTAATTAGTTACGATCACTTAAGAGTTTAATTTCTTGACAACTAGTATGAAAGTGTATACTAAAAAGAATTAATTTGTAGTATTAATTATTTATAATTTGCGAATATATATGGAGGAAATGAAGTAGTTAGAGAAACCTAATTTCACCTTGCTTTGGGTGAGATATACATTATCCAATATATATTGATGTCCGATTTATTTTTTATTACTCGTATATTTGAACACGTGGTTTTAGTTTTAGATTAGTACATATTTAGTGGCAGGCAAATGGGAGTTGGACGGTACGCACTAACGGTGTTGATAGCCAACCAAATCTTGATTTTTGTGAACCTCATTTTAAGGTTCATTTTCTCATACTTTACAACTCCAATTAAAGTTGGTTCATCAAATCTTTTTCACCAACATATAAGTGGGATTCCACTTGTCAAAACTAAGATAAATTAGCTTGTAATTATCTCGTTTACGTTTTGTTATTCGGTGAAGTCCATAAAAATATTTATATTTAAATTTTTTTTATTTATAATAAGTAGATTTACACTCACATGTACGTCACCATTAAAGTACATATTATTAAAACATACGTATTGAGTAAAAAAGATATTCTCTCCCTCCCAATAAACATGAAACAAAATTTTTGGGCACAGTTATTAAATAAAGTAATAAAGTGTATAAAATAGTATAAAAGTGATAAAGGTGGTAGGGTCCACACCTTTTTAAAGAGATAATTTTTACTATTTTAGGAATGTGTCAAACTTAGTGGGATGTCCAAATAAGGGAATTGTGTCAAGTTTAGTGGGAGGAAGCATAAACTATTTTGATCAACACATACTCCCTTCGTCCATGATAAGTATATCATGGAGGAGTGGACACGAGTTTTAAGAAAAACTATAATATTATGTGGTAATTTTGTAAATATTAAGAAGTGATGTATTATGTTGGAAAATATATAAATTTATATGCTAAAGAAAAAATAATACTCCTTCCGTCCCATTATACTTGGCACAATTCTCTTATTTAGACGTCCTACTAAGCTTGACACATTCCTAAAATATTAAAAGTTATCCATTTAAAAAGGTGTGGACCATACCATATTTATCACTCTTACACTATTTTATACACTCTCTTTATTAATCGTGTCCAAAAATTTTATATCATGGTCTCATGCTTATTGAGACGGATGGAGTACTGAACAATTCGTTTAAATAATAATATTACACTTAGTACGGAGCCACTAAAATATAATAATCATACAATGTTCATAATTTGTTATTCTGGCACTTGCTTTAAAATTCTGTCCGCTAAACCCAAATACCAAAAATATCACATCACACGAGCCGATAACAAAATACCAAAAACCAAATAACATAACAACAAAAATATAATCATAATTTAGGATGCGCATCAATCAATAAGTAAATGAATTCCGTCTTATTAGTTATCAAAAAATTAAAACCGAAAACAGAAAAAATAATTATCAGTAATTTTTTACTTTATAAATTTGACCAAAACAATAAATGCAATACTTTTTTGTGACTAAAAATTGATAAGCTTTATCCAGTTCTTGTCTTCTGCTGCAACTTCATCATGATCATCATCTAACAAGCATTTATGAAAAAGAAGATAAAATCCCTAAATTTAATTGAGTACTCTTCTCCATAACTACAGACTGCAAGCAAGAAGGAGTTTGACTTTAGAGACATGGGATCTCATGGAGAAGAAGAGAATATGGCAGCTTGGCTTCTTGGTGTTAATAATCTCAAGATTCTTCCTTTTAAGCTCCCTCCTCTTGGTCTATCTCTCTCTCTCTCTGTTTCTTTTTCTTTTTGTTTCTGAATATGAACTCTGTTTGGTAATAAGTTTTGTCTACTTTAGGCCCACACGATGCTAGAATTAGAATGAAGGCTGTAGGTATCTGTGGAAGTGATGTTCACTATCTCAAGGTGAAAGTTTTATATTTTTTTTTTCACATCTTAGTGAATCGAAAAAGAATAATACTGCATGTGTGTTTGCGTATGGGTGAGTGATTCTTTATGTATTTACCATCTTTGAACTGTTATCTTTTGAAGATTTTGTGATCATGTCTTCTAATTTGCTAAATTTGAGGATTTTTGTTATCGCATTCTATAAAATCAAGTTTTTCAATCTGGGTATTGACGATGATATGCTTGTTCGATTCTACTTTCTGCCGTATCCATGATATTGATACAAAAAGAAACATCATTTGCCTCTACACTTGTTTCTATTTTGGTTATTTTCCTTTGCAATGATATAAGTAACCATAATGAAAACAACAAGATATTGTGACAAAATAGAAAACAAGCAAGTTAAAAGCTCAAAATGCAAGTAATGAATATTTTCTGGAGAAGTAACAACATTTCTTGAAGTGTCTAATTTGAAAGCTAAGTTGATGGTAAATGACAGAATGGAAAAGAGAAAAGAAGCAAAGATAAGTGATCTTCTATATAAGTATGTCAGATGATTCTTAACTGGATAAGTGATCTTTATATAAGTATGTCAAATGATCCTTTAACTGGTGGACTTATCATGCTTCAGGAAATGAAGTTAGCAGATTTTGTTGTAACGGAGCCAATGGTTATTGGGCATGAGTGTGCCGGTATAGTTGAGGAAGTAGGAGGTGAAGTGAAGCACCTAGTGCCTGGTGACTGTGTTGCTATTGAACCTGGAATTAGTTGTTGGAGGTGTAATCTATGCAAGGAAGGAAGATATAATCTGTGTCCTGAGATGAAATTCTTTGCTACACCTCCTGTTCATGGTTCCCTCGCAAATCAGGTTACTAGAGCTGTGTTTCTCTAAATAGAGTTTTCTCCAATTTTCTACTTGTTATGGTACTCCTAATATATTGTTTGAAGAATAGCTGCAGCAAAAAGGGTTTTTGAATTTGTGTATTCCTCTGATTCAAAGAATGAAATGTGCATGGGTACCGGAAACGTATTCATTATCTTTTTTATACTCTCATTACTCGTACAGTTTCTATTGCATCATTATATTCTATGATCTCATATCCTGATCTGGAGATGATTAATCTCAAGTTTTCTCACTATTCTGTTTAGTGCTGTGGGCTGACATTGTACGAAGTTAAATGTCTAATAAAATCTATGACCACTATGTAAATCTTAATGTAACTGTAATTTGTTTTTCTTTGACCTTGGTTGCAGATTGTGCATCCTGCAGATTTATGTTTCAAACTCCCTGAAAATGTGAGCTTGGAAGAGGGTGCGATGTGTGAGCCATTGAGTGTCGGTGTTCATGCATGTCGCCGTGCTGATGTTGGTCCCGAGACAAATGTGTTGGTGATGGGAGCTGGACCTATCGGACTCGTGACATTGCTTGCAGCTCGTGCTTTTGGGTCCCCAAGAGTCGTAATTGTTGATGTAGATGACCATCGTTTATCAGTTGCTAAGAAGCTTGGAGCAGATGAGACCGTCAAAGTTTCAACTGATGTAAATGTGAGTCTCTTTTGCATCAGTTCTTCCAGTTTCAATTAATTATAGTATGACATGAGCTGTGAACATCAAAGGTGTTGCAAATCAAGACTCCCCATAAGCTATAAGAGAAACAGAACATTGATCTTTGTTCTGATATATGTGTCTTCAGCAGCTTCCATAATTCAGATTCCGGCATCGAAAGTAACAGGATATAAATATACATTCGCGAAAGTTGATAGGTTACAAATTGATTTATTGATGTCAATACATTAGGAATAGGAGTAAACAGTTGTTACTTCATACCTGCATCATATTCCTTCCTCATCAATCTCTACCAGCATATACCGACTGTTTTGTAACAGGATGTAGGTGCAGAAGTCGGACGTATTAAGGCAGCAATGGGGGCTGCAGTAGACATAGCTTTCGATTGTGCTGGTTTTACTAAAACCATGTCAACGGCTCTTGCTGCCACTTCTTCGGGTGGAAAGGTTTGCCTTGTCGGAATGGGCCACACAGAAATGACTCTGCCTCTTGCTCCAGCTGCAGTAAGGTATCTGTCAAGTCACTTTACTACTTGTCTGTCTAGCTAATCATATTCTGGAATGCATTCTCCGCTTATCCTCTCCATTGTTACTTGATATATCTGATATTCTGATTCAGGGAGGTGGACGTGGTTGGCATATTTCGGTACAAGAACACATGGCCCTTGTGCCTTGAATTTATTCAGAGTGGAAAGATAGATGTGAAGCCATTGATCACACACAGGTTCGGATTCTCTCAGAAGGAAGTCGAAGATGCCTTTGAAACTAGTGCGCGTGGCGGTACGGCTATCAAGGTCATGTTCAATCTCTAGTGCTTAATTCTGTGGAATGGTGAAGGATGAAAGCAACAAAATAGTGAAGCTTTTGTTTCTTTATCTTTTCTTTTACCTTAAAAGTCTTGAACACAAGTTTATATATATATTGAAAGACGAATGAATTGCGCTTATCTTTAGAAGCCAGTATCTGTAACTATAAGTGCAACATTGATAACAAAAGCCTTTTATTATACTGTGGAGTGTGTACTAGTGGCAGTATTGTGCTGTGCTTAAGAAATTTTGACTTGAACAGTTATTTCTTGTGATTGTGTAAAGATACTTACAAGAGAGTACTCAGATTTTTGTGAATATATAACGATACAGTGAGCAAAAAGATTTATTGAATAAAATATCCAATCATCAATAAAAAAGATATCCAATCATGATCTCGTACATAGGCATATAGTGACTCGAGCAACCAAAATAAAACTCAAAACTGGTCATTTTCTCAAAGCTTCAATTGGGTGAAGTAGGACGTACATTTGACACGATAAAATTGACAAACAGCAAAATATTACAATAAGTTGCTTCTTCACTTTGGCCAACTTTGACTAGATTCTGCGCCGGCGTAAAAATAAAACCGACTAGGATCTCATGCAGTTGTGGTTGGTTCTGCCGACCACTTCCATACTCTTACTTGACCAGATCCATCACCGGTGAAAAATAGACCACCAGGGCCGATTTGTATGCTGCGAATCTCTTCCTTGGAGAAGATCCTCCCCCTCTCCGTGAATCTAAAACCACAAGGTGCAACCACGCAATTATATTATAACCCATACAAAAAGGATGTTGCGAGGAACCGAAGCATGAATCTTTTTTTAAGCGATGACAGGATATGGAACTCACGAAGGCAAATCATAGACTCGAACAGAATTGTCATTGCAGGAGCAGAACAACACTGGTTTACTTTCTGAATCATGCATCCCGCATAAAGTGATTAAACCCTGAAAGAAACTTCAACCATTTAACATAGCATATTTTGTCTCCTACCAACACCAAACATGAACAGTAAAATATAGTACTTAGGCATGTTTCTCTTACTATCGCAGCAGCTAGCATTACTGTAAGCATTTTTTCAATATGTAACAGAGTAAGTGACGTAACCAGGAGCAAACCCTACCTGTTCCTCTGTGTGGGTATATGTTACCTCCAAATTACCAGTCTCAGTTGCAACCCAGACCTACAAGAGATCACAAGATCAGAAAACTGCATCTTTTGTAATAGTATACAAAGACTAGACATCAAAACTGAGGATGATGTACAAACCTTAACGGTGTTGTCCAATGAAGCTGTCAAAAGGAACTGATCCCAACACAAAACAGATGTCACAACATGACTGTGTCCCGTTAGGGTTTGAATACACTGCAGAGTATCCAGGCTCCATACCTAAACATAAAACATAAGAACAGAAGTAACAATGAGAAGCAGTGTGATCTGAACTCATTATTTGAAAAACTTTACCAAGAAAATTTATATAGTAAGGAGCATCCTTAGTTTAAGTGTCCAACTTACTCTAATCGTGTTGTCCATGGAACCAGAGTACATTCTGTTACCACCAACAACTAGTGTCACGACAGAAAGAGTGTGACCCTTGAGTGATGCAGCTGGTTCAAAGCAGTTGGCAGCTGCATTGAATTTCCATGCCAATATTGTCCCATCCTGTATTATATAGCATCAAAAGACAAAAAGTGTAACATTAGGAATCGGTCTCCATAAAGTTAAAGCATGCATACTGCATTCCAGTGCCTCCTCTCAGCAATCCATTGAGAAAACAAAAGTGTAAATTCGGGGATTACAAATCAGCAGTCCCATTATACAAGTCAAAATAATACAAAATTCAGGGTTGCAAATAAAATATACTTTTTCACTTCATTTAAAAGACAACTTGGTCAAATCCGGTTGTGTAGAGAGAGAGGTCAGGGATTCAGGCACAACCACCTCACCCGCTCCAGTTGAGGGTTTTAAAGATGTAAGAAAGAAGTTAAAGCACAATGTAATTAAGATGCAACTGTCAGATTACAAGCATAGCAAATAAAAAGACCATGAGCAAAATATTAACTTGATTAAAGAAACAAGGCTTATCCAAGTAAAATCAGTATTATACCTTGCTACCGGCAAAGAGTAGATCATTTCCAACGACGATGGAATAAACTTGGCCAACAGGTCCATTTAAAGTGAGCTCCATTGATGTTTGCACATTCCATGCCTATGACAAAAGTCGAAAATTGAAGGAGAGAAAAATAACACGTGCACAGAGAAGAGAAGAAGTAAGAAAACAATCTAAACCTCACTCAGACCTAGGCCATGTTTTTCTGCAATTGATAAAAAGAAACCTAGCATTACAAAAGAGCCAAAACTGATCAAGTAATGTTTAACTTGTGCGGAATTCCCTGTTTCAAAGCTACTTTACTCTTCTCATGCTACATTTACCTGGAAAAAACCTGACAACTATGCTATCTTGCAAGAAATTTCATTTACAACCTTGTATATCCCCTCATGACCTCAAGTTCACAAGACAGTCATCAGTTTAGTATATAAAGATACAGGACTTATAAACATCAGGATCTATCTGACATTCATTTTTACCTACAAATCATATTATTATGCATGTGGGCATATTTAGAGGCAGATAGGTTTTTAACAGCCTACTCTACTCAAAGTAAAATAGAGATGTAATGCACATAGTTCAAAGTAAAATACCAATGGCTGGAGATCATATACTTTAGCATAATGTCTAATTCATCTCTTTTTCCAAAGATTTCTGAAAATATAAAGAATTATATGCATCTTACCCAATAAAAGAAAAGGAGATTGATCATATGTATATATTAAACAGAAAAAGAAGGGCAACATGTTAATTCTTTTTCTTACCTTGACAAGATTTGTCAAACCCACGAATACCCATGGACCTTCACTTATCATACAACCTACCGCACACCCCAAATTCACTACGCCTGCAAGCTGTTACAAAGGAAACAAGACATCTTAAAATTATAAATGTAACAATCAGATGGGGGATAAAATAAGTTATAGCACGGATGCAACTTGAGTGTAATCCTAAGTTCAATTTCAATAACAATTTAAAGAATCATTACCTGACCAGATTGGCAGTCCCAAACTCTGACTGTCTCATCTTCACTCCCAGAGTAAAGTTTGTCAGAACCCGAAGGCAATGTAATCCCTGTGACAGCCTGAAGAGCAAATTTTCTTAGGAGCAAATTTTGGATGAAACTGACACGTGTAAACTCTAGGTCGCAAAATGCAACAATGATAAATAGATACATGCTTAGAAAGAGCTCGTATTTACAAAATGAAAGGAAAAAATCAAGGTAGCCCCTAAAATTACAAAACTAATGTGAAGTTATAAGTCATTCGGAAATATAACTACGCTGTGTAGGAAATACCAAAATATTATATCGGTGAAACGGGAAATCCACCCTTAAAAATTCACAACATAATGACATTAAATTTCAAATACCTACAACCAAAAACCATAAAATTTACAAGAAACCAACCTGTTTGTGCCCCTCGAGCAACGTCAATAAGGAAAAGCAATCCGTAGACCACTGATGCAAAAATTTACAAGTGTCTCCGTATCTACAGCTCCCTTGCACCCAATAAGTGCAGATTTTTTTCTCAACCTTCCTTACGAAAGTCCTATTACCACTTGCAGGATGCTGCGGCTGCGGCCTGCCCCATGAATTATTGTTACTGAAATTATAATTACCACTCCTTCGTAATCCGCCACCGCCACCGCCACCGCCACGGTAATTATCGTCAGCCCCAAAACCCTGATGCCCCCTCTTACCATTCGCCGCCTTCGGCAGCTCTGCGTGCAAGAAGGGGCATGGATTTCTCGTGCACTTCCCTTTCTCCCAATGAAAGCACACTTTCTGGTTCCTACTATTGTTGTTCAGGTTATCGCTAGAAGACGAGGACGGGCCCAGCCGGTTAAAAACCCTTCTTCCCCCATCCACATCCATGAGGTGCTACACTGTGTAAATAAGATAGCTGGGGAAAAAGGGGAAATCTACTATTAGGTTCGGCGGAATTTATTGGAATATGATCGTATAAATTAGAATTTTGTGGTGATTAAATAGCGAAGTTGATCCGGGACGATACGCTGGATAACGAGACGATCGAAACTCTGGATTAGGGTTTTGAATCGGATTGTATGAACCCTAATATTTGGGATTACGGAGGGGCTATGGAGTTGAAGATTTTGGAGAATGATAGAATGATGGCGAAAGTAGGAAGAGAAACACGCCTTTGCTTTTTCTTTAATTTCTCTCAATTTTTAAATATTATTTTCGTTCAATTGTGAAATTTGTTGCTGATATTTGAAGACAATATATTTCCTTTTGCGAATATCAAATTCTTACCTAAAATAACAATTAGATCTCGTTTCGTTTCCATTATTATTATCTGTTTCATCCCATCACTAGTCTTCAATTCTACACTATTAGTAATATATCAAGTTAGTCTATTTAGTCTTGCATAAGTTTGAAAGTAATAAGTTTTACTTTTTTGTGATTGAAATTTACTATTTCATCTATCTACTAGAAATGATCTCACACATATTTTAATAATATATTATAAGTGATTATGTGTATAGAGTAAAATTTGAGTCTCAAACCATTTATTGCTTTTAATTAAGTTATATATTGAATTGAGTTAATTTTTTACAGTAAAGTGAAAATTTTGAATGTAAAGATAATAAATTAAAATTATAAAATATAAAAAACTTTTGTATAAGTGAAATAATGTTCATTTAGTTTATATGTATGGGTATAAAATTATAAATAGTGTTATTCATATTTGCAAAATATATATACACATAAAAATATTCGCCTAAAACTAATCATATTTTTATGCCTTTCCTCTAAAAATATGATAATGTTTTTATGTGATATGTGTTAGCATTTGTTATTTATGTCAAACTTCTTAATTTAGATTTAAATTATCCTTCATGGATAATAAATACTATTGCATGCCTCAAATGGGGTCCATTAAATAATGGATTTTTTACAATTATAAATATAAGAAGTACATTAATAAAAAATATAAAATAAATTAAGTTGAGTCTATTAACACCCATCGTTATTGAAGATTTTAATTTTAGGGTGCTAACACATAGTAAAAATTAGCATCCCAAATATTTGGTACCATTGTGCATGCCCTATGGGGCAGTAGAGAGCATGGTTCAATGAATTTTGATATCAATAATGGATGACAAGTATGCTCTCCTAATAGATATAGATATAGATATAAATATGGATAATGACTATCCATAATGAAGTATGATGTCTTCTATTACATAATACGGAAAATGCTCACCCGCCCGCAGCGGGCGGGGTTAATGCGCCCACGAATGATGTGGCATGCCATGTAGATATATATTAAATTCTTAATATTTTTTTTATTAATTATCACTTTCCGACTAGGGTTCATTGGTTAGGGTATAGTTTAATACTATTCAATAAAAATTAATAATAAAAAATAAATTTAACAAAGAAATGAAAATATAGTAACTCACATGTTGATGTGGCAATGACGTGGCATTGCCACATCAGCCGCGAGCACATTAAGATGTGCCCGCCGCGGGCGGTGGAGCATTACTCTACATAATACTCCCTTTAATTTGTTCACAAAATGAATTAGTTTTGTCATTTTTGAAATGTTGCCAAAAATTGTTTACATTTAAAATTTTACATTCATAGTAAATGTAAGATTATATCAAGTGAGATACATTTGTCACTCACTACACATTTATATTAAAAATTGTGTTGGATCAAACGTAAATTATTTTCGTGAACAAAGTGAATGATAAATTATATCAAATCCTAAATACTTTCTTCGTCCACCAAGTTTTTTTTTCCACTTTGTCATTTTAGTCCGTCCACTATGTTTCTTCTCACTTTTTTTTCTATTTTTCGCAATCCCTTCTCCACTCACTACATTATCCACTCACAATACATTACACATCATCTATTTTTTTGTGGATCATATTCTCCACCACTACATTTTACCCTCACTTTATCCTTTACCAACCAAAGTCGACTCATTTTATTAAAATCGGCCCGAGTCAAAATGGAAAAAACATTACAGAACTGGGTGGAGTAAGTTATTAATAAGCATGCCAGATTAATAGTAATAAGTAGTTTAAGGTAAAAATAAGTTAGTGATGCGTACGTGGATGGATAACGGAACTTTTCTATATTCGTCCAAATTATATTCATAAATCATAATGGATTTAGATTTAGTTGCTGAAATATATAGCAAGAATAGATTTATTTCCAGCCAAGCGTATGTTTTTTAATTACAAATTGTTGGATATCTTTTTCTATCGCGATGACAAAGTAATTGTTTGTTCGTTACTTAAATTAATTTATTAAAAAATAAATTTAGAAAGTGTGATCATATATTTTATTATATTATTCGTACATTTTATGGTTATTGAATTGATCCAAAATTAGTAAGGGTGTCTATTAGGGTTACGGGTACCCAAAATTCGATTAGGTTCATGTACCCGAATACCCGAATTGGTCGGGATCGGGTTTAAAGAATTTTGAAATTTCGGATTCGAATATTACCCGATCGGATTCGGGTAATACTTGAAATATCCGATTTTAATTAATTAATTTATTAATTAATATTATCTTTAATTAACTAACTGCCTAATTTTCATATTATAATATTATTTTTATTTTGAATCGCAAATTGAGGCATTAAGGCGCAGCACAGCAGCATCGAGCACGCTTCTTTATTTCTTCACTTCAAAATTCAATTTTGCTCAGCCGTCGTCCGCCCTCCTTAACTCCTTCTTCAATCTCCTTCCGCCGTTCACGGTGCGCCCGCCGTTTTCAATCCCCCTCTGTCTTCCGCCGTGCGCTCGCCGTCTTCAACTTCCCTCCGCCGTCCGCACTCGACACTACATAATAAGGTTTATTTGGTCTTTCATTATTTTTCTTCCCCTGTGCAGTGTGCAGCACCATATATATATATATATAGGGGTGTAAGCGAACCAAGCTATTCGCGAACTATTCGGAGCCTCGAACCGAATTCGAATGATTTTTTGAGCCGAACTCGAGCCTAAAGATATTCGGTTTGAAAAGTTTGCGAACATGTTTGAATATATTTAACGAACCAAGCTTCGAATAGTTCACGAACTGTTAACATGCTTGTTCATAAACTTTAAAAACGAGCCGAACTTCAAATAGTTCAGGAACTTTATGTACGAATTCACGAATTTATCAAAATAATATAAAAATATATAATATAAACAAAATAATTTAATATATGAGCTTTTTAACGAACTCAACTCGAATATTTAACGAACTCAAGTCGAGTTCGAGCTCGAGTTCGAATTTCCCATTAAATCGAATAATTTACGAACCAAACTCAAGCTCAATTTTTATTTATCGAACTGAATTCAAGCTTGATTTTCAGAACTCGAAGCGAGCTCGAATCGAACTCGAGCCTTCAAATTTTTAAACTAGCCGAACTCAAGCCTCACAATATTCGATTCAATTCGGTTTGATTACACTCCTCTATATATATATATATAATATCAAATTATTTTTATTTGCATTTATTTTGAAGAGAATTTAGAATTTGAATCTCTTGATATTAACTGTCAAAGTATGAGGGGGACTCAAAATTAATTAATAAAGGTATAAAATGGATAAACCCGAAAATCCTAACTCGAAATATCCGAAAAACCCGACTATACCCAAAAATATATGAAAAATCATAAATTCTCGGATAATTCGGGTGGTCATATTTTAGAAATTTTAGGGTTGGATATCCAAAATTTTCGAATAGAGTACCCGATCCAACCCGAATATACACCCCTAAAAATTAGTATAATCACACTATTGTAAAAGTTACTATTGAATGACTGAACTATAAATAATCATGATCGCGTCATTTATTAAATTATAGTAGTTGCGAACTAGTGATAATAATGACAAATTGTCATTATAGATCTTAATGGTGATTTTAACATTGATATTGACACAAAATATCATCGTTACTCCCTCCATCCATGAAAATGACTTACATTTTGACCCGACATGAATTTTAATAATGTCTTTTGACTTTAATAGGAACGTGTAATCAATGGAGTTTGGGTCTCACTTAATATATTGTTTTAAATTGGATGTTGTGTAGTTAGTGGTGAGGTCCATTTACTATAAACAGAATGTTTCAAATATAAATTATTTTCGTGAACATCCTAAAATAGCAAAACGTAAACTATTATGTTGGACGAAGGTAGTATGTTTAACATTTAACAATGGGAGGCAGATATGGATTATTTCACTTCAAGTTTAAATTTGAATGTTGATGTGGAGTTGGAAAATAAAAAATACCCCATTTATGATTTATCCATGAAATATTGAGTGAAGTTTGATTTTTAATTTATTGCATTTAATTTAGTTGTGTGTATAAAGTAAAGTGTTTTATTTAAAAAATGTATAAAATATTAATTTCATAAAGAAATTAAAATAAGAAAATGTGTAATAATTTGGAGTAAACAGCTAAAATTTACAAGTAATAATAAAAAATTATCCATTTAAAAACAAACTTTTTTTTATCCTATTTACAAAATAAAAATTAAAGTATACTATCATTTCGTACTCTCCAAAGAGAGGTATATCTTTTCGGTACGCAAATTAAGAAGTCTTTACTTAAATTTAAAGTGTTGTAGTAATATAAAGGAAAAAATAAGGGTGCAATTAGTAATTAGTGTTTACTAATTGCACCTTATTGTCAATTAGAACCCCTTATTATTTTCATTTTGGGAAATGTCTCTCTTTGGGAAAACATCCCAAAATGGAATACGACTTCTTTTGCTGAGGACGGAGTGATATTATTTATTTTTTAGTATATTTTATTTTTATTTATAGAATAGATAATTTTGTCCAATAACCCTAATAATTTGGTAAATGGAAGTACTCCATCCGTCCATAAAAATGGTTTACACTATAAATGAAAGATTTTAAATGTAAACCATGTTCGTGTACGTTCCAAAATGGCAAAATCTAAACCATTTTGGTGGAACAGAGTAGTATCTTTATTATAGATTTTCTTACCTAGAAGAATGTGGTTTTGAATTACTCCACTCGTGACGGTATATGAGGTTAGATTTGGCTGAAGCCCCATCATGAATTTAGCTACAATTCATTTAAGTCAACTCATCTAAGCCGTTAAATAAAGAACCATTGAAGACAATGGAACACATAAATTTAACAAATGCAATGATTAACACAAGAAACAACAAATTCACAATCACCTGTGTCTACAAAAAGCACAAACAGAGTTACAGAGATAAGGAGGAAAAGGAAAAAAGTAAAAGAAATAAGCACAAAACCCAACTACCCAAGTGGCAGCTTTTTTGACGAACTCTGCAAGAAACGGGATTGTCCCACTTCCACTCACCTATATCTTTCTAGAGAGAGACCAACTCAATTTCAGCTCCCGCAATTTTCATCATCCCTTTCTTGCTGTTATTCTACTCTATTCCCTTTATCAAGGTTAGATATGCTTTTGAACATTTCCTAGCATAGTAATGAAAAGGGTTTTCATTTCTGGTATGTTTGGACTAATTGTGGATCTGTGTATTGTTTCTTGAGTTTCGATTTTGGTGATTTTGCCTGAATTTTGATGGTTCTAAGCTTGCTCGTTTATGCGAGATTTTCATGTGTTGTTGGGTTTCTTCCATTAATTTTATGCAAGTTTTGAGCTTGGAGACTTTTCGTGCTTAGGTTTCTTCCATTCCGTTTTAATAATTGTTGTAAAGTTTGAATTTTTGTGCTTGTCATTTAGGTTTGGCTGTTATATAGTTGTCCGAACTGTTCTGTTTGAATTTTTTGTCCTTTTCGCACTCGTACAGTTTCAAAATTAACTTCTCTTTTCTTCTACCATTCAGCTCAAATTTTGTGAAAAATAAATTTTACGTGTTTTCTTTCAGATCCAGGCTTGTGGAGAAATTCAAGACATTGAAGGAACTGAGTTCGCTTGTAGTATTTTGTGGGGTTGATCTGATTAATACTCGTATAACCTCTAGATTTATTGTATTCTACTCGTATAACCCATAGTTCCTCTACTGTGTTTTTGTGTTTGAATATGTGAACATAAATAAGAAGTGTTGACTTGAACATCATGCACAGCCTCTTGTGGTGAGAAGTTCTGCAAGTTATGTAATTAGTCAAGGGTACCATAAATCTGTTAGCTTGACGGGTGCATTCTGATTGGGTCCGGTCTGAGCATTCGTATGGCTGTTGCAAAGAGCAGCAGCAATATTGAATCAGCAGTTCGAGTGTGCAGTTGCTACTGGGGAATTAATTCTAAAGGAAGTATTTTAGATGCGAATGAGTGGGGGAACTTGACTGACAAATATGTTCTTGGAGAACAGTTGGGGTGGGGACAGTTTGGTGTGATAAGGAAATGTACTGATAAGGTCAGCGGTGAAATTCTTGCTTGTAAATCAATAGCTAAGGATAGGTTAGGCACTCAGGAAGATGTGAGCAACATCAAGCTCGAGATTGAGATTATGACTAGGCTGTCAGGTCATCCTAATGTAGTGGATCTCAAAGCTGTATACGAGGAAGAAAATTACGTGCACCTAGTGATGGAACTTTGTGCAGGAGGGGAGCTTTTCCACAGATTGGAAAAACACGGTAGGTTCTCAGAGCCTGAGGCGAGGTTGTTTTTCAGGCACCTGATGCAAGTGGTGACATACTGCCATGACAATGGCATAGTTCATAGAGATTTGAAGCCTGAAAATATACTCTTGTCAACAAACGCCACTTCTTCCCCAATAAAATTGGCTGATTTTGGTCTTGCAACCTATATCGTGCCTGGTAGATTACTATCTTATCCCAGTTTCCTTTGCAAATATTATATTGAAACTCTGTAGCCTGACTTTCCAATACATATACTTTCTCGAGAACAGGTCAGAGTTTACATGGCACAGTTGGCAGTCCATTCTATATAGCTCCTGAGGTTCTCGCAGGAAGTTATGATGAGGCTGCTGATGTCTGGAGTGCTGGTGTGATCCTTTACATACTTCTGAGTGGGATACCACCGTTTTGGGGGAAAACTAAGTCGCGAATATTTGATGCTGTTAGGGCTGCGGACTTGCACTTCCCTTCTAATCTATGGGGTTCTATATCAAATAAGGCAAAGGAACTTATCAAAGGGATGCTTTGTACAGACACATCTAGAAGGTTAACAGCTCAGCAGGTTCTAGGTGATTTTGCATGCCTTCTTCTTCATAGACGATTTTCACTCATTTTTGCATCAAAATGTTGTTTAATTTGTTTGTTATAACCTAAACTCATCATTGTGTGATGAATATGGATAAGCAAGATCGAGAGCTCCAACCTAGTTCGCATGTCCTATAAATTATTTAGGTGGGTCTTCATAATCCAGTCTGAATGCTGATAGAGTGAAGGGTTGATAAGAAATGAAAAAGAAGAAAACACTTGTAAGAGAGTACTAAATAACTGGAAAGCAAGGAAAATGACTTCAGAAAAGTTATAGGAACCTTCACTAGTAATTTTTCTGAGGCCTACCAACTCCAATCCTGCAACTTAGCAAATTAATTAAGCAAGGCTAAAAAAGATAGGGGTCATAGAGCTGTGGAGCAACTAAATCCCAGATAATCCCTTCATTCTAGACCGAAAAATGTTAACCTCCATTACGTTGTTAATTGAGGGACAACGAGATAGTTTATAAATATAATGAGTAGACATATTTGCATATGTAGCAAAACCTCACTAGAAAAGCATACACAACTCAAGGAGTATAAAGTAGCTAACTTATGGTTTATATGTTTGTAGCTGATTTTGGATGTTGACTTATCTATAGAATCAACAATGCGAAATGCATTTTCCTGGAGATAACTTCAGGGATTTACTTGATTTGATCCTTTTTATATTTGAGGGATAAGATAACATCAGGAACTTGCTTGATATGGACCATGTCTTTATGTCAGTTATATACATTTATCTCATTATTCTTAATTTTCCTTTTTTGATCGAGAACAACTAGAGGTATTCATCATTTTCTTAACTCAGGATAAGTTATTATCAGTATCTATGCATCATATGGCTGTTTTGTAGTGCTTCCCTAATCCCTATACACAGTTTTTTGGCTTTATGTACCCTAATGATGGCAATGTTTGTAGATCATTCCTGGGTGGAGGACATGTCGCCTCTTTCAGTTGTTTCTTATAGACATGCTGAGCAAAGTGGTAAAGTAGATTTGGATCGAAGTTCTTTATCCACCTCTTTGATGTCAAGGAGTCAGGATATTAGTTTTGGAATGGGATCACCTATTGGTTGTGAGGTTCAATCACCAACGTTCACTTGCAAATCTTCATTTTCATCATTTCTCTCGAACCGATTTGCGCCTTCACCAGAAGCTGGTGGGTTTTCTTTCCATGGTAGTTCTGGATCAAATACATTGGAACATTCTACTCCTGTCCTCGCTCTGCCAAGCTTTGCTTTCTTTAGCTCGAGCTTTGCAGTTGAACAACACAGCGATGCTTTGGTTCTCCCAGCTATTTCATCCACAGTTAACTCACTCGCCCCAGGTAACTCAGTTTCAAGTCTTCTCAGATTTATGGGATCAAAACGCTTGCGAATTATAGGCAAATCCAATTTCCTTTCTTGCTTTTCTTCTCTTCTCTTCTCGATACTACTAAATCACTTTTGAACACTATACTGCAGAAAATGGGGACATGAAAGCAGGAGATGATAGAAAGGTTGGAACTAGTGGTGCTAGGACAATAGGCATCCACAGTAGAAGAAACAACACCATCGGCCTCGGTGAATTCAAGCACCTTGAGCATATGGTGACAGAATCAGTGATTCGATGGGCATCATGCACTCATCTTCCAACAGTTACTTCAGTTAGGTCTTCGCTTGTATGTTGAAGCAGTTAATCTAACACCCGGGATCTGTTCTCACCTCATGACCTCTCAGCTTTGTGCCGCGGCCTCTAAAATATAGCATATTTTGGAGCAGCTACTGCATTTAACACTTCTGCTGTCAAGCGAAGGTACGTGATGAGGCGCCATTGGTGTGTACATAATCTGGTCCATACGTTTAGAGACATGTTTTCTCCTAAGTTAGGTGTCTGAGTGTGGAATGCTGGTTCTACTTTCATTTTTGTCCCATTATTGTTTGCAGTGACACCAATGCAACTCCATCAGTTGTTTAAATGTAGTTTATTGATTCGTGAGTTATGTCATCTATATCTTTAACTAGTTTATGCACCCGTCCGATGCATGGTAAAAATTAAAAATAATAAAATTAATTTTAATTATATTATACTTTAAATCTTACCACAATTATAAAATAATTATCTCATCAAAAATTTACAATACGATATTAAACTAATAAAATCTCATTCGAATATATTATACATACAAATTCAAATTGATAAAAAAAAGTATCATTTTTTTTCATAATTTTAAATATGATTGTTAAAACTAAATATAAATAATTTATTATACATCAAGTATAAGCACGTAAAGAGAAATAAGATAAATGGTTTATTGATAATATATTGTAAATACGTAAAAAATTAACAAATGCTCAATTATTCATTACTTTAATCCTTCTGATTTATTGTTTATAGTTCTAATAAATAAAATTAAAAATGTTAACATGAAATAAAAATATTTAAATGAGATAACAAACGATGCTTAATTTTATTATTTGTATCATTATATTGCACATTAGTAATATTAAAAAATTTAAATATAGAAAAATAAAATATTAATATTAAATATATATAGATGACAAAAATAGGATGTAATATTTGATAACCGGCTCCATAATTATAGGGGTGAGCACCGGACCCGTAAAATTGACCCAGACTGGTAGGTTTGGTTCGGGTCTGGACCGACCCATCTGTTGTAACGGTCCGGGTTGGATCATTTTTTTAGGACCGGTGAAGTATCGGGTTGGTCCGGGTCTAGACCCGTTCAGACCCAGAACCGACCCATATAAATAAAATATATATATATATATTTATGTTTAATAATAAATATATACAATATTTTTTACACTTATTTTTATTTATGAACTTGAGATTGAATTAATAAATTATTATATTATAAATTGATTTTTAATTTATATTTTTATTGGGAATTGAGAATATTTAATACTAAGATATGTTTAATTATGTAATTTTGTTTCTCAAAAATTGTTGGTGAACACTAAAAAGTTAATATATATAACATCACACAAAAAATATGAATTAATTTATTTTTTTCGGGGTCGGACTGGACCCGGAGCCCTGGTCTGGGTTGGTCCGGGGTGGGTCCAGAGAGTTTTGAGTTTTCACGGTCCGGATCGATCCACCTTTTAAAAAAGTTTCGGATTTTCGGTCCTAACAGGTCGGTCCAAATCCGACCCACTGCCCACCCCTACATAATTATAGGACAATAATCACCCAACCAAATTCCAAAATCAAAGATTTATATTATATTTAATGAAAAAAAATATATCAATAGTTCATTTTAATAAATAAATTGTTGTGATATTATCTACAAATTAACTTTAATTTAAAAATTAACTTTCATATTCTTAAAATAATGAAAAACATTTAAATTTAACCATGACCTAAATATATTCTCATTTTTCATAAGTATGGGTATATAATTATTTTGTTATTTAAATAGTCATAATTTGTTCATATTAATTTTTTTTTATATATCATATATCAAATTAAAGATTTTTTCGCGATCTTTAATTTAAGATATATACTATATATATTTTTTCAATTACAATAAAATATATTTGAAAAATAATATAATTATAAATAAGTGAAAATGATTAGTTATTTTATTGGCATATAATATATAATTGTTCTTGACTGACTAATGAATGTTGATGCATTGTTTTTGTAAGTGCAAGTTTATTAATAATTAATATATTTAATAACTTAACTACTATTGTCATTAAAATTAAAATTAATTACAAAACTATTATTAAAATTAAAATGCTTCATGTTATATATATATATATATAATGCCAAACCAATTGATTTTTTTAAAATGTAAATTAAATATTTTTAAAATAATAATATAGATATAATTAATAATTATTGTGCATGTGGCAGGGAAATTAAACATGGTTAGTTAGTTAATTACCAATAATTAATTAATATACATGATCGATCATAAATAGCTGGCTTAATGGTCCGAAACCAAAAACAATTAATTGGTAGGTGGTATTGAATGAATACTTTTTATGAAATAATACATATAATTAATGAAAAAAATATTAAATTATCAATGCCATTTAAATTAAATGTATTTACAAAATTGTCATTGCAATTGATTTCTAAATTAATTGCAATTGAATTGAATGTTAGCGTTTTATATATATATAGAGAGAGATTTGGCTTTTCATGAGAATCTATATAACTAACTTCTAATCTCACTGTGATTTATATGATAACTTTCTCTAAATTTAGATTTATTTTTTTACAATAGAATCATTTCAATTTTAATGATAATTTTGTAAGTAATTTTAATTTCAATGGCAAGAGTAATTAAATTATTAATATATTAACTATTAATTAAATTCCGTTTAAAAAACAATGTATCCACGTTAGTCAGTCAAGAACAATTATATATTACTCCCTCCGTCCACGATCTTTCTTCCCAACTTTTCTTATTGGTCCGTCCACCAAGTTTCTTCCCACTTCCTTTCTATTTTTGGCAACCTTTTACTCCACTCACAACTCAACACATCATCAATAATGTGGGCCTCATTCTCCACTAACTACACACTACTCAATATATATAATCATTAATGTGGACCTCTTATTCCACTCACTCCTCTATACACCTTACACATCATCAATAAAAGTGGACCACATTCTCCACTAACTATACAACATTCAATACATTTTACCCTTTACCAACTAAGTCAACACAATTTATTAAAACTCGTGCCGGGTCAAATTGGGAAGAAAGATCGTGGACGTAGGGAATATATGTCAATAAAATAACTAACAACTTTCTCTCTTACTTATAATTATATTATTTTTCAAATATATTTTATTATATTTGATAAAATATATATAATATACATTTTAAATTAAAGATCGTGAAAAACTTATTAATTTGATATATGATATATAAAAAAATAAATTTAATATGAACAAATTATGAATATTTAACTACCAAAATAATTATATATCCATATATATATAACTCGATATATATATATATATATATATATATATATATATCGGGTTATGTTACGAAATGAAAAATGAGAATATATTTAGGTCATGGTTAAATTTAAATGTTTTCTATTATTTTAAGAATATTGAAGTTAACTTTTAAATTAAAGTTAATTTGAACATAATATCACACCAATTTATTTATTAAAATGAACTATTGATATATTTTTTCATTAAATATAATATAAGTCATAGATTTTAGAATTTTGTAGAGTGATTCTTGTCCTACAATTATGGTAATGGTTAAATATAAATTTTATTAATACAAATTAATTATCAAATATTATATCCATATTTTTGTTATCTACATATATTTAATATTTATATTTAATTTTTTTAATATTAATAATGTGCATGATAATGATACAAATAATAAAAAGAATTAAGCATCTTTATTATCTCATTTAAGTTTTATTTCATGTTAACATTTTTAATTTTTAAATTTTTTATTATAATTATAAACAATGAATCAGAAGGATTAAAGTGATGAGAAGAATAATAATTGAGCATTTGTTAATTTTTTACATATCTATTTGCAATATATTTTTAATAAGCCATTTATCTTATTTTTCTTTATATGCTTATACTTGATGTATAATACATTATTTATATTTAATTTTAACAATCATACTTAAAATTATGAAAAAAACATACTCTTTTTCAATTTGAATTTGTATGTATAATATATTCGAATGGGATTGTATTAGTTTAATATCATATTGTAATTTTTTGATGAGTTAACTATTGTATAATTGCTGTATGATTTAAAGTATAATACTATTAAAATTAATTTTATTAATTTTTGATTCTTACCAAATTTTTTTTAAAAACATCAAAGTATCACATCCTAATAATAAAGTATTATATCTTAGCAAAGCACACGTAGAACATAAACTTAGACTAATAATCGTCGTGGAAAACACTTTAAAACTCCAAAATTCATGTTTATGAACCCCAAACCTAAAAATTGCTCGTCTCAAACAAAAGAATATAAATCAAAGAAAATAAGCATTTCAAAGTTGAACAACAATGCTTAATGAACCCAAAAGATACAATCAAACAAGTGATCAGTCAACAACTCACATGCTTTAATAATTTTCAGAACTTAAACCATTCAGACACGATTTCTCACAAAAATAAGAAATTTTTACTCATCACCTAAGCGTATGAAATTAATTTACTTTTAATTCCAAATAAATGTTCTATAATAAGTTTGCATATTATCTATCTTTTCCACTTTAAGTATAAAGTAAATGAGCAAGATTACTCATTTTTATAAAATAAATATAAAAAATACCCGATTAACAATAAAATATTAAAAATATTCATATTACATGATAATATTAAAATTTTCCTCATGTGCCAATATAATTTAAATTATTTTATGAAATGAAATATATGAACACATAATCAATTTTCTCATGATATTTTTCATCTTTTATTTTTAAGTATGTATATTTCAGCTTTTTATTCCATATATGCCAAAACTTACAGATATCATATAAGACTTTAATTGGATTGTAATATAAGTAATTTAGTAAGAAATTAAATATTTAGACCAACAACTGACTCAAAATTTAATGAAACCAACCATATTTTATCATGTAATTTGATTTTGGTGCGAAACCGCACCGGATTTGGAACACCATAACCAACTCTGACTCTTGAAGGTAAGAAGTAGTATCACCATCACTATCACTATCACTATCACTATCACTATCTATCATCCTTTTTGGGGCATCTTATATTACTACAATACTCGGCAGTATTAGCAGAAAAGGTAATAGTAAAATGATGTTTTTACTAAATGTAAGGTATCGTATGGTGGGCAACTGGAGAGGATGAGAGTGTAAACAATTGTACCTCAAAGAAGCAGCTTTGCATCATCGGTGTCTCTCCCACTCTCTCTTCGTCCCACCATTGACGCACCCCTTTCCACACAACCATAAAAAGATACCCAGAATCGAAATTAAAATTATCACTACCACTAAATTATTATATCCCATCATTAGTCTATATCTGTTCTTGCAGATACTCTTTCAAGATTCATCTCTCCCAGTTAGAAGGGAAGTTGCTGAACCAAAATCACATCTTTTATTGAATTAGCCAGAAAACTTGAATCCCTTTCACTTTGATTCTTTGCCATAGTCTCTGGAGCTGGTTCCAGTATCGAATCTGATGGAACGGCGTCGTCTCATTCTCTTTCTGTTTTCCCTCTGCTGCTTTGTTGGATTGTACGACGCAAGCCCCGGTGACGCTGATCCACTGTACAAGTGAGGAATTTTTTGTTTTCCTGCTAACAATTGACTTTTTATTCTCACTGTTGCTTATCTGTATTGGAATCTGGCTACGTAATTGTGTTTTTCAACTGTGAGTAAATGTAGGTTAAGGCCAGGCGGGTGTTGAAGTATCGATCCTCTGGTAGTTGAGCTTGAGAATTGTGATGTTATAGAAGGTTTCGGATTGATTATTGTTTATTATCATTTGACTTAGGGTAGTCATAATACTTGCAAGGTTGAACTGATCCTGCAAGCAGCTATAGTCGTATGCAATCACTACAGGTTCGAGTTTGGCATGTGGGTAGTCTAACTCTGCTTATTGCAGTTCTTTGTTGACAATAATTTTGGGTTCATTGTGTTATTAGACCGTGAGTCTGGGTGTCGACTATCAAAGAGGGAAGATATCCTCAATTTTCCGACGACTGTTGCCTGCTGATAGAATCATTTCAAATATTTCGGTTGTTGAGTAACAGAAACTTGATCATCAGTCTTAGATCTCGAACCCAAAGAGACCACAAATTGTACTTCATTAGAACATAATTGGATGACCATTCTACTTGTTCTATTGCTTAAGAGTTCAATGTTTTTCTGTTTAAGTGTGGGCATGCTAGTGTCAATGTTTTGCAAAGTGAGCACTCTAACTTCCTTAGTTTTTGTAATCCAACAGGCTAGGATGTGCTTGCTATGAGTATGACTTATAAGCCTTCAAAATTATTATTGCCGGCTTGCATTTAGTCAAACTTTGCTTCTTTATTACCTGTCTTAACTGAATATTTGATCAATTATTGAGACAAACTAATCTGGAGAAGCTGAGAATGATGTAATTTTCTAAATAGGATTGAAGAATATAATGAAAATCTCTATATATCTTATCAGCTCATAGTTCTCTGCAATATTTGGCTGCTGTTTGTGCTTTCATATTTCATGATATATCATTGCGATTGGTTGCGCAATATGCAGTGGAGGATATTTAACTGCTTCTTCAGTATGATTCTTTTTGGCGGGTCAGTAGATCTACCCATACTCTTAGGTTTACTTGTCTGCAAGATTCTGTGATCTACTTCAAGCCTTCCCAGGGTCAGCTGTTGAAACAACTTTTTTAGTCTCTTTCTATTGTAGTCATAAGTTCATAACATAGTATAGCTTGTTGTGCGTTTTAACTCAGAAGTTTCTGTAACATGGTTATGATATTTGGAAATCTAGAAACAAAGTTGTTAAATCCATCTGGAAAGATAATTGCTTCAGACTGCAGATATATCTTCATATGGCTTGCCGTGCTCATATCTTTGTTCATTCTTAAAAATTTGATGGCACCGCTAGGGCTTGCGTTTTGCAATGTGAGAAGACTGGATGTGTGGGGGACAAGTGCTTTCAACACTGTAATTTTTCCTCCGATGGAAACCCCATTGACGGCCCATGGTATCTGCAGGAGCCACTTTACATGCAATGGAAGCAATGGGACTGCCGTAGTGACTGTCGTTACCATTGCATGCTCTCTAGAGAAGAAGAGAGACAGGAACTTGGATACAAACCTGTAAAGTACCATGGCAAGTGGCCGTTCAAGCGTGTTTACGGGATCCAGGTATACATACGTGTTGCTTTTGGGTACCAACTACCCTCCCTCGTGTGATGTAGGCTTTAGCCATTATAGTATTCACGAGTCCACTAAATCTAGTTAATACGTTCAGGAACCTGTTTCGGTTGCTTTCTCTGCTCTTAATCTTGCGGTACAGTTTCATGGATGGGTATCCTTTTACATCCTTGTAAACTACAAACTGCCCTTTAGACCGAACAAGAAGACATATTATGAATACACTGGCCTATGGAATATATATGCAATCTTCGCAATGAATGCCTGGCTTTGGAGTGCAGTATTCCACAGTCGGTGAGCACCATTATTGCTTTTTTTCCTCCTATTTAATGCATAAATATTCTGAAGTAACATTTTATGACTTCATTGAATTTTGCAAAACATTTTATGCATATACAATGTTGGCATATATAGAAATGTTGGGTTTTTAGAAGTGCCTTTCAGTTTCTCCCTTGATGGGCTCCTTTCATTTATTTTTCTTTGAAATGCTTCTTCATTGGTTTGGAATTAGAGTACCCAGGAATGAATCCCAGGAAGGCGGAGTTAAAACTACTTTGAAAATCTATGCTACTTGTTCCTTATTGATTGCCCCCACTTGAGAAAAGACAAAGAGCAATAATAGATCTTGTCATTAATCTTAAGTTTGGAACATATAGAAAGGTACTTATAATTCATTAGTAAGAAATAAAACTTATGCCAAGGAAGAAAAAATAGGATATGAGGTAATAGTAGCGTTGCACTTTCATATTTGAAGAAAATTCTATATACACGTGCATAGTATTATTCTTGTTAAAATCTGATGCATGGGTTGTTGTAGCAGTATGGTCACTATCTTGGTACTTCCTCTTCAAATTTTAAGATATTCTGCAAAATGCATACAGAGATGTTGATTTGACTGAGAAGCTGGACTACTCATCAGCAGTGGCACTACTTGGATGTTCTCTTATGCTGGCTGTAATACGAGCTTTCAGCGTGAAGCTTGAGGCTGCCAGGGTCATGGTTGCTGCCCCCTTGATTGCATTTGTGACAACTCATATCCTGTATTTGAACTTCTACCAACTTGACTATGGTAAATATCACTGAACCCCACCCCACTTGTATCTTAGTTAGAAGTACACGTCTGACCATTTGAATCGAGTTCGTCTGTTTTTAAGTCAAATATAAGCTATATTTGGTTATTGAATAAGATTGCATAAGCAACAGTAAAAAATCTGAAATGGGGGAAATCAGGCATAATCTTGTGTTTTCTTCTATAATGATACTGTAATATCTTGTACAACGGGAGCTTGTTATCTCTTTCTTGATCACTACTGAAACCCGTGGTTTGCAGGATTGAACATGAAGGTTTGTGTGGCAATGAGTGTGGTACAGATGATTATCTGGTCAGCCTGGGGTGGCGCCTCTCTCCACCCTTCTCGTTGGAAGCTGTGGGTGGTTGTACTCGGAAGTGCTCTCGCCATGCTCTTGGAAATTTACGATTTCCCTCCGTACTCGGGACTTGTAGACGCTCATGCCCTTTGTCATGCAACCACAATTCCGCTCACCTACCTGTGGTGGAGTTTCGCGAGGGACGATGCAGAGTATAGAACCTCAATTCTCCTCAAGAAGAACAAGTAGCATCGAATATGGACATGCTTGTGATTTTCCCTTATCTTCAAAGTAGTAACTAGAAATTGTGATTGTATGTTGGTGTTGTCTTCTTTTTTTTTTCTCACAATTGAGGCATTTCTGTGGAATGCTACTAATTGTGGGTTTCTTTTTTATCTGAAGATATTGAGGTCGGACGCTTCTTCATTTCCCATTACTGAAGGATAAGGTTAAATCTTTCTGAAGATATGTTTATTGTTAATTTGATTGATCATGTATGAAATTTTTATTGAACAACCACAGCAATCTGAATAAGTTTCAATGGAAGATCGGAAAAAACAGAGGTTCCAGAACACTGTTAATTAATTAGCACAAGCCACGACACAGTAGAGAAATAGAGAAGAAAGGAAAAAACGATTTGAAAAAAAAGTTTCAAATTTTATTTGTGGGAAACTGAATTCATTGTTTAATAGCATTAAAAAAGTTCAATTCTAACACTTGAAATTTTCCTGAAACGGCGAACTAAGATTAAAATTACATTTTCTTTTCATAAAAATTGAAACATATCTCTTATTTTTTCTTCAAGTATACAAAATGAAATTATTGGCAATTAAAATAGTAGTAAACGTGATAGGTATATGTATATTGTATATACTCCATGTCATTCTCAGCGTTTTGAATTTAATGATAACATACCATGAGTAGAGTTTGAGTCTAACTCGATATATTATTTTAAATTAGTTTGTGTGTTATTTAATGAGTTTAAATTTTATTTAATATATTTGAATTGAGTTATACGTAATAATTATGGTAAATTCATCTATTATAAATGAAAATTTTCAAACATAAATTATTTTTATGGACATTCTGAAATATCAAAAAGCAAACTATTTTGATAGAGGGGTAGAATAATTATAATAAGGTGAGTGAGTAGGGTTATGCAGACGGGAGAATGGTGATATGGTGGCACCTTTCCCACGAATTAGATACGCCAAATTTGGTGGCACATACAAATCATTCAAAACACATTTAATTCGTGCCCACGTGGGATGGGACTACCCCAATTTAGCTAATTATACTACTCCATTATTTAATTAATTTAGCTAATTATACTAGATGGGGACACAAGTCACACAACTGCACTGCACTGCTTTAATTCAACGCAACATGTATAAAATTTCATCTATACAAATAAAACTGCTGTTGTAGGGTAAATATCGGTTCACTCATGTGTGAGTAAGAGTGACTGAGCTGTATACATATATATATATATATATATGACATATATATCAACCAAAAGAATTGCTTCATTTATTTGTTATTAAATTTAAGTATTTCAAATTTGAGAATGATGATAATAAATTTCGGGTGTGACGCATGACATCATATAAGCGAGCGAGTGAACAAATTTATCAATTAAATGAATAAAATTGCTTAAAATTTTACCTAATTATAAAATATAAAATAAACAAATTAATTTCGCAGGAGCCCATGATAAAATTATTCTTCTACTCATGTATTTTATGAATTAAATATTTTAAATTAAATGAACGCATGATAAAAAAATTTCATATTATTACATAATATTAATATTTTTATTTAAAAATATATGTACTTTTTTTTATAGCGAAAAGTAGCAAATCCACCCTTATGGTGGACACCCCTATGACGAATCAATCCCTATGGTAAGATTTTGTTCAAACTCACCTTCAACAATTCACATTTGTTATAATTACCTCCTCGCAATTAACGAACGTCTAACACCGTTAACGTACCATTGTTTCAGACCTTGAGGTTCCTAATTAGGGTTTAATTTGGAGGAGAGGGTGATGGCGTGGAGGCTGTAGCGCTTTCCGATGGAGGAGGAGGCGGGAGAGGAGAGGAAGAAGATAAGGAGGAGGAAGAAGAGTAGAAGGAAAGACTAAAGAGTGAGGCATGAATGGAGAGGGAGGTGGTGGAAGGCATATGCAATGATTTGAATTTTCGGTGGAGGAGGGGATAATTGTGAAAAATGGGATGATATTTTTCCGGTGGACATTAAGACACCAATTTTCTAGTGGAGGGAATGAATTTTCCAACGGAGAGAATGAAATACATCAATAGAATATTAATGGCGTTAGACGTCCATTAATTGCAACAGATGTGAAACGTTAAGGGTGAGTTTGAATAAAATCTTAGCACAAAGGTTGATTCGGTTCGTCTACTATATTACATAAAATGATAATTTAACCCATTAATCATTTCTAGATAATGGGAAAGCAAATTTGTGTACTATCTGGACTCGTACACGGATTGACGGTTATTTAACTGCTCAACCTCTTCTTACATTGCTTGTACATACTCCTGGATACGGGTACATGGGCCCATCAAATGCACGCTTTCATAAGTTTTTTATTTATTTTATTAATTTTATTTCCTCTTCTTTTACAACAATTATGAGACAGACAAAAAGCTATATATATATATATATATATATAATATACTACTCCACTTACTACTCCTTCTATCCCACTAATCTTGGCCCCTTTTATTAAAATAATATCCCACTAATCTTGGCCCCTTTTATTAAAATAATACACTCATTTGAATAAAGAAGAGCCAAGCCATCACATGGAGGGAGTATTATAATCATAAAGTAGTGGAACGTAATTATAAATACGTTCACATACATACATGCACAGATACTAGTGCTTCAACATACAAATTACATAATTTGCTTCTCTCTAAGCTTATAATCTCAATCTCCACTTCATCAGCTCTTATTTCTACAACACAGGCGTACTTATTAAGCTCTGTGAAAAAACCCCACACGATACAGAGTCACACACACACACACACACAAAGACCAAGTAAAACTCCAAACATGCATGGTGGAGAAACTGGTCGGAAAAGGCACACTCTTAATTAAACTGTACAGACGGCATATCCTCGCAGGGACCAGGCTCTTACTAGAAATACTGCTCTCTCTGCGTATACACACACACACACACATATATATTATATGATAGCTTTATTTGCGTAGCTCGCCCATCAGCATGCATGATCAACGGTAGTTCCAAAGAGAGTCGTAGTTGGAGCAATTCTCCGGCGACTCATCCTCCCCCGCCGCCTTCATCCGCGGCGGGCTCAACAGCATTCCCTCCGCCATGTCATCCATCAGCTTCGGCATGCCGAACAGCTCCTCCTCATCCACAAAACCATGCGCCTCCGCGTTGCTCGATGACGACTCTCCCACCGGAGGCGGCGCCGCTCCGCTCTCTCCTCCGCTGCCAACGTCGTTCCGCGGGGGTAAGGCCGCAGCGGCGCTGGAAGCAGCTGCCCTGATGTCTTCGGTGGAGAAGGAGGCTGGGACAGGGTAGGTGGGAGTAAGGCCGGGGAAGTTGATGATGGCGTCGGGACCCTTGAGGGCTAGCGCCGCCACGTCGTAGGCCACAGCCGCCATCTCGGCGGTGGCGTAGGTTCCCAACCAAATGCGGGTCGTATCACGGGGCTTGCGGATCTCCGACACCCATCTGCCGTTGCGGCACCGGATTCCACGGTAGCTAGGGTGACGCCCTGCCATGCAACCGAAAAGAGAAACCCAAATTAAAGAATTATTGATACGATAATGTACTAATTAGGCTAAGTGAGCGAGCGAGCGAGTGAGTGAGTATTAGGACATATTTATTAGCGGGTTAAAGTGGGGTAAAATGCGCGGGGAATCTGCGGACCCTATAGTGTTGGGACTATATCAAAATAAAAATTAATATTATATAGTGCTGTTTAAGGTTTCTGAGGATATAAATTTTGTTGCTAGTTTCGAATTAGCTGTATATTATTATTATGGAATTGTATACATAAATGCTCCTATTTCTCTCTCTCCACGTGGCACACGTAGTCCACCAATCGATGGGACATACGCATTATACACACTCTTTTGTAATGTTTTAAAAAATCAGATCCTGATGAGATGAGACGATTTCATCTGTTTAACCGCCAACAAATCAGCTCACTGCTCTAATCACATTAAAAATCAGTGAAAATTGGGAAAAAGAAATAAGTAGATTTTTTTATTTTAACTCATTTAATATTTTGACATATAAGTGTACTCATTCGATAAAGTTCCTTAAAATTTGAATATGAGATTGTTTTATTTTGATGGGATTTTTAAAACGTTGCTCTTTTGCCTATCTTTCGCTTTCGGACCTTTTTGTATGTTATTCGTCTTTGAAATGTGAATTGTTCTGTGATTGCTTCTCTCTGACTAATATATATTCCATTAATTTCAGAAGCAACGACATTGAAAATTTATAATTTCAAGAAACACTAAAATTCCATCTGGATTTTACATTTTTGGTTAAGGAATATCTCAATGTATTTCTCCAAGGATATATTCAACACTGGATATGTGTCTACAAATTTTTGTTGAGTTGGAGAAAAAAAGGTCATGTTAATTAAGTGTTTCTTTCGTTCTCTGGGCTCTGGCTAAAATATAAAAAGTGGGCTGATGATAAAAAAAAGATAATGGGCTTTGAGTCAAATATAAATGTAGACGAGTATTTTTCTATCAATCCTTATAAATTGGAGATATAAATGCTTTTTTAAATCCCTAGCTATAGTTGTCAGTTTGTCTAGCTCAGATTTGATACAGTTCATGATCATTTACAATATGAGTTAACTCAGCTGAGTTTCATAATTTAAACTCAAGCCAAATCGAGATCAATTGTGTTTGCTTGTGTTTTGTATGATTTTTTTATCGTGAGATGGATCTGGACTGAATTTGAACTATGTTGAGGCGTATTAACCTCGTCTGCGGCGGACGAGTGAGCATTTTTGAAGACAATTTCTTGGTAAACGAAATTAAAATCCATCTCCGCTAAATAGTCGATACGGGTATAACATAAATAAAACCTTTCCAATTCGAGGTCCCACAATTTTGTCATCCAAATGTATTAGTCCATGGATATATATTTGAAAATTTCTGAACTTGTAAGTAATAATGTGAATATATGATGATAATGACCAGTAAAAGGTTACACGTGATCTTATATGCTTGCAATTCAAAATTATTAATATTAATATAAATGGTTGTTTCAAACTTTACGCTTTAGAAATGGAATAAAATATATAACATTAAAGTAACAAGGAATTAGTTCAATTAAGAATAATAAGATAAAAATAAAGTAGCAAAATAAAATAGAAGTGTTACGAAAAGATAAAAAATAGATTGAGCACTTATTATGGACGTATTGCCTAAAAACTAATTATATTACTATCTCTATCCCATTATGTTGGTGTAATTTTATTATTATAATGCGCTATATATGTTGAATATAAAACACGAGAAATTTAATTAAATTGAAGTAAAATAAGTAAAAATATTGAGAAGTGTTGCGAGATGTATAAAAGAGTGAAATAAATGATCTCAAAGTGCATTGAGCTTCGGTTTTGCTTTTGCTAATTATAGTTAGTGTAAAGACATATTGACTTTATTATAAATTAGTGTTATTGTCTTATTCAATTACTTAATAATTATATTACTACTTACTTGCATTACCTTTCTTAGAAATATTAAAAGGTACTAATATAGTAAAGTAGATACTCTCTCAAAGTGGTAGTAGATATGCTTTCCAACTTTTGTCGTTTACTTTTAAATAAAGAGCATAAATTTTGTTTTGAAGTGGGAGCTCCGGAAGTTCCCCAACTTGGCTATATATGCATGTTTATTGCTTAAATCATGATTAATTTGCATATTTAAAAGTATGCATTAGGGCTACTATTTATTGATAACATATTTATTAAATTATTAAAGAAGACAAAGAAATCGATACTTTATTAAAATTTTGAATGACAACAGTTTTTCATATCAAAAAAAGAAGAAGAAGAGGCAAATGCTGCTTTAAAAGTATATAAATGCTTAAGAAAGTAGGTAGTAGGTTTAAGATTATGAGTCATCCGTGACACGCGATTATATAATTTAAATTTAATGTAATCAAATTAATTAATATATATGAATGCGTTGTGCCCACTTGCGAGTTACATACTAAGAAACTAGATTTGCATTAGCTAATTTCCCCTTTGAAAGGACAACAAAAATATTCAAAAGAAGACAAATATAGTGTGAATATTCATAAGCAAAATTTAATACGAATTAATTCTCTACGTCTGCACATTTGGTTTTAATGCATACCAAAACTTATATTGCTCTCTTAAAATCCATTAGTGATGAGTGCATCTTTCTAATTTCTTCTTGTAGTGTGTGATGCTGTTAAGATTTACTCTTAAAATGTAAAATAAACAGTCGCGTACAAAATGATGAAGTTCATATATTTTAAAAGGTTACTGTTTGTTATTTTGAAAAATAAATTAATATTAATAAAACAAGTAGAAATGAAAATAAAGCAACGATAGTAGATTGACGAAGCTTGGGGCAAGTGCAACTGGAGCTAACCCAGCAATTGGATTGGGTGGACCCATTCCCATTGTGAACCTTAACAACTAAATATTTGTGAATTTGTGAGTCCTACTCCTGCTATGTTGGAAATTTCAGGCAGATGGAGAGTGGCTGACTCCACCACCTTTTAGCGAGGATGAAATCAGAGCAGCGGTCAATTAAGAGAAGCCGGAGTTGCAAAAACAAAATCAAACCTTAACTCGTGCTTAGTTGTAGGGTACTGCAGGCAGATATATAATTAATATATATAATAATCACATACACACATTAATCATTCTGATTTAGAAAGAAGGATAACTCCAGAGGCTGTCGCCGGTGAAATAATTATCCGGCGAGTCGCCGCCGTCGTCTTCGGCGGCAGTTCCCATTCGTGGCGGGCTGACTAGCATGCCCTCCGCCATTTCAACCAGCAGTTTCGGCATCTCGAGTAGCGCTTCTTCGTCGATAAATTCACATACATGCGCGCTCGATGAAGAAGCTCCGTTGCGCTCGGCGACCGGTAGCGCTGCGGCGGCGGCGGCGGCCGCGGTCCGAATGTCGGCTGCTGAGAGAGTAGCCGGTGCAGGGTACGATGAAGCGAGGGTAGGGAAGTTTATGACAGCTTCGGGGCCTTTGAGCGCTAGCGCCGCCACATCATAGGCCACCGCCGCCGTCTCTGCGGTGGCAAAAGTGCCCAGCCATATGCGCGTGGTCTTACGCGGCTCTCGAATCTCGGACACCCATTTCCCACTCCGGCACCGCACGCCGCGGTACATCGGCTGTGGCGGCGGGTCGGTGGGGGCCCTTTTCTTTTTAGTTTGTTTGGGGCTTGTTATTAATAGTAGGTTTTTGTTGACCTCTTCGTCAGCCATGCATTCAATTTCCAGATACTGAAACAAGAAATATATTTGGGGTGTGACCAAATTTATAAAAAGGCTTCCTAATTTGGATATATATGCATCTACAAGAGGAAGCATCATCATCAAATTTTAAGGATTATATATAGAGAATTTCTGAGAGAGGGAGAGAGATATATTTATGTAAAATATCAGAGGAGTCCCTAATTCGAAATCGGATTGGCTAGCTTGTGAGATTGTGAGAGAACCAAAAACAATACTTTTATGTAGTGTAATTAATTTCTTATTTAATTTGTTTATTTCAACCATGGCAAATATATTAGATATAACATTAGTAAGATCTAACTCGAAACATTTAATCCTCATAATATCTAGATAACTAATAGGGCATTCAAAGAAGAACAAATTTATACTCCCACCCGTCGCGTGTACGAAAATTCTTTATATCTTGTCATTCTTGTACATTTACAAATGTTTTTTATATTTCAAAATGTTCATTTATAGTAAGTAAACTCACAATTCAATCAATATACATAATCATTTAAAAATAATGAATACTTAAAATCCACTCAATGCACACACCGGCTTAAAAATAATGAATTAAGTGACTCAAACTCCATTTAATGAGAAATTTCCCTATTTTTGTTTGTTACGAGATAAAATATGTGAAGTCGTTATACCAAGGGTAATTCTTATCCTTTTCCTTTTATAGAGACTATATAGTTGACCTTTTTAGGGCTTGACCATACTTGTGGTCTAGTTTAGTTAGCGAGAAACTAGGGAAATAACCATCGTGACCACTTTTAGTGGGACGGATGAAGTATAATACAAATACTTGTATCACAATGGACTTTTCTATCGTAATATCAATGACATAAATTCCGATTCAACTCTTAGTTAATAAACTACAAACTCACATAGTTATGGATGATCTTTGAAGACAGACGATTGCTAGTAGTTTTAAGTGAAAATTGCTCAAAAATGATACTATTAGATGGAATATAATATTACTAGAAATGATAGAAAACTACGATAAGTTTTGTTGAACACAGAGTATCCATCAAAATTGATGTACTGATTTTGTAGGTACCAACATTTTCTTTCAAGTTGGGTAATCTAAAAATATGAATTATCATGTTGGTATCAATAAAACTAACCAAGTTATTTAACATCTCTTTAACAACGATAGTGCATGCTATTTTTGATTGAGACATATCACACTTACATAAATTCTCTCTGGTACGATATATGAAGTACCCACTTTTCAGGATAGGATATGCTGAATTTCGCATCCTAATAATCTCACAACAAAACCATCTAATATAGTAGAGGATGCATTGAACCTTCAGAGCATATGTTGGTGTTTCTTTGAACTCGGGTTAGGGGCTATATATGACTTCATAGTACTGTCAATCACATAGCTGAAAAGCTACGACGAAACATCAAATGTTGGATCGAGAGCGCTCATTAAAATTGATTATTAACTCTGCACATCTAACATTTTTTTCCAATCTGTTTTAATTTGTACTTTTCAATATATCGCTCATTATAAAATTGCTACAAGTCAAGCAAACCTAATTTTTGAGCTTCTAATATGAATATTCTGAAAATATGACATACCATGTTGGTATGACTAAAACTAATTCTTTTTAATAGTGGTAATAGCATATATATATGCTATTTCAATTAAGATAAACCACACTTCATAAATTATGGTGGTGTTTGGCTAGACTTATAAACTCCTTAAAACAACTTATATATAAGCTCTTGCAAGAACTTATAAATTGAGAAAATAAATTGAAGTGGAACTATTTTTTCTATAAGTTCTTTAAAATGAGTTTAGTCAAACAATATCAGAACCAATACATATAAAACTCATAAATGTTGAATTCCGCGTTCCAACAAATAATAATTAACCTTGAGATATATATTTCCAATTAATCCCATATCTCATAGTAATATATATGGAAGTGAAATTTAAAAGGTATTGACGGTAAGTTGCAAGTGGCCGACATTATTGAATTTAAAATCAAAGCACGAAAGGAATTAACCCTTAATTACTCGTGTTTAATGAATAAAAAGGGTTAGTGAATAATTACTCCCTTTATTCATTCAGTATATTCAATTTGTGATATATTTTTCTGTAATTTTCATGACTTTTGTGGCACCGTACAAGATTAGTGAGAATTAATATTGATTACGATGATTATACAAAAATATAAAGCCTTATATTGCAGAAATACACTACGCGAATGCCCTTTATTAAAGTGTGTGTAATTTTATAGATAACCTTATGTAGGCAGGTGAAAAACGAGGGAATTCCATTCTTGGGTTATTTTTGGCCTTTCTTTTAGGTGTATGAGTATAATGGATTGGTGAACCAATTAATTCACAAGTAGAAAAACGCTCATACATGACATTAATTTAATGTCATGTATGAGGGTAAAACAATGTCAAGTATGGTAGGCTCATCTATTCCTCGCTCATAGATGACATTATTTTAATGTCATCTATGCGCTCATAGATGACATTACGCGCTCATAGATGACACTAAAATAATGTCATCCATTTCATAATACATGACACAATATAATGTCATCTATATAAAAAAAAAATGTCATCTATAAGCGAGAAGTTGACACATTTAAGTGAAATTCATGACTTTTTTAGAATGTCATCTATAATTAAAAAGATGACAGTAATTTAATGTCATCTATATTAAAAAAATGTCATTTATATTAAAAAAAATGTCATTTATAATCTGATAAATTTAACCATTTTCGTATTTTTCATTAATTAACCTGTATTTAATAATTTTGGTTTCATCAATATATTTTACAAAATAAAACAATGCCAAATAGAGAATTCATACACGCACTAAAAATATTTATATGCATTAATTGTCTAATATTCAACTTCGTACACGTAAATAAAAATAAAAATGACAAAATACTAAAATGTTTGGGTTAATATTTCAATCCACATTAACTAATGTAACTTAAACTAATACACGGACCCAAAGCAGTAGAAGTTTGAATCACCATGCCCAAAATCACCAAACTTCTTCATCGATCAAAGCAATATTGTCACTAGCTTCACATTTCAATCTAAGACCTGCAAAGGACCCTGCTTGCATGCACAATTTCATAACACCTTGTTCTTGATCATATGACAAGGGCGTCCTCTGCCAATAATTTACAGTACAGACAAATGAGTTCCATGAAATGAGTTCCAATTCTAATAAATCATTGAGTTATACTTGGGATATTTCGATGGCCATATCTTGAATCACCATAAAGAGGTTCGGATTGAAATTTTGGTTATAAATTACCTGACCCCAACCGATGTCGAGTCCTGAGATTTCCACGGTTGAGCAACCAGTCCCTTGCCATTTCAACTTCACAGGTTTCCTTACAAGGCCTGTCAGCTTTCAACAATAACAAAATACATTAACAAATATATTAAAAACATGTATGATGCACTTTTTATCAGACAAATCAAATAATACCTTTTTCTGGAAAACAAATCAAATAATACCTTATCAGACAAGGAAGAAAGAGACTCACAATATCAGCTGTTGCACTTTTTATGGATTCCAACTTCGGAAAGCATGGCCTCTTGCTCTGCAGACAGAGAGAGAAGAGTGTTTCTGAAAAGTACAATGTAGACAAGAACATATGACATTGAAAATTTATGAGGTGTGAGAAGTTTTGTGTACATTAAAATAATCCTAGCATATGCTAAGAAACTTTATGATTGTAACCATCTGGTCATTCCATGAAGTTACAGAACTTCACTAGGTGAAAATAATAAGAAATGTGTCCGCAAACGAATGAATCAGTTACACCACTAAAAAAGCAGATAAACAATGGCTAACCAAATAAAAGAGACGTAATGATCAACAGCTAAAAGTGATGATTACCATAAGTAAATCATGTGCTCCTTTGAGCGTATAGACTTGAATCCAGTACATGTAAGCCACCTATAGTTTCAGGAGGGAATAAATTACAATTACCATAATGCATATTTGTCACAATAGCAATTCAAAGTATCACAAGCGTGAAGAACAGGAATGAGGTAGTAAGGATATTTTGCAACTTGAGTATTTTGCTGTGAATTTATACTCATCTCTGTTTTGCCTAAACGCATCCCCACTACCTATAAATGTGATCAAAACAATGGTTTTTCTACTGTTTTCACAAGGTAAAACTGAAATATATATTATTAGAACTAGCTAGGTAGTGCAACACGATTAGTACTACATTAATTAATTACTACTACGTTAAAAATATGATTGCTTCAGTGCAGTATAGTGCATCGGCATTAGTATTCCATACGGTCATAGTCTCAAAAATCCAAGAGTTTTTCAAGTGGTAATTGCTGCAACTGTGCAATCTAATTAACTTGCTTTTTCCTAAAGCTCCCATTTCTTTCATTCCAACCTTTTTTATTTCTCTATATTCTTACACATATATTCTCCTCCAATAAAAATAGTTAATTAAGCAATTAATCCAACATTTATTTATTAAAAGAATTTATCCAAAATTCAAACTTAGTCATCTCTTCGTTTTCATATGAGGAAAGTCTGCATCAAAATTATGATAAATGACTTGAAATAGAGAGTTAGAGATTGTAATTATGCATGTTGTTCATAGGTTATCAAGACATTATGATAATTAGATGCAAATTACTGCCTGATAGCGAGCAAGGAGAGGGAGATCAGCCTGTAGTTGACACTGCTGAACCTCGGCCTTTGTTGGTCTACCGTCGGCGGAGTCGGGATTGAGTCCACTTTCGTGGGCTGCCTCATTCACGTTATGTTTTAATTTATTTGGTTATGTTTTAATTTATTTGGGCTTTAGGGGTTGTTTAATTAGCTTAGTTTTAATTCTATTTTTGGTAGTTGATTATAGTATAAAATATTGTTATTAGGGTTAATTGGATTTATCTGGGGATTATTGAAATAATTGGAGCCTGGCGGCTAGGCAAACGGCGTTCCGTTTGATTGTGTTAATTCTCTAATTCTGTTGCTATCACTGCCCCAAGACCAAACAAATCCCTTAAAAATATTTATTTATTTTAAAATCTTAACACTACTAAAACAGTATTGGGTCAGTCATTTCAGCAAACACATAAAGGGCAACATGCCATTCATCAGATTCTGATTAATAGAATAAAATCATACCTGCAAACTTAAGGCAATTCTTGAGGATGTGGAGGACTAGGAACGTACAAGAAAGCAGAAAAAGGAATCCTCCAGCTAGCTGCCGTAGCACTGAACAAATCAAAATCAATGTTATGCACAAATCTTTTTTTCAAATCTCTGGTGTAATATTGCTTCTTTTAAGTCTAAATAAATTCAATCATGCACCATCAATTAAATTGTTTTATCTCTATGTATTCTCAAAAATTAAAATAACATGTGAATATATGCTTTTCGAGTTATAGGTAACAACATGACCTTTTTATTCTTTATCTCCATTAAATCTTAATCTTCCACCCTTTTATATATATATATTTAGCAATGTGCCTTAACTTGCTTACTAGTGTCCATTTTCTCATAATTAATTCTATTTACTCCTTTTATTCTTTTTCACGAAACCTTTAACCTGCCTCAACTCTCACTATACTCAATGGCCCATCCCTACCCAACATACTATTCTAATGTAACAACATTATACATTTCTTGAATATTGCACAAAATTGAAAAGCTTAGACACTTGAAGGACAAAAAAATCTAGAAAGTAGAAACTAATTAACACAATAGTAATCTAACACCAAAGCTCAACTACAAAGTCCTTACAGCATGCTCAGATAAAAGAAGTTCCACAACAGCATCATAGTATGTCTGCATAGCCTTCCGAAAGAATTTTTTTTGATCTGCCGTAATAGTAAGTCCCTTGAGAAACTGTCATGGACACCAGCATGATAAAGTAAATACAACTTTAGAGTCATAGCTGGTAGCCTGGTAAGCACTCAATACCAGATTTAAGCATGTAAGTTCACACAGTCAAGTCAGAGAAAAAGGCAATGGAGCTAACATCCTGATCCATCATCGTTCACAGTACCCAGCTTGACCAAATACAGTTTGTGCATCTAAAATTTCTTTGGCTATGTGACACATCATCGCACATCAATAATTTATGATGTCATTTCAAACTTGGAACCGTGATACAAAGAGCAGCCACTGCAATCCAGCAAGTGGCCATGCTGAATATATTTATGCTTGGCCAACGTATATACGAATCATTACTCTTAACATGTCATGCAAGTACTGAAACGCAGTACGTACACTACATTTCAGTTTCAGATACAAGTTAATGAACAAATATCCAGGCCTTAATAGCCGTTTACTTGGTTGAGTAAAAATAATAAGAGATCTCAGCACAACAGAAGATGTTAGATCAAGAAATGTGATATATTAAAAATTTCAAGAAAAGGAACTCATATTATGCTATGCTACATTATTTTTTATGTTGTCCACAGACCACTGGAAAGCACCAAAGACTATAAAATAGGATTGCACTAGCCGTTTTACAACTAAAGGGTGCAGGGACATTACGTAACTATATGCACACAAAAAATCAATTTAACTACACTGATTTATCCTAATTGTTTCATTTTAGTACTTAAGTTATTCACCATTGGCAATCCTTGCTAAGAATCCACCACTTGAATCCTTGCATCCAAAAAAGTGGGAAGAAAATTTGATAGAATTGTATATGATGATTTGAGTGAGCAATCAAATGCATGAATCACACGAGATCAAAAAAAAAAAACTTATCCTATGCAGTGAAAGTTTATACTGTCCCATGGTTAATCAATTCATACTTCCTTATCTCTTTCTCTTCTTTAGTAGATAATTGTACTAAAATATTTATTAAATCAACACACAGGAGTGTCATTTTCATTGCTACCATTAGGCTAATCTATTCTTTTTAGTGAAGTTGTAAACTACTTACAGCATAGAGTAACAAAAATAGTATCTCAAACCTGAAACATAAGATAAATAATTTGTAAATACTTGATAATAATTTTGTTGATATTGAAATATTTCAGATTTTGAAATTTTTAGCTTTACAGAAATTTTCCGAGTAAACTACAGCTTGAATGGAGTTGCATGCACTGTAGTGTTTGGTCTTTTGGACATAATCTTGCAAGTAAAAACTTTAGATACAAATAAATTGCAAACAAGATGTTAAAGTATATTGAGTTTCCAGCGAGCAAGAGAGATAGAGTAAAGGCGATTGACGCTGAAGATAGAACTTTATTGAAAAAGACTTCTCACACTGAGGTCTTAACGATACCATCCAGAATTCTTATACAAAGTCTTTTTTCCTAACTGCGATAAAAGTAACAATAAATAAGAGATGCAAACCTAACCCTACAGCCCATACAAGCGTGGTCCTGACTCCAACTATATTCATACAAAATAAATAATCAACCAAATAAAACATAATTAATAGAGCTGCCTAAATTAGCTATATCATTCACTTATGTTAAACCGAAAATTTGAGCTGCCTACATGAGCTATAGCGCAGATTTTATTCACTTAAAGAGTGTATTAGATAATAGATACAAAAAGTGATTGTCAGATAAGTACAACCATAATATGGGGAGAGAGATACAATCAGCATTCAAACAAAATTGAGAAAACATAATATACTGACCTAATGTAGCCTTCCCAAGCTGCCCGCTGATGAGCTCACTATTACGAATATACATAAATCCATCCTTTGGACACATAGTTTCTCTAGACTTCCCATAACTCTTTTCTGCTATAGTAAGATTTACATATACTCTCCTTTTTGCATGGGGACGCAATAACACGCTAATTAATTGTTTAGCAGTCCAAAGTTCCACTGGCTACAATAAGAGAACAACTTAATTAGATAGAACCCTGTATACAACACTGGGAGTGGGGTGTAAGGCATAGATGTGTAGTCATAGAAGCTTTCTGACCTACAGAAGTAAGTGGCTCACCAACCTCTTCTAACATGCATAGATAAGGGAGGCCACATTCATAGAATAAAAATACACTACAGAATGACTCTAGACAGTTTCTTTTATCTACAGATCAAAGAAGTCCACGATGATTCAAACTAGTCTCAAAGTTATAAGCAGCATCACATCTTAATAAAAGAAAATTAACCTCTGATTTTTGAGATATTGTCTTCTACACTCAATGATTTTTGAGATATTGTCTTCTACACTCAAAGAACCAGATTAAGCACGTTCAAAGAACTGAGATCAATCAGTGAATTTCAGGTTGCAGTCCAGACAAGTAATGAAGTTTAAGCAACATAAAATTTGAGCAATAGGCAGCAGATAGCAAGTGTTCAGTAGATAGAAGCCCAAGTGTTCAGATTTCAGAATAAGCACAGCAGAATTCACTGCACTCTCAAGGCAAAGACCAGCAGCAGTAGTATCCAGCAAGAATTGAACGAATTCAATTCACAACACAGCAACAAATTGAAATATCAAATTTTACAACAATCAATATAGCTCAGCAAATCGATTTTCCAAAGAAAGAGTTCAACACAGCAGCAATCGATTTTCAACAGAAAGTAGAGCACAGCACAATCGATTTTCAACAGAAAACAGAGCTTAGCACAATCGATTTCAGCAATAGAAAATTTGAGCAATAGGCAGCAGATAGCATTGGCGATTTGAGAAGAACTGAAGACATACCTTGCTTGGGCGGCGACTAGCTGCAGGGTAGGCGGCGGCGGCAAAAACTTAATTCTGAGGGCGCGCGAGAGGTGATGGGTAGCCGGCGAATTCGCTGGGGAAGAAATGGCCGACCTCCGGCTAAGCTAGGATGGGTCTGTGGAGATTTCAGAATTTACAATTGAGAGATGAGAGTGGGTTCGATGAATTGAAGAAATTGAGAGATGGGAGTGGGTTTGTGGAGGGAGAAGCAAATTGAAGAAATTAAGGGAGGGAAATTCGACTGTGTGAAAAAAAGGGGTTTTTGAAAATAAACACTATTATAGATGACATTTTTTTATTAATGTGTCATGTATATTAATTATAAACACACCCATAGATCACATTTTGATGATATTGTCATCTAAGTAATAGATACATGACATTATAGCATGACATTATTTTAAAAAATGTCATGTATATTTTTAATCACACTTCATAGATCACATTATTTTTTCACAATGTCATCTATGCAAAAAAATACGCTCATACATGACATTTTGTGAAAAAAATGTCATCTATGCTGTGTCATGTATGTTTAAATTTCTAGTAGTGATTAATGACGCGCTCTTAATTTGATTTAAAATATTTGTCCCAAAGCATTCATTGTGTTTTTTTTTTATATATATTTCAAAGCATTCATTGTTAGGTGCATGAAAAAAGTTGTCACTACCTTCAATATTAAACGCAAAATGAACTCAACTAAAGTTCGATAGTGATTGTGTTGCAGTCCAATGAATGATCATGTGTGCCAACCACATTCCTTATGGACTAATTTACTCTTAAATCTATTTTAGTTTCAAATAAGTAATTTTATGGATTTACATTTTTTTTCATTCTATTTACTTTTATTTTCTCTCATCTAATTAACTATTTAATAATTTAAAAATATTTTTTAAAAGATTATACTCTCATAATTTCAATTAAAATTACATATTTTTCTCCAATAATTACAATATTTGTACCATTAAAAATATTTTCTCCCACTAGTATTATATAGTATACTTCTCTTTTTTTTTGTGTATATAAATGGTAATATTAAATATTTATCATTAAAAATAATTTAATTTGTGAGTGTACCATCAAATATATATGAGTGGGTCGGTACGACATACCGAAATTTTTTTTGCCGTGCCAATATCGTACCAAAATTTTCGATATAACGAATACTGGTAAACTAAAATTTCGGTATCGTGTAATTTTAATAAGATTAATGATGTAAAAAATATTGATATATATATATATATATATTAACAACTTGTGCTTTAATCTTATGTGGAATTATCTTCAAATTTTATTATTAACCTTTTAAATTATTGTTATTTTGTCTTATTCACTAATAATCTAATTTAATTAGTTAACAATAAACACATTTAAAAATTAATAAACAACAATTAAAATATATCCACTAAACTCATTAAAAAATATATCTCGATTTGATTCATATTCAATTTAATAATGATATTTGAAGGTATCCAATCCGATTCAAATATTTGATTCATTTATATATATATATATATATAATTGAATATTTAAAAATATAAAATCGAATATCATAAAATTTTATTTGTATTTGAACTTTAATCAAATAATGAAAAACATATATATATTTTTTTCAATTTCAAATTGTAAAATATCGAATACGAATACGACTATTCGAACACATCTGTCGATATAGATTAAAATTATGTGATCCGTTTGCAATCATAGTTACGAGTTATATTTATTTTATTAAGATATGATTATGATCACAAAACAATCATAGAAGTAAACGCCAAAAATATTTTTCTTCAATAATTTGTCATTACGTGTTATAATACACAATATATATTTTATAAATTTATATTTATATTTAAATTTTAGCTAACTACAATATACTCTTTATTTGTATGTTTTACTCTTTAAAAATTATTTATATAAAGTTTAACTAAATTTAATATACTAATTTTTATATGTTATACTCTTTAACAAATACTTATATATTAATTTTAAAATTATGACATAGTATAAAACTGTTAATGAAATATTGATATATTAGATTGAAAATTAAATTATGTATGTTATTTTTGTAATAATTTTCTTAAATAATAGTGTAACATCTTATATATTAATTATTAATATAATAAATCAATGAGTTATTTAAATCAAAATTTTAGTTATATACAATAAAAGATTAATAATAAAAAATATATAATTTTTGATAAATATCGGTATATACTGATATACTTAACTTTCAGTATATACTGATATGTTGAGTGCACCACATGTACCGAACTTTCGGTATATATTAAATTTTTTTGCACATACCGAATGTTCGGTATACCGCGGTATGACCAAAATGCATACCGATATCATACTGAAAAAAATAGATAACCATATATTTAGAGATATAATGTGTATAGACTAATACTTGTACTCTCATCCATAGTGGTTCCCAAAAAATTATATGTTACTTTCAAAATATTAATCCATGTAATTTTTTTTTTCATATTCTTATAAAAAGAATTTCAAATAAAAAAGTCATTTGAAGAAAGAAAAAAAGAATTACAGCCAAAAAAATTTGAATTTTAGATATAATCATTCTTTTATTAAATTATATAAAATAAAGTGTTTAATGAATATTTGAATTTTTAAAAATACGTTAAATACTTAGTTTGTTTCTTATGCTTTTTTTACAAATATTATGTATTTTTATTTTGAAAGAACTCTTCATATTATGTGTATAAAAGTATTTAAGGTTGAATTGTAAATATTAAAAATATTATAAATAGAATAAATGATAATATTAAAATAAAATAATTAATGTAATTAAAAGTAGTAATTAATTATATTTATAGTTTAATTGCAGTCGAATTTCGAAATTACTTTTGTTTTACTTAATGCAAATTAAGTAATGAATCAATGGGAGAAAAAGGATGCGATAGCCCTTATTGACTTTGTTAGGTATTTCTATTTTTGATGTGTTTTTGAAAAACCTAACAGTTGTGTTTTTTTGTGTTCTTCATAGGTATGTTGACTTAAGCATCTGGCGCAACATAACAATGATGTTCAACATGACTGCCACGTGGGATCTTGATGACTTAATGACTTGGCGTGTTGAGTAGACTGGTGGAAGACCAAGTCTTGGCAGTTGAAAATCTAGTGTGCCGAGTGGAGACTTTCGGTTCCACAATTCAAGGAGTCAATAACTAACTATTGGTTAGTTCCACAATTCCAGGCACGGTTGCGGAATACAACAAACAAAGCGAAAATTGTGGAACGCATGGGCCAACATTACAAGATTCTAGAAACCAAGCCCATGAACTCTGTCTATAAATACTAGTTATAGTTTTCAGTTAGAGACAGAAGTTTTGCAGATTAATTTCGTAGTTTAGTGTGTATGGTTCTTAATTGTTAAGATCATACGTTTAGTATTTTTGTAAGAGTGTTGATGTTGTTGTGGTACTGAACATTTGTAACAACACAACACTTATTTTTTATTATTCTTTTTGGTCGTAAGGCTGCCGTGTAGGTTGTTCATTAACACAACCTACGCAAAAATTATCCTGTGTCTTCTACTTTAGCTTTCGCAACATTGACTAAGAGTGGTTGATACACTTTTAGACTTAGATGCATATGTGGCCAAATAATTTTTTAAATGAATATTGTTGAATGCGTGACTGACCACATATTGTAAAAGAAAAAATTTGTAAATTTTGAACATAAAATTTAAACTATACTCTAATTAATCGAATTAAAAACTCGACCCGGTCTCAAATCTTTAAATGTTCAAACAAACTGAACTCGAACCTAATAGTAATTAATTTAATTTGACTAAGAGGGTGTTTGTCTAAACTTATTTTAAAGAGCTTATAAGATGAAGCTTATAAGTTGTCAATGTGTTTAGATAGACGAGTTTATAAGCTCTTTTAAAGCGATATAAAATGTTATTTATGTAATTTTGTTGCAGCTTATAAATTCATGGAGAAATAAGTTGGGTAGAGCAACTAATTTTTTGAACAACTTATAAGCTCCAAGAGTTTATTTTTATAACTTATAATCTCTCAAAGAATTTAATTTGTAATAAACTCCTAAATAACTTATAAGATATTTTATGGAACTTATAAACTCAGCCAAGCACCTCCTAAAACCAAACTACAATTCAATATGTGGCCAATTAAATTTTTTTATTTTTAATTTTATTTATATATTTATTTGGAGTTGGGTTACTGTGATACCATATCAATTACAAAATTAAAAATAAAAGACGTGCGTGTGTTTGACAAATTAAACTTTTGATAACTTATAAGTTATAAAAATAAACTATTCAAAAAATAAATAACTTCACCTCAACTTATTTTCCCTACTTATAAACCTTTTAATATAAGTTTAACCAAACACGCTATTAATTAATCAATCTCAAATTTGAAATAACTTAATTTTGACTATGCTTATATGATATATATGTCATTTCGATAGTTGTCACGTGTATTTTCAATGACAGAATTTAAATTCCACTATAAATTAATTTAACAAATTTGTATTTCCTGGATATGAAATTGGTCAATTTAGATGTATACAGAGCAATTGACACCAATTCAATTAATTTATTGAGGCAACAATATATGTTTACCCCTGAATTTGCTGTAGTAATAACTTTATAACTTGAGATGATTGATGATTAAGGATAACTACATTGATTGATTGATTGATTGATTGAAAACAAAATAGGGCTGTGTCACATTTGACATAGCTTCTCGGATGAAGATTACACACACACACAGACATATATATATATATATATATATTAATGATTGTCTCTATGAATGATCATTTAATTAATATGTTTTTCCTGAATGGATCAATGCATTTAATTCCCTACATAAAAGGGAGTGTTGATAGTCTTGAAACATGCTCGATGATATATAATGATTTTCTAGTTATCTTTTTCTTAAACTTTTGAACTGAAAACAACCCATAGTGGTAAATATGTGGTCCTAAAGAATAAGTTGTTAATTTTAAATTAAATTCACATACAGACATGCTTTAGTTAAACGTACAAGTATATTTCACCAATAATTATAGATTATTAATTAAAATACGACGCTTATTACATTCGACCTAAATTTGGTGACAGTGACGGAGTGCCACTACTTTTAGCTCGAAATTTCATAGGTTGCTCTAAAAATAATTGAAACGTTAAAACTTAAATATATTACTCCCTCCGTCTAAACTAGTTTGAGTCATATTTTTTTTTGGACCGATCCAATTAGCTTGAGTCATTTCCTTTTTAGGAAACCTTTATTACACACACAAATTTAAATAATATATATTTATATCATCACTTTATACTTTAATCATACATTCAACATACACTATTTAACTCTTTAATTCCCGTGACGAAAAGAAGTGACCAAACTAGTTGGGACGGAGGGAGTAATATACCATCACAACTTTGTACCGACAAAACTTTAAAAGTAAATAATCACTTTTAGTATTTGTAATTGGGCTCAATTTATAGATTCTGAGCCCATAAAATGGACAAACAAAACGTTACTTCTTTTTTGTTAATGCTTTAAGAAACATACTGATTGGGAATAGGGGTGACAATTGGTTCGGGTCGGATCGTTATCGAGTTATAATAACGACTTAATTTGTTAAAGTGAAATATGAACCCGACCTGTTAAGAATATAGTAAATTTGAACATGAACATGAATCTAACCTGAACGGTCCAACTCAAACCAACTTGAATCCAAAGTGACACATTTTTGTCTGGTTGACACATAATGATTCAGCCTGATAACAACTCGATATTATACAATTTTATAAATTCGACAAATATAAATTAATAACTTATTTTATACAATTTGATAATATGGAAGAAGTTGCTCCATAATGTATATGAGAGGCGAGATGTGATAATAAAAATGCCGAATATGAGATATAAAAACTGATAAAATGAATCTTAATTATGCTAATATATATTATCATTAATAGTATTAAATAGTATATTTATATATTTCAAATAACCAAATCCAACTCAAAAATTTCAGATTTTTATTGGGTCAATCTGATAAGGACCTGAACCCAATAAAGGTTCGTCCAAATTCATTAATTTCATGTTGAGTTATCGTGTTATGTTGAAAATTGACATCCTGCATTTAAGTTTTTGTTTTATTGAACTTAAGTCCTTATACAACCACTTGATACAAATTTCAACCGTCTTTACCTTTAAATTCAAATATGTTGAATTGGGTTCCGATTCAATCCAAATTTATTGGATTAAAAAATTAAGATCCGTAAAATTTAAGCCACCTTTCAAAATGAGGCACGGGTTCATTCCTCAATCTATACTTCAAACAAGCACGTATACTACTGAAAAATAGAAAAATAGAAAAACAGAAAAATCAGCTCCTTATTTTTATAAACCATATAATAATCTACCAACTGTTGCAATTTTCCATGAGGTTAATGGAAGAAGAATATATATATATATATATATATATATATATATATATGCATTCTTTAATTCTTGTGAGGAAACCTAATAGAGTGATACAAATCCGAATCGAGATCGTATGATAGAGCTTAAACTCCGGAAAAGAGAGAGGTAAGGAGGGAGACAAAGATAAAATTCATCTATTCATTTTATTATATTTTTAAATAACAATCATGGTGCACTATTTATAGAACTACAATCTACTACAATCTTATAGTAACTTATAGAAGAAACTATATATTATGGGAACACTAATATATTATCTTAACTAAACTAAATACTAGTAATAATGGAGTGTAATATAGAGCCTTCTGCTCTTGCCATTCATCTTCACAGTTAACTGCAAACCAGGCAACTATTAGCATTGTGATCAATTTAATTAATTTACTGCTGACTAATCTTAAACCCTTCCCTTTAATTTGATTTTTTTTTTTTCGAAAGCTATACATGCAGCTCCAAGCAGCCTACTGTCTAACTCTACCACATATTCCCAACATTTCTACCAACTAATTATGTCAATTTGACTTGAATATGTAGGTTGATTCGAACGTCAATTCAAAATCGAAAAGAATTAAGGTTAAAATTTATAATCGGAAATATTTTTTAGTCTGAATGAGTTGGACCGAAAACAACTTGAACCTGATAGAGCTAGCATGAAAATAGAATGGAAGAAAAAAAATCATTTTATATACAAAATTTATATCTATCATGCCCATTAGTTAATCAATCACTTAATATAAATAATTATAACATATTTTTGCTACGAAATCATTATCCTTTTCAATTTGAATATAAAAATGTTTAACTATGTTTTAAAATTTTATTTTATTTGTTATATTTTGTATATTTATATTTACAAATTATAATCATAAAAATACATATATATATTAAGCATTTTCGTAAATATTCTAGTCCGATTGACTTAATGGGCTAGTTTGGAAACCGAAATTTAGGATTAATTTTGTAAATTTTTCTCCGAAAAAATTCACGAAACAAATAAATATTTACCTATAACATCTTGTAGTGAATCAATAATTCAAGTGGGTTAACATAAAATTGAATTGTTTGGCTTGATTGACATTTCTAACTATACATTAGTTGCTTAACAACTAAAGTTCAAATAAATCATTAAAACTTGAGCTAAGTTAAATCGAATATCTATTTTGTTACTGGAGAGAATAATTTAATTGGATATGAATTAAAAAATTATGTTACAGTTTTATGAATTTATTCTTGAGTAAAGTGCAGACAAAAGAAATTCAGACAGAGATGAAAGATGAGTTGGATATTGGAATTGACCTGCTGAAATGACCAATAAGCCCCTTGTCTAAATGAAAATATATACGTATAATTACCAACTTACTGTACATTTTAGCTGACGAATTTTTCGTTGAAAGGAAGATATTTTCCTCGCGTCAAGAGCTAGCAATCGTATCTATTAGGGTTTCGATTTCCCAAGGTGCGGAATCCTCAGATTTTGTTGTAATTCTAAATAGCTCCCTCCGATTTTTGTCGGTTACACCGATCTATGAATCTTTTTTGCTGTCGGTTTTGGTCTTGCTACGCGTCCTGTACCTCTTCGATTTGGGTTTCAAATTATTAGGTCAAATGATTATTGCATCTCTTTTTCTTTGTGAATGTTAGTACTGTCTAGATAATTTTCCTTTTTTTGGATACGCATCGAAGAGGCGCATCTTTTTCATTGTTATTATGTCAAGAAAATATGAACTCTCAATTTCCTTCTTATATCATTGAATTCATGAGCAGTTGCTGCTTGAAACGAAGAAAGATTGTTAATTTAGATTCTAAATTGTATTGTGCATTTGGTTTATGTAAGAAATGGAATAGGCTAATTTGACAACCTTGGAAAATTGAGCTCATCTAAATTTGTACGCTTATGTAGTTTTATCAGAACCAATATGAGAGCTAATGTTCTGCTGTACTAATTAATACAGCTATTAGTTTTTTCTTGGACATTATTGAGCCTTAAGAATCTATTTATGTGGTTGCAAGATCGTTATTTTATTTCGAGAACTTGTAATGCTAGGCCTAATATTATTGTTAAATATAACTTGGTATTTGTAATGTTCACACGCAATTAAAAAACACTGGCGTTGAAGTTCATAATATCAAAATTGCTTTTTTTATTGCTGAATAATGGTCTCTGTCTATGGATTTAGGTCAACATAACATCAGAATTGAGGTAACATGAAGCCAATTTTCTGTGGAAATTTTGAGTATGATGCTCGACAGTCTGATCTTGAGAGGCTCTTCAGAAGATATGGGAAAGTCGACAGGGTCGATATGAAGTCTGGTAAGTCTGATTGGCTTAATTCTTGGCACGAAAGTGTCTTTTAGCCAATTAAATTTGTCTAACTAAATCTAGTTTATTAATAAAGGTTCAATCAATACATTTCTAATGTTATCTGATCTGGTTAAGAAAATGTATTATCATTGTCTGCATAATCTTATCTGCGCGTTCTGACCAAAATCTTATTTTCGCGTCCTGACCAAAGCAATTATATAGTTTATATCTCTTAGCAGGTTAGAAATTGATTTGCTTTTGCTTCATTACATTAGTGAAGTTGAGTTAAGTCTAATAATAGCTTGCTTCCAACTTATATGTAATGCAAATTGGAGTCGTTTACTGAACTTAAGAAAGTTTAGGACATGATTTATATGCTATCCGTACACAAGAATAGTAGGTGACCACTTCATAGTCATTTTGCTTGGGCGAGAAGAATACCTTTCCACGGGCCCAATCTGCTTGAATGAGGCACTATCATTCAATTGCGGTTCTGAAGGAGTATAATTCCTGGGAATGGTTTATTATAAGAACTACAGTGACTGACTAGTACCAGCTACAGGAAATGAATGTTGAGTTAAAATGCTTGGTGTAGCAATTACGTGACTAGTGACAGAATGATGGAAGGGTAAGTCTCTAAAATTTTCAAGGCTGTACCTGCTTTTATGTAGTTATGTAGTAGATAGAGTATGTAGTAGATTGACGTATGAATGGATGTTCATATTGGTCAATAAAATATAGTAGAAAAGTAATCATCTTTGGAGAAGACAAATGGTGTCCCTGCGGGCTATGCTGACTGGCAAAGAGAGGTTCATCTTCACAGTGGAGCCACTTCAGTAGAATGTCCTGTGAACATGCATATGCGCAACAAAAGTGATACCTTGTTCACAACTTCACTTACATGGGTTGTTAGGGTGTGTTTAAACAAGTAAAATATATATTTTTAAAGTGGGATCCCTCCATATTCAACTAATTCTTTGACGCAGGATCTCATTGCAATATCAATACAATTCCCAGCTGATGGAAGGGTTTCCTCTGCATTTCATTTCCTGGCAGTGACAAGCATCCTCTTCTAACTTCCTAGGAGAGCTCTCTGATCATCCATGACATCACCATCACACATTTTCATCGGTCATTCTTGACATCATTCCTCACGACTTTAGCCCAACCTTCACTTTTCCACGTTACACGCAGACCTCGAAGTTGAGGCAGCTGAATAAGTCAAAGAAGGCACACACTTCACCTTGTGGTGTAATGGAACATCCACCTTTGGATAGTTGTTCATTGACATTGCTCAGTTCACTGGCCAAGGTCTGTTACTGATTCAACTGGTTAATAGTTTGGGTGCCTAGGGCATGTGTTTAGTAATGTTACCCGGCGCATGGTATAGGTTTGTTCATGTGTGGATTAAATGATACTTTCAAAGGGAGTGTTCCAAAATAGGATGCATTATATAGTTTCAGGATTAGTGACATTAAGACAAGGCTCCTGTATATTTTTTTGCTATCAGGTTTTGCTTTTGTTTACATGGAGGATGAAAGAGATGCGGACGATGCAATTCGTGCACTTGACCGAATTGAGTTTGGTAGGAAGGGGCGTAGACTTCGTGTTGAGTGGACAAAGGTAATATTCACGTGTTATATTATCTCTTGAGAAGCCATTGTTACATTTTTGTTCTTAATACCCCAATATTTTTATCCTGATACCCCTTTCGCGTCCCAGCAAGAACGAGGTACCCGGCAGCCTGAAAGCTTCAAAAAATCTTCATCTAACACGAGACCCTCAAAGACTCTGTTTGTCATAAACTTTGATCCTTATCATACAAGAACAAGAGATTTAGAGAGACACTTTGATCCTTATGGAAAAATACTAAACATAAGGGTAAGGAGAAATTTCGCATTCATACAGTTTGGAACTCTGGAAGATGCAACAAAAGCTCTGAATGCTACTAACATGAGGTGAGATTAGATTAGATGATTTCATAATCTTAAGTTCACTCATCTTTTCGAACTTTCTCTTGTAAAATATGTAATCTGTCTATTAACTATTGCTTTTGGCTGTACTGTCCAGCAAATTGTTGGATCGTGTTATCACTGTTGAATTTGCTATCAAGGATGATGATGATAGGCGAAGTGGAAATAGCCCTGACCGGGTTCGTGAGAGATCACCTAGGAGAGGCTATGATAGTAGGGCAAGATCCCCAAGTCCGTACAGGAGAGAAAGGGATAGTCCTGATTATGGGCACGGTCGTGGTCGTGGTCGTAGCCCAAGTCCTTATCGCAGGGAGCGAGCAAGTCCTGACTATGCTCGTGGGCGTAGCCAGAGTCCCAATAAGAAGGAAAGAGGGAGCCCCAATAGGAAGGATAGGTATCCTAGACGTGATCGTGAGCTGAGTACTAGCCCCGTGAAGGAGGAAGGAGAGGCTGATTACAACCATAAACATAGTTCAAGTCCTCAACCAAAGAGATCCAACGGTGATATTAGCAATGGTCTCAATCCAGGAAAGAGTGCGAGTCCTGAGGATGGTCAAGCCCCCAATATAAGTCCTCAAAGTGAGGAAGGAGAGAAAGCAGCTAACACTGATGATTATGCTCGTGATAGAACTCCGGCTTATAGCGATGCAGAAAGCCCTCCTCCTGAGAGATATGGGAGGTATGCATGATCTCAACTTCCTATAAACTTTTGTATAGTAATGCTTTGTGATATCTGAATATATATTCTGATTCCTCTTGTTATTATTACAATGCAGTCAATCGCCTGTTGCAAGAGAAAGTTCTTGATCACGTCCGATGCTATGGTTACCGTGAAAATTATGTGCTAAAATACTGCAGAACCCCACAAACTCTTTGCCAGCATGTAAAGATAGTCATGACAGTGATGATTTATCTGTATGCGCATTGCTTTGTTATGCTTGACTTCTGCATCTGGACTTTACGGAATGTAACGTTTGCTTCTGTCTGTTATCTTCCACCAAGATTCTCAAAGTTGCCATCATTTTCACTATTATTATGGATGCGGTTCATAGGGTAGTCTTGTTTAACTGTACAACTGGATGGATTGCATATTGTCTTCTACATGAAAAGAAAATTGTTGAGTCTGAGATTGGCATTATGCATACAAGTGCCTAATGAAGCATTATGTACGAGTAGGGTGTCAACGGGCAGGTTTTACCCTGATTCGAACCGGAACCGGTTATAATCTGCTCAAGCAAGGAGTACCGGTTCCAGCTCTAGAAATGGACCCGTTTAGACCTAGTTATGACCGATTTCTAACCCATTTGATTTTATTAGTTTTAAAATTATGTTAAACACATTTACTCAATAATTATAAACTTGAATTTTCTGATTTTATATTTTTTTTTTCTTGATTTAGTTTGAAAATTGTATAACATACCGATTTATCAGTCCTAGTCTGGGTCTGACATTAATGGTTCCGACTGCATTGGTTATGGTTTTGGGTATTGAGCCGGAATCATTTATCGGTTCTAGACCGGCTCAAATTTATCTATTGACAACCCTACATGAATATCACGATAACAGGGGCAGTCGCATTTTATAATGAAAGGTGCAACAAAAAATGCAGTTCATTCACAAGTATATTCAAGATGCTAAAACTGGTATACAATGATTCTCATAACATATAAGTGGATGTGAAGAGTAAAAAGAAAAAAAGCTAAATGTTAAGCCAATATTTTAACAAGGGTGATCTCAACCCGATCTAATGGAAGTTTCAAATAATCAAATTTCAAGTGTTTATATTTATGAATTTAGCGCAGTCGAATGACTTAATTTTCCCCAATTATATGTGGTTATGCTGCCTGCTTGTTGTACTTGTACTTGTACCCAAAAAGAGTCCGGAGTCGATATTAATTTTGTCAATCATTGTAAGATGATTCTAATATTAATGTGGAATTAATCACCTCATATATAATTATTTATTCAACTTTTCCTGGACATAAAATTTCCCAATTTATACTCGTTTTAAATACTCGTAAAAGACTATTTGGGTTCTTTAAGGACACAATCGCTATCTAGAGGGATGCTACAGTGCGTTGATAACTACTTATAATTGTGTCTAGTTTACACGTACACGTTTCGACATACTATTGATTATATATAGCAATGTAATCGGATAATTATGGACCACTCTTACCTATAATCCAATATGTCCAATCAATGACCCTCCAACTTTATGGGTTTAGCATTTGTATTATCTTTACTCAAATATATGGGCCTCAAAATTGAGTTTACGTCCCAGAAGACTTGAACTAGAAACTTATTATTTTAGTGTTGCTAACACACGCACGCTACATTTATTAGCTTTTATGATTAAGTGCCTTCACCTACGAAGAAATGTTCAATTTAAGCATAAAATTTATTCTTAAAAAAAGTGTTATATATTTTAGAATTAAAAAAAAGGTTTAATTTCTCACTAATTAATTACTCTCACAGTCCATAAATGTTTGTAACAGTTTGACACGACACGTGTTATAACGTAGTATTTTGATTTTGGGTATAAAAGTATAGTAAATATAGTTTGAGTCACATATATTTTTTTAATTATAGTGTGTATTAAGTGGAGTTTAAATCTAACATTATTTATAATTTGCAATTTAATTATGTGTATTGAATTAGGTGGGTTCATTTAATATAAGTATAAAGTTTTCGGTGTTATAATATTGGTAGATAGACTAAAAAGAAAATATATTAAAAATATTTATGGACGGAGGGTATATCTTTTGCCATTGATGCGAATTCTTAAATTGTTCAACCTTTCATAGTATATGAGTTTAAAATCAAGGGCACTGATTCAAGGATGTGGGAGTATGTCATTTTATCCTAATTTGACTGCAACGTTAAACTTTTGGTTCTCCAATAATAGTGAATAATGATACACTTCAATTTACATCAAATTTCGGAAAGAAAAAAAAAACTACTCGAAGAAATATTAATATTGCCAAAATGCATGGGCATTTCATGAACTTTTAATGTAATTTAATTTTTTAAAATAAAGAATGCAGGGGCACTCCCAGAAAATTTTAAAACGAGCATTCACTTTTTTTTTTTTTTTAATTAGATTACATTTTCTTCAGATATTTTCATTGCCCAAGATTACCTCATTGTTTCTATATTTATAGACATTATCTCCGACCCTTGATTTGCGCCTATACTTTACCTCCATCTTGCGACAAATGGAAGACATCGTTGATCCAAATTGGAATTGTTTGTCTTAGATAATAAGGATAGCATTTTGCTAGCAGCAGCACACAAACTTAACCTTTATTTAGTACGTCTGACATTTTAATTTCAATAAATAAATGTGCATGTATTAGTCTAGTGTTAATTGGATTAATAGATATTAAGTGCTCCGTGATGCAGTTATTAATTTAAATTTAATTAATTATCTATACAAGTAAATTCACTCGTATCGCCTCACTCATAGTTATTGTAAGAAGGTAATATATAAAACTAATAAAGAATTCCTATTTATTTATTTTTTTAAATTATCTACACTTTTTTTTAAACAAAATCTCATCCTTTACTTGAAGTGACAAGTGACAATTTAGGCGATGGGTTCTGGTTTGTTAGTAAGTTTACTAGACAATTACTTTCGACTGTCAATCCACTCATGCAAATTTATTAATATGACTTGGTCCACTCTCAAATTCAAATATATAGATTCATAGATATGTCTACCTATCCTATATAATGTATAGTAAGAGCAGTGTATTAAGGAGAGTGTATAAAGTAGTGTAAAAGTTATAAAGGTAGTAGGGTGTACACCTTTTTGAAAAGATAACTTTTGTTATTTTTAAAATGTGTCAAACTTAATAGAACGTTCCAAAAAGAAAAACGTGTCAAGTTTAGTGGGAGGGAGGGAATATTATTTTTTGGAAGCTGAGGTGAATCGTTTGAAGTGAGTAGTTTGTGAACAAGAGTCCCATTCATTAATTAAGTTGAACGCATGCGTTTATAATGGAAACAAACACGTGTGCCAAAACAAGCATGCAAACGAAAATAGTTGTCAGGCCGTACAGTGGCAGACAATGCATCGGCATTTAGTGGACTAAAAGTTTACCTTTTTGTTTCATAGTTTCTCTCTTTTAAGTATATTTACTTCTTTTCTTTTTTATCTACACAAGAAAGAGATTGTCAATTGGCGTACGATTAATATGACAATTATTTATCGAGAAAATAGTCATCGTCGTGATCTATGAGTTTCCAGTACCAAATTTAATCGTTATACATCCCTTTGATCATTTTATTATTTCTGAATAGTTTAGCGTATTTTATTTAATTTTTTATTTGTTTTCCAATTGTAAATTTTGATTAGTTACTTCATTTCCTATTAGATCAACTAGCTAGGGTTTGTTTCTGCCTATTCTATAATTAGAATATAGGTGGGATTGTTTATAAAGATAGACCAATAGAAAATTTTATTTAAGATTTTTTTCATCCATTTGAAAATTTAAAAATATAACTTGGTTGGGTTTGAAAATTCACTCATTGAATCATTGAAGAGTAAGTGATTGAATTGGATTCGATTAGAGGGCACCAACAAAACAAAGAGAGGCGTTCACGGTTCCAAAAATTTAGAACCGGCCAGAATGAACTGTTGTCACGACGATAGTTCACGGTTTGGAATCCAACTGTGTGTTTTGGTTATGGTTCCGAACCGTCTATAAAAATTGAGAGTAATATATATATATTTCAAAAAATGACTAGCTAACTATACTATTATGAGCAGTAGCGGATTAAGAAAACTTTGTTAGAAGGAGTTGGATTTTAATATATCAAATTAAAAATAAAATTTGTTATAATTTAAATTAATAGGAGAAACTTTTACATAATTATTATTAAAATATGGATAATTTTATGAAAATATATATATATATATATATTTATATATAGAGTTTTTTTTTAATATTTGGAGGGGATAAGGCCTCCTTGGCTCTTATTGGATATGACTATGAGTGATATTTTTTTAATATTTAATAATTTAATTTTTTAAAGTTCATGTCTTAAACACGATTAACAAAAAGTGCAATTGATATGATTCAAATCAGAGGCATCCTTATTATGTAAAGGTATTTGATTAATCAACTGCGCTATATATAATGAGTATATTGTTAACAAATTATATAAATTACATTGATATTTTCGAGACCCTCATTTTTTGGAGACCATGTATGATCGCCATCCCGCACCCATAAGAACGATCCTGCATATAGATAAATTTGCGATTTGAATTAATCATCTTTTATATGTTATACAGGTCCTTACAAAAGGAAAACTTTGTTTCCATAATATATATATGTAGAAAGAAAAAAAGCAAAGAAAATTTGTTATGTAACGGTACGTATAATACTCATCATCCACTTACAAGTATGATATATATCTATCTTTAGTCTTCACAAATGAGGATCACATCCTAATATAATATCTTTATAATAAAGAGGATTAATAATGTTGAATTATGACGTAAATATCTTACTACATATACATATGTAGTATATGTTATGAAGTTGTTGTACTTTAGTTTTTGCTTTACTATTTATCAAACAAAAAACAAGAATACAACACATATACTGGAAGCAAGAGGGCTGCAAATGGGATCATAGCCCATAGTCTTTTCCTTACATATATATATATCAGATTTGGACAGTTATGTGCTTTCGGTGGCCGTGCACAACAAAATAATAGTAGAATTTGTGTAGGTTTTGGTATATCTCTAAATCCTAATGCTTAGCAACTTTCTTTTTGTTTTTGTCAATGTGGATCTAACCAAACCCCATGCATTTTTCATTTTTCTCATTTTCATTTTGTCGTTTCATTTGTTGTTCTTCGGTAACTCGGATATTCAAGTTTTTATTTGACTAATCTTTTAATTTGCTGCAGGCAAACTTATTTTATTTATACCATCATACATGTATATATATAACTTGTTCACACTTTATTGTTTTCTCGACTCGACAACCATTTTTCTTTACCTTTTCTTTTGTTCTATTCTTCCGCTCGCATCCAATATGTTTCCACTTCAATTAATTGAATTAATGGTGTTTGGACTGCAGTTATCAGCAACTAACCTCACCCCAACTAAGAATCAATATTGAAAGTAATGGTTGTTCCAAATCTGAGTCAAGATTCATGGCAGAAAAGATAGTACTAATGATGAAATAGAAGAATATATGAAAATTAATGTTTTAAATTGAGGATTCAAGAATATTCCGTGTTGCTTTGCTCCATGAAAGAGGTACAATTGTGTGTAAGAAATTAAAAACATAAAAGTCATATACGTACTATCCTTGCATACCCAAATACAAAGATGGTTCATTACTTCACTTGTGTCGACAAAAGTGAGAAATTCATGTTTACGAGTCTAGAATCTTACTTCAACTAAAATACTAGTAATTGATTGAAACACCCACACACATGTACAATAGCTTGCTGGCGGCCGGTCAGAAGGCGACACACAATATAGCTATATCCCCTTCATGTTCACCACTATATATACCAATCTCTCTTCCTCTTCTTCATCCTCCCCTCTCTCAGATTAACATCCATGGCACCTCATTTGACCAAATGCAGTTTATCATCATCATCAGGTGAAGATGGAGATAAACATAAAGATAAAGAGAATCTGCAGGTGAAAATAGGGCAAGATTGTCCCGACATGTTAAGGAAGCTGATCCCTAAAGAGACAAGGGCTGCAAGAAAGGAAGTGTGTCTCTTGATAAAGGAGGGAGCGTCGCTATCACGCATCGCCTTCCCCATCATCATTACCGGCCTCCTCTTCTACTCGCGCTCCATCATCTCCATGCTCTTCATGGGGCGCCTCGGCGACCTCTCCCTCGCCGGCGGCTCCCTCGCCTTGGGTTTCGCCAACATCACGGGCTACTCCGTCCTCTCGGGGCTTGCCGGAGGGATGGACCCCATCTGCGCCCAAGCCTTCGGAGCCAAGAAGCTAACCCTCCTCGGCCTCACCCTCCAACGCACCGTCCTCCTGCTCCTCCTCACCTCCCTCCCCATTTCCCTTCTCTGGCTCCACATGGACGCCATCCTCCTCTTCTGCGGCCAGGACCCCGCCCTCGCCGCCGTAGCTCAGACCTACCTTCTCCACTCCCTACCCGACTTACTCCTGCAGGCCCTCCTCCACCCCCTCCGCATCTACCTCCGCACCCAGTCCCTTACCCTTCCCCTCACCTTCTGCGCCGCCGCCTCCGTCCTCCTCCACCTCCCCATCAACTACCTCCTCGTCTGCACCCTCGACCTCGGCATCAGCGGCGTGGCCCTCGGCGCCGTTTGGACCAACTTCAACGTCGTGGCTTCCTTGATCCTCTACGTACTCTTCTCCGGCGTCCACAGGCACACGTGGCCCGGCCTCACCACAGAATGCCTCCATGGCTGGAAATCCCTCCTCGATTTAGCCATCCCCAGCTGCATTTCCGTCTGCTTAGAATGGTGGTGGTACGAGATCATGATCCTCCTGTGCGGCCTTCTCGTCAACCCCAAAGCCACCGTCGCCTCCATGGGAATTCTCATCCAAACCACATCATTAATCTACATATTCCCCTCCTCCCTCAGCTTCAGCGTCTCCACCAGAGTAGGCAACGAGTTAGGGGCCCGCAGGCCTCAACGGGCCAGATTCTCAGCCCTCGTCGGCCTCTCCGCTAGCTTCCTACTCGGTTTCTTCGCCCTCTTCTTCGCCGTCTCGGTCAGAAAATTCTGGGCACGCATGTTCACTCATGATAAAGAGATCATAGCCCTAACCTCGCTTGTGCTCCCCATAATCGGGCTTTGCGAGCTCGGCAACTGCCCGCAGACTACGGGCTGCGGGGTGCTGAGGGGCACGGCCCGGCCCAAGGTAGGCGCCAATATCAACCTGGGCTGCTTCTATCTGATCGGCATGCCGGTGGCCGTTGGATTAGCATTCTACTACAAGATGGACTTTGAGGGCCTGTGGATCGGGCTTTTTGCGGCCCAAGCCTCGTGTATGGTTACCATGATGCTGGTGCTGCTCAGAACTGACTGGGAATTCGAGGCCCGGAAAGCCGAGGAACTTACCGGCGATTATCAAATTTTAAATTCTCAGGAAATTGATCATCACAAACCACAACACGACGAAGATTGTCTGTGTTGATTTTTGTTTTATTTTATTTATTATTATTTTTTCTTTTTTAAATTCGTGTAGGCATGGATATATTGAGATATTAATATAGGACAAATATATATACAGTATAATTATGATCGATTTTCTTTTGTTTTTGTATTTTCAGTATCGTACTATTGAGATGTAAAGACGATGGACTATGGATAGAAATTAATAAATTACTTAAAATAAATAAATTATGATTCATCACAGTTTAATTAATTAAATTGTAGTATAAAATTAATTACATGTATATATATTCCCTCGTATGAAAATTTGGGACCTGTCATGGGTGGTGCCTATCTAGCTAATTAACGTATAATTATATTAATTTTTCTGAATCTTGATAGTAGTAGTCATTGATTTGAAACAAATTAAAAGAATGATTTTTCTGTAACAACTTTGGTAGTGATAAATTAATTAAGATGAAATATGGCAAAATGATCTTGTGAGTGGCAAGTTGAGGTCATGTCTTCTTGCGTATCAGTTAATAATCATGTTCATATATATTATATATAAAGATCCGATTGAGTTCCAGAAATTCACAAAATCTGCTAAATATAATTAATAATCTTATCTAGCTAGAGAGAAGGCACTCGCACTCGCAGCCATGCAAAATTCTGTTCTTGAGGCATGGGAAATCTTGGCCAAATGTTGTTATTCTACTGCATCCATAATTTGTTTATTGTATTATAATTACATTACTATTATCACCACCATTTGTTTATTGAATTATAATTACATTACTATTATCATCACCATTTGTTTATTGTTAACACAACTTAATGTGCTCACTTCTAATATAATAATATCAAATTATCAAATTGGTTATTATAATTTTTGTTTTTTTTATTATTTTGTATTAAATTATATTTTAATTAATAAATTTTAATTATAAAATAAGAATTAATGAATTTTTAATTAAAAATTTAATATTTAATATTTATCTATGAAATTTTTTATTGAAAGTCACCTCGAACTCAAATGAATAAGTTTTTGGGAGAGTATTAATCACACCCCAATCCCAATGTCGCCTCGAACAAGGAACAAGATTTTCCACTCCTCCAAATCGTAATTAACACCTAATTATCAAGACTGCAATTAGCGATTTTTTTACTGTTTCCTATTATACGATCGACTACATCGAACTTGTTTAATATACTTAGTAACTAATAGTAGTAAATAATGTGTGGTCGATAAAACCAACGATTTCTTAACCAAATAGGTATAAAAAGCAATTAGTTACTTTTTATACCGATTTTTAATTAATCTTTGTAGATGTCCAGTTGTCCACGCATAATGATTGGGTTAAGTGATTTCATTACTTGATTAAGTAATTAAATATTCTAATCGATCGCGATCGTGATCCGATCCTTTTAAAGTAGTCCAGAAATCTAGCTAATAAAATTAAGCTCGAAATAGATATAAAAGAACTATGTCTTAATTAAATTAATTGCAACTCAAAAGTCAACAAAGTATTTCTTTCTTTTTTTGACGAAATGCTTGGGCCTTCAATCCGCTATGAAGGGTCAGAATCAGTTGACTCTTAATTTAAGCTTGGAATAATCAAACACAATAGACTAATAATCAGATTATTAAAGAATAAAATTAATGTTGGTTGCAGAATATAACTGGTACTATCTCATCGACGTAATCTTTCACATGTGACCCATATCTTGATATTTAATAATGCAATTTGCGCATTTCCCTTAAGAAATAAAGTAAATAAAAATATTTCAGTGACCACAAGTATCAACCTTATGTAAAGTTATATATTACGTATCTTAAGAAATGTTATAAACATAATTTTGCTGTCACAAATCGAACAATTGATCAATACATGTATATTTTGGCGCCCAATAATTAGTTATTTTAGTATATAGTCAAATTTCAAAATCTATTTTTTATACATATTATGCGTGCACGACTAGTTGTAAAATTAAAATAAATACTTTAATAAAAAAAGAAAAATAAAAATATCCACTTAATTCAAGGGCATAACATTTTAATTCTAATATTTATTAATTTATAAAGATCAGGTGAAATAAACACATGAAAATAAACTAAACAGTTGAAAGAATTAAATTGAAAGAAACTGAAAGGTTGGCATTGCATTGCATGCATCCTTTGGAGAAGACAAGAATTTGCAACGCATGCAATGAAAGTGAAAAGGCATTGCTAGCTTTTCCTTACTAGCTAGGCCTTAGACAAATGAAGGTGCATGGTGGACTTTAATTGTATATAAATTGGCTACCTACTTGTGTTATGTTTGTATATATATATATATATAATACTCTCTCCCACCACGAAGTAGCTTCTTATATTTCCTTATCAGTTTGTCCACAAAATAACTTCCTATTTTAACTTTCTATTTTTGGCAATCACTTACTTCACTCACTACTCAATACATCATCAATAATGTGGATCTCATTCTCCACTAACTACGCACTATTTACTACACTTTACGCATTACCTACTAAAGTCAAATCATTTATTAAAAATTATATACGGTCAAAACGAGAAACTTCTTTATGTACCGAAGAAGTATAATGCATCGTTGAATATCTAATAAGAATGCAAAAACTATTAAAGTTTGCGGCGCTTAAGCACAAATAAGATAATATATAGAGATGTTTTCATTAATAAAAAGAAATAAAAAAAAAAAAGAAGAAGAAAGGGAAAGGGGGGGGAGAATGGCTTGGCGGCAGGGAGGCCTTTGGGGGGCAAATAAAAATTAGAGGAGTAGTTGGTGTTGGCTTTTGAGCCACCTTTGGGAGCCTCTTCCCATGCATGCTTCCATTATTAAGGTAAAATTCGAACTCGATCTGTTAAGATTTTGTTAAATCCAAACATAAACTGATATGTTAAGTTCAAATTAGAGCACGACATGAACCTGATACGATGAGGATTTAAAGTTATACGAGAAAACGATAAAAGATTTATAAAATAATGACAATGCAAAAATTTTAAATCTATACAATATATTTATTTTTATATTTAAAAAATCTAAATATTTTGGAAAAAAATTTAGACATTGCATTTATTTCACAATAAAAATTATTAAGATATTATAAATTTCTGTTATTAAGTCAATTTGAGCAAGATAAAACTCGACACTAAGAGTGTTATAAGTTTTTTCAAAGTGTTTGACAAATTAAGCTTTTTGAGAGCTTATAAGTTGTAAAAATAAGCTCTTGGAACTTATAAGCTGTTCAAAAAATAAGTAGGTCTACCCCAACTTATTTCTTCACGAACTTATAAGCTGCAACAAAATTACATAAATAACTTTCTACGTCACTTTAAAAGAATTTATAAGCTCGTTTATCCAAATATCTTGACAACTTATAAGCTCCAAAAAATTATAAAATTTTTAAAATAAATTTAGTCAAACGACTTCTAATTCATTAATTTTGTGTGAGTTTCTATCATATCAAAAATTAAGAGCCCTAGCGGTGGTCTTAGCTATTGCTGGTGTATTTCCTCAACAATTATTTTGAAACAAAGTTAAAGTGAAGTCGATTGATGATTAGTTTAAACTTTAAATAGCACACGCATACACAGGCATATATATATAAATATATAGTCATCGATCCAATAAAGTCTTGAATAGGATTTGGAGTGTGTTGGGAATCATTGAGACACCATTTTTCTAGATTTCCTAAACTATAATATCTTCTTTATGAAATACGACTGACTAGTTACACTTGCATTTAAATTGATTTGTACCTTATCAATAAGTAGTAAATCAAATAGGAGAAATATGTACGTAGTGTGTGTAGAAGTAATTAAGATCGGTCAACTGAGCCAGCCTAGCCTGCTCGTGATTACGATAGTGACTCTTTATTTTGGGTTCAATTCACCAAGACATTTATTTATTTAATTATTGGGGTTCGTTTAGATATCATGACTTTAATGTGGTTAATATAATTTGTCAAGGTCATGTATCAATATCATGGCTTTGCTTTTGCATTATGACCAGGCTTTTTGAGCGAGTCTCTCGTGTGTGGGATATAGAGAGAGATATATTATATTTCCTTCAGAAATATTAATTTTAAAACTTATTTTTGGGTGAAGAGGTAATATTATAAATATAGTATAATGATTTAAAATAAAAATAAACACGTACTATGTGGAAAGATTTTAAAACGTACTATGTGGAAAGATTTTACCTTTGGGTTGGGACGAATCCGAATACATATGCTATTCCATATATTTAAAAGGGACATCGGATCTCTCTCACACAAAATATATAGACAGAGACTTAGGGGTGATCAATGGTTCAATTCTGTTCAAAATCAAACCAAAAATTCAAAATCAAATAAATTGAATTTTGTTAAAATCAAATAAATTGAATTTTGTTAAAATCAAAATCTATTCGACTTAAAAAATTACAAAATCAAACTGATCCAAATCGAAGTTTTATTTTTTTGTTTCAATTCAATTTCAATTATCCAAAAGTGTAACATATAATGTTTTTTCAAAAGTCTAACATATAATGTTTTTAGTAATAAATATATTATAATTTGAATAACAAAATTAATAAGTAAGTTGTTCCAATAAAAATATTATCAATCTTATCAATCTTATCTAGGATAGTTTACGTATAATAACCAACAGTGAGGAAATTAATCTATAAATAAGATAATTTTGATAAATACTAATGAAGTATTTCAATTTTTATACTTATTCTTTTTATAATGTATACCGTTCAATTAGCTGTATGTTCTTGAATATGTTGTATTTCCTTCTGATTATGTCTGTTTTCGAGCTAGCAATTCATTTCCTTAAATTATGAGTGAAATGTATCATCACTAAGAAAGTTGTTATAGGGAGGGAGTTCAAATATATTATTGCATGAAACACTGATCTGAGTCTGAGTTTATCATGCTATCTGATTAATTGTCATCATAAGTTGCTGCGGAAATGTGCAGCCACAAACATCAGTCACCTGTTATAGATCTGAAGGAAGATGTTCTCGGTTCCACTTACAATCATACGTGTTTGCTTTGCTCTGCTATGACAAAAATCAATCCTATAAAAGTACATGCTTAGATTCACTATAAAATCTTACAACCAAACATACTAGTAGTTGGATCCTCCTCTACTTCACCGGCTGTGTGTGTATATCATATGTACAACTCCCCAAGCTAATCATGCCTGCATTTCTTAGTTTCTTCATCTCATGCCAGCGGTAAACCAGACGGCTTCTGTAAGTGCTCTAGATTTTTCCTTTCAGAAATAAACCTCGAAATATCTAGTGGAGACAATCGACCAATAAAGTCGCACTCTATCATTATCAAATTCTGCAAGAGAATTAAAAACTGGAAAAAGATGTACCTTGAGGGCCAAATTAGGATAAGTACCACCGGAGGCTGCAATTTAGTGTCGTGATGTACGGATCATTGACATGTCTTAACTGTAATCTTTTACTTTTCTGTGACGGTTGTTGAATTTGAAGTGAGAAATTCTGAATTATCACTTACTCCTCCAGTGGCCAACTGACTTTCTAAGATATCGAGAACATTATCCGGTGGACATATGTCCTTTGGATTGGCAGAAGCTGTCTGACAAAAGCACTCTGGCCATGAATTTGTGTAAAATGACTCGGGTGGAACTCGCTTGTGAGGCCCACCAAAGCTTGTTTCTTGCATAACACGCCGCACAGATTCTTCAAAACCAGCTGTGTGACCCCCCTTCTCCCTTTCAATAAAGACAGGAGCAAGAGCTTTTCTATCAGGTATTATGTTTGTACGGAAACCATAATAAAGGCGGTGACCAAGAAGATTATTTGCGAAGTTGCTTGGCCCATCGTATGTTGGCATGAATATGTCTGAGAGCAGACAAACCATATAATCCACAGCAGAGCCCACCAAACCACGACTGTTCTTCCCTAGTTCACCGCTGGAATCAAGAGTATTATGGTTCTCAAGGCGAGGGAACAAAGTCCGAAAGGGTTTCATAAAGCGGTCACCACCAAAAAGTTCTCCGGCTGCAAGATATATCCTGGTTGAGTTCTCAAAACCTATAGCTCGCAAGATAAGACCAACCTGCAGTTCATTGAAGTTTTATTCAAATGTATCGACTACTACCTGATGTGATTAGCTGACTATGTACTATGTATAATTTTCATATGGCAATCACGCCTTTACGACAATGATGATAATGAATTATGCCAAGGCACAGTGTAAGCATTTAGAGAATTTTAGAGAATTTCTTTAGTATGACGAGAACTTTCCATTTTATGCACCAAAACCAGATTATTCATGAGCTTTGTACTAGACTAGAAAAAGAGGTACTGCATCATTGTCTTTCAAGGGAACTGCTGTAGTTGATGGCATGGCAGATCAAGAAATTTAATCAATGAAAATGATCTATATTATAAATTGTCTTCACAGCCATTATAAGAAAACAGAAAGCAAAAGAGAGAAACATTAGTCAGATGTACCACAATGATTAAGCATGGAATTTACAGAAAACATTTTGAGCAGCAGTAAACCAAAACTTATTTTAATTAAAACCAGGAATGCCTGAAACACGCAAAATATGAAGAATATAATATGACAAATTGGATGATTACCTCTTCCGGAGTTAGAGGACATTTGCCGATAGCCCTTCTCTCGTTGTAAACAAGTTTCTTTGGTGCAAAATTTTGCTCCCTATATTTCCTAAGGACCTTTTGTTCTTCTGGAGTAAATATATCAAAACACCTGAAAGAAACCAGAAGTTGCACGACTTAAACTTGGCAGACATGCATATGTGTTCCATATATTCTTCCAACTTCTTTTCAGGCAATTATCGCTACAAAATACAAAGTTATGCAATAGATCTGCGGAGCACTCATCATTACTGGAGGTGAAATATCAGGTCTTTTCATATATACTTTCAGTTACACACCATCCTATCTAATCTGAAAGCTTCTGTCAGCCAGCAGATCAATTGTTTTTTGTTAGAAATTCAGAAAGATACAGAACTATTTTCCTTTTCTTTTCTGCTGGGAGACGATGAAATCTGAACAAAAGATATCGGCCACCTTTAGAAATATTTGGATGATCGCCTAATCAGAAAGATCTAAAGCCTTTGCAGTGAGAGCTAATAAATATTTCATAACTGAAGCACTTGGTTTCTGCATAAACATCTGTTATGTCAGATATGTTTGCTCAGGCTGTCATTTTGTATTAAACAGATCACTTCCTAAATGTTTCCAGCTAAATGACCTTTTTAATTGACAAAAGACTGATAAGAAAGCAGAATTCCTAGCTTGAAATGCAGCAGAGTGCAAACAGGTCAAAATTGACAATTACCCTCAATCAGCTCACTTTGTGCCTACACTCAACATATGGCAAAGAGAACATAAAATTATCCAAAAAAATTGGTAAAAATTATTCCAACTTCCTCATCTTCATATTTCTTTCTCATTAGGTTTACTTTCAAGAGGCTCAGGATTGTCCAGGCCAGTGGACATTACATAACAACTAAAGTAGATATTTTGGGTGTGGATTTTTTATGTCAATGCCAGTATATATACAGGGACTTACCCAGCAAATGACAGCATATCCATCTCAAAACGAAGATGTATGGCCATGAAATGACCTTTTGCACGAAGTCTATTCACAATTGAGTTGCTGAGTTCCATTATGTGAGGCTTAAACCTTAAGGCATGATAGTTCACTCTACACCTAAGGCGCTGGTACTCTGGGTTATCAATTTCTTCAGCCAAGCGATGAGAGAATGGTGTAAGATATATAGCACCGTGCTCTTTCATCTTTGCCAAAGCTTCCGTTGTATACCAACTGATCGGAGCATCTCTAGGAGGCCGAATCTGAGAACAAGAAGACTTGCATCAAGATATAATAGTGAAATTCTATCTAGCAAAACTATCCAATGATAGTAAACTTACCTGAAAAGCTTTCATCTTTTGGGTCTTGCCATTTCTCCGGACTTCTGGAATGCTTTCTACTATTCGTACATCATATCTCAGTGACTTGATAAAATGCTCAACATCATAGACACCATGAAAACCACTGTAGAAGGAAATATAAATTATTATTATTTTATGTAAATACTCAGTTGTCATGACATGGGACTGACTCGAAACAGTTTTAGATGGGTTTCGACTTTTTCTAACATCATGAAATTTATGAAAAATCAATTCAGATGCTTGACATTCCTTCAGGAACTCAGCCTTGCTGGACAGTAAATTAATGGAATAAAGAGTATATATCTGACTCTGAATTGATACACCTTTCATTCACCATGACTGGCTAATAAAAAGATTTTAGATACTACTGCTGCAGAGTCTCAAGTGCAATAGCAGCTCCCATGAAAATCTACAATATATGAAAAATATTATCGATACAACTCTCTAGTTATTCTACAGATGGGCACCTGTCATCATGCCAGAAGGAATTCGCGTCCAGTTCAGGAAGCACAAGAGTTGCATTCATGATTCGAGCAGCTAGCACAGCATTGCAGATCTAGAATGCCATATAAATCAACCAAATCAAATGAGTTACAAAATCACCAACAAATTTTAGGTTGAGGAGGAGAAATTATGGTTTCTGATAATACTGGGCAGACAGAGAATCAGAGAAGTAACCAAAATGTTCTCTTCTTCTTACTCTATTAAACCAATATGAGGAGGAGGATTTTTTACCCTTGTATTATGTACGAGTTCAATATGAGATCTTCGTAGACATGATATCATAAATGAAATAGGACAGTAGAGCAACCAAAGATTGATCAAGGATCAATAGCCCGAAAGGTGCATACTCTCTGAGAGTCATTCATACTCGATCTTCTTAAAAAGCATATTATGTAAATTATGGAGAAAAAACTTAGTATGAATATTAAATCTTTGAAACATAAGAATGTGGTGTTCCCTGAATAGGCATGAGTTTCTTATAGGTAAACATGAAACATGGAAACTATCTAAAAGCCATAACAATCATACTTTCTTATGGCAGCCAAAAATATATAAATCCATGAAAGAAGAAGCACGTAAGAAAAGGTTAAAACAATTTTATCTCTATAAAAAGATATGTGAAGCTATAGTAAAAGATACTAGAGTAATTCTCCTAACTTCGTTTGTACATACTTCTAATAGTGGAAAAATACTGAACTTTCCATCTATCAAATGGTGAAAGACTGCAGAAAGCTTTTTTTCTTCATGAAATTGAATTAAATAGCAAATAAATGCTTGAGAAAGTAAAATAGGTATAGAATAACCAACTGACAGAGGGAGAATGTGATGATATAACTAATGAAAGCATAAAATCCTGGACGAATTCCATTTTAAGGTGAACTATTAAATTAGCAGAAATTGTCAGCAGACAAGAAGTTATAACATCTACAGCATAATGTTTGAATCTATATCAAAGAACCATGACTAAGGACACCTACCAGAAAGGAGAACATGAGTACAACTGTACAATAACAAATTCATGAGAAGATCTTAATACTTACTGCACTTCTTTGCTGATTGAGGCCACCATTACAACGAACTCGTAAGTACCCATTAGTTTCTGCTGGAGGAGCTGCACAAGCGGATACATAAAAGTTAAGAAGTCTCTAGTAAGAAGTCAAGAATTTCAAATAACAAACAATCAATCCAAATAGTAACATTGAAAACCATTGATTCTCGACCATCCACAAAATAACAGAAAGAATATAATATGAATGCAACGTATATTAAAGATAATCATACGCCAATCAGATCTTGGAGAAGATGATGGCTTCCATCCACCAGAAGCAGCTGTTCCCCAAAGCGCATCCACATCAATCTGCTTATACAAAACCAAATAGTAACAAATAACCACAATGTACACTATTTTCAACAAATCTCAACCGCAAAACATAAGATATAGTATTGGAATAGACAAATCTTAGTACTTAACTACAAAACGCAGGTAAGATATTCGAAAAAGAAGCCCAATATTCAGGTAATTCCAATTTCCAATCATAACAATTACAAAAAATTAATTCCTTTTCAACAATTTCGCCACATTTTTAGTTTCTTCTAAAATTAGCCAGTTTCTACACACCAGCTTCAGTGAAGTAAACTCAAAAACACATTTAACAATTTAAAGAAGCTTTATGATATACCTCGGATCGAGAGATGGATCCTATGTTGCTCTTTAGAGTGGACAATAGAGAAACAGTACAGATCACCAGAACGATTACAGCAAGCGATAGCCTACCAAACATGCCCTTAACTCCGGATTGTTTCGATTGGTGCCTATGCCCCAGCCTGCTAAAACAATTGGATATGCATTAAGTTCAGCAGATCCAAGCATTTTTGTACAGAAATTTTTTTAAAAAATATGTGAAACTATGCTTAGGTGTAATTGCCTAAAGTTTAAAATCACCTTCTCATGTTTCTGAATTATTTAGCGATGGATGAAGAAATGTTTGATTTTTGAAATTCAGTTGTTCTGTTCAGCACCACTGATTATGAACAAGAATAGCTTAAGACTGTGTGCGCGTGTATGCGAGCGCGTGAGAGAGAGAGATATATAAATAGCGCTAAAGGCAAAGAGGTATTCGAGTCGGGGGAAAATTAGGATTCACTATATTTGTTTCTTTTTTAGTTAATTACATAGAATAGCATTAAAAGATATTGAAAGAGATAAATAACATTATATAAATTTTAGTTATTTTTTATTTTTTAGGATAAAATTACTTTTTTAAATAATCACCAACCACATAATAATGCGCAGGTAGGTATGAATGGTATGATTTGAATGATTCATACCATTCATACGTGATTTATATGAATAATATTCTATAAATATGAAGAGTATAAATCATACCTAACAAGCAGATTCATACTCAAATTCTTAAAAAACGAAAAGATTTGTTGGTTAAAGAAATTCCACCACCACCAATATCACCATTAAAATTTATTTCACAATCAAAATCGAAGTCACACCAATAATAACAACAAATTATCAAAATCAAAAATCAAACTACACCAACAAAAAAATCCAAATAAATAATATTTAGATATTGTGTATGAATAGTATGATTTTAGTGATTCATACCATTTATACATAAATTGTATAAATATTAATATATATGTATGAAGAGTATCAATCATACCTAGCAAGCGGATTCATACTCAAATTCTTAAAAAACGAAAAAATTTGTCGATTAAATTTACAATGGTATTTACGATAATTTACAATAAAAATAGCTAGAATTTATATAGTGTTATGTTGGTGGCTACAAATAATCTTTTACTATCTTATTTGGCTATTTTATATTTTTTTTTCTTTCTTTTTTACTTTTTTTCTTCTCAGAATAAATTATTGCTATTATTTTTTTATTAAGGACTAATTGCACTGAAATATAATGAAATATTTTTTTTAATTTATATTTTAGATTATGAACTTTCTTAGTTTTTTTTTCTAAAAAAAATCAAAAATTCAATCTTCTTTTGCCAAATGCAATTTTAGTGGAAAATTCAATTTGGGAGATGAAATATAATTGTGATTCTTTTTTCTTTTGCATGGGATGTAGTATATATTAAATCTAAAACATTATTATAGATTCTTTATGGTTAAAAGGTCATCAAAACTAACTTCCTAAACCGTAACTTAAAAAAAATCATTACAGAATGAGGATACAAGCCTTAGGGTGTGTTTGACAGTGAAGTTAGAATATAGAAGGGTAGGATATGAAAAGTTAAATAAACAATAGAAATATTTTGTTGTTTGGTAGATAAAAAATAAAATTACTGTATTCTTTAGATAAGTTACAAAATTACATATTTATCCTTATACAATCACTCTCTCATACTTTGCGCCTCCAAATCTCTCTCCTTTCCATTATTATCGTTCTTCTGCAATTCTTACTTCTTTCACTCCACTTCAATCTTCATCCAATCTAACAAATTATCCCATCTCTCCTCACACCAACTATTTCTACAAAATAGTCTTTATAGAAGTTCAATCATTTCTCCAACTGTAATTTGTTTATTAATTCGCCTACTTCACTTCACACTCCAAAAATTCCATCAGCAATGAGAGATGCAGTTTCCATGCTGGTGAATTTTCGTTAAAGTTTATGACACGTTAACTATAAACGTATTAGTGTGACACACCCGGGAAGGTGCTATTTTTGTAAAGTTGGGAGATTTATAACTTCATCAATTGCTAAAATTGGCAATTCCTTACTAATCAAGGTTACTGCTCGCATTGCAAGAAATACATTAAAAAAGATGTGCAAGTGAAATAATTTATTGAGATCTATATGAACAAATCATGACTTATGGTTAAAACTAATGCAATCTCATCATTTATTTGCACCCAACTATAACATACCTCCTACCTGTCTTTTTATTATGCATCATTAGAGTGGTTTACTCATTCATTCTCCCTTTTGTCTTTATGTACCCTATTTAGGAAGCAAGGTATATAGCACTACTTTTTCATTTTTACTCAATATCTTGATTCTCTTCACAACAACACAAAAGTAGGATTGACTCACACACTATATTATTTACATTTAACAAGCTTTAATTTAGAAGATCCTTATTGAATATTCATGATGAAAGAAAGCAATAGTATTTATGCAGGCAACAAGTAGGCTAGTAGCCACATTTTATTCCAGAAGCATGAATAAACCACACACGAAATATATATATGGGGATGCTAACAAAAACTCTAAATACACAAAAGAATGGAGAATTGATACCAAACCAACTTAGCTAGGCAACCAATGCAGTAGCACCATATGATTTGGTCTACTCCTACTCAAAGCAAATCCCATGTAAAATTAGGTTGTCCTGCGCCCACTGATGTCGACGGGGCAACCGGCATTGAAGTTGTTGGGATAGGATCGAACGTCTCCCACTGAGTGGTTATCACCACAGATGAGGCCCCCGAGGCCGAGTGCCTCGATGCTTGCTGCTGCACTAGGGTTGGTGAATCGATCAACGAATCCCCAAACGAGTGCCGGCCTTTGTGTGAAGAGCGGGCACCGCCGTCTGAGTCCCTCTGCTCTGGGATAGGGTTCTTGGTCTTGAGAAGATCAAGAGCTTCCACGTACTTCTGCACTCTCCTCACCTTCCAAAATGCCAACACAGTATCAAATACAGTTTAGTTTGAAGATTATTGTTCTAAATCCAAATGTGATGATCATAATTGAAACCTGCATTGTCCTCTGTAGTTTGACATCACCATCAGCAGTGATGGATTCCAATTTGAGCAACTGATTCATAAGCATTTCCACCAGATCACTCGCCATGTCCTTCTCCACCACCTTCCCACCTCTAGAAACTACAGATTCAAGCGCAGAAACCTAGTCCAAAACAAGTGAAAATAGTACACATTTTTACCTCATTCAATCACTTGAATATAATAATTAATAACTTCAAATTAATTAAATAAATAACCTGTCCACCAAGCCTATCGATCTCCAAGCTGATCTCTGAAACAGTTTTGGCAACCTTTTCAGTTTTAGCGTTCTTCCTCATCTCCAAATACCTCTTCTCTTGGCTAATGGGATCCTCCTGCAAGACCAACTTTGATCTATCCTTCACTCCTGCTTTATCCAGAAATGCATTTGAATCTCTCTCTTTCTCCTTGTACAGCAGCTTCTGGTCCTGGTGGTGCAGCCCCGTGGGCCCCGTTAGCATCTTCTTCAACTCCCCTGTAGTTTTCACATCACGGAATATTCAACAAAATACTTGTTCGAAACTGAAATTTGGAAAATAAATTAATTTACCGAAGGTGGCTATTGAGCTTATATGAATTTCGTGATAAATCGAGCCGTATTTGACCCGAACCCGGATTGTCGGCGGAGCCGCCCGGTTTTGATCCGCGTCTGTCCGTTTCTGAACCAGCATTCCGCCGGGCCTCAGCTCCCACTCTTTCAAGCAACCTCGGCCGCCACCGCCGCCGTTGGTTTGCGGTGGTAGCAAGTCGCTCGTGGTCGTGCTCTTCACACTCATCATTTTCCGATAGGTTTGTTATGCAAAAATATATTAGAAATAAAAACTCTCTGCTGCTACCGCCGCCGCCGCCGACAGATTTGATGAGATTCCCAAGGTGATTTCAAATCCAGAGGTCAAAGCATTGACTCGTGTGCATCCAATCCTCTCATAACGTGAATGCCACTCGAAAGCCACGCGTCCATGGAAGAATCGCTGTCTGAATCCTGAAGACTGTACCAATAACTGTATATGTATCTAATGGAACTGAACAAAAAAGAGAAGTAATTTGGGGAAATACGAAGTCAAATCCCTATATCTCGAACCGGAGACATGATTCATCAAAGTTCCAGTTGAAATCGAGAAAGACACAAGAAATTCAGATCTCCGACAAGAAGCAATATTTTAACATCGGGAAAAAGGTTGGGACTGCAAGGAAATAGTTATTAGGAGAGAGAGAACGAGCATGAAAAGAAAATTAAATAATAAGAGAATGAGTATGAAGCTCTGCTTAGTTTGCGTCTCTCTCTCTGGTTGGCTGGAGAAAGAGGACTGAAAGAGAGAGAGGTGAGGGAAAGAGGAGACAGCGCGATATAAAGAAAATGTGACAGTACAGCAAACAGAATAAAACATTGAGCTTAGATTATTACTGCAAACAAATATTTTAAAAAAATATACCGTCTTTCTTCCAAACACAACCCTTAACTAATCGAGGAAAAATTTAAATTATTACTTGGGAATCCTAACAAATTAAGACCCAGTGCTTACTTACAGAAGTCTTATGATGCACAATTAATGCCAGCAGACTTGACATCTAATTCAATTGCTGCTTCTAGACGTACTCTAGTCTGGCTATGATATTTACTCCCCAATTCTTTCAACATTGGGAATTGAAAAATATTAATTGTGTAAGTATTTTATTTGTGCGTTTATGTGAATTGATATGTAAATAATACTCCAAATATATGGAAGATTTTAAATTTAAAATTTAGATTGATGTAACATATGGTATGCGTCTTTAAGGGTACGAGACAATACTAGAACGTTTATGCCACAAATCAGAAGCGGCCATGTGGCTAGGCAGGGATGTCTCTAATGATTGTTGTGCTAATTATGCCTGGTGGGTCCTACTCCTACATGAATGGCCAAGATAAAAAAAATTAGGATAGATGTGTCCATCTCCATCCTTCTTTGATTGAGATGTAACGTTTTAGTTCCGTCTTCCAAACTCCAAATCAATTATCTTCATCATTAATCCACCACTAACGACTATTAGATTAACATTAGCACTCTAAACTCTTTATTTTTTACGGTAAAACACTCGAATTTAATTCTAAATATCAAAATTACTTTAACGAACAACTAAGGTAAGTCTTCATCTCAAACTTAGTGCTCGCATCCAAGATTCATGGAGGTCCATATATATTACTCCCTCCGTCCCGCTAATAACGATCAATTTACTTTATACACGACTACCGATGAAGCTTAATATTTGCCTATTACACAAAAAGTAAAAAGCATCCCATGTGCAATTTTTTTACCCAATAAGGAAATGGGTCATTATTAGTGGGACGTCCCAAAATGGAAAATGGGTCGTTATTAACGAGACGGAGGGAGTATAATTTTGTTGACTTGGTATATAAAACTGTTCTTGCTCATTAAATATTATTGAGACGAGGCTGTTGATTTTCTCTCTGAGTAATTATGAAGTATATATAAAAAGAGAAAATATAAAAACAATAAAAACTCGGTACACAAATTATTTTTTTGCTAGATAGATCGTCGTCGTAGTAATTTGATAGTTTTATCTGAAAAGAATAATTTGGCATTCTCTTACTGGTGTGTGCAATTTAATTATCGTGTTATGATATTTAACTATTTGTTATCTTAGTTTATTTATGAATAAATGACAAAATTAAATTATTCATTACAACTTGAGGTGTTTACACTTTCATTGTTGGTTTATAATTTGGAATTGAATAGATTCAATTTTAAATCATCTATTACAGTTTGAATAGTCAAACAAAATATTAATATATTGAAAAATTTTCAATTTTCAGTTATTTTATTATATATTAATGCGTATCATTATTAACTTTTGAAATTTTAAATGTTCATTCATTTTTATAATTTTAAACTATAGTAATAAAAAAATGATCTATCATTCAATTAAAGAAACTTTTATATGTTTTAATGTGCTCTTATGTATTATAAAAGATATTTTTTATTATATAAGAAATAAAATTAATTAATAAAAAAATTAAGGTCACATTCTAAACCATTTTCTACTTAATTACGTTTTGGAATCGAACCTTCAACATGACTATAATTTCCAAAAATGTCATTTATAATCCGGTTCGATTTTGAAATTTCCCATTTATATTGAATACCTCGATGACAACTACTTCTTCCGTCAACGAAATTTTTTCTCATGTTCTCATTTTTGTCTGTCCACAAAACTTCTTCTTACTTAAAACTTTTCATTTATAGCAAGTGGATCCACCACACTCCCTACATACAACTTAAATTAAAATAATACATAAAGTGGGATTCAAACTTCACTAATTACACATAATATAATTTAAAATATTATATTAAGTGAGACTCAAATTCCACTCACTATATATCACCATTAAAGTTAAAAAAAACTATATTATAATTTGTGTCGGGTCAAAGTGAGAATATGTTTAATGCACGGATAGAATTTTAATTTGAATTTGTTCAGCACAAAGTCCAAATTTTTTAAGTTTAACCACCACATAAAAAGAAGGGAATCTCCAAAGCCAAAAGGCAAAAAATAACAAATATCTCCACAATTAAATGTACATTTTACGTCCCCTCCCAAACCGTACAATACCTAGCAAGGGGTGCTTACGTCACACGGGTCCAAAGTAGACGTACGTGGCAGTCGAAGGAGCCACCAAATCTTAACCCACGGGCCCACACAGCGTAATGACCGAGATTTCCCCACCGACACATTTGAACCGCACGATTGAACCACTCGACACGTGGATGGTGGTGGGCCTTCGATGGCATTCCGGTGGTCGAAGTTTGAGATGGAATCCAGTGCGATGAGGTTCGATGTCGACAATGCAACCTAGTTGGTCCTGAGCAAAATAAACGTTACAACTCTATCACAACCATAACTATATCATTTACATAAATTCGATTAGAACCGTCATGAGATCAACTTAAAAATAATAAAAAAATTATATAGATAAGGAATTAGCATGAATGGTTGGTTCTTCGTAACTCGCATCTTTCATGGAAACGTGCTACATTTTTATAGTCTTTCTACATTCAATGATGATATCATATGTGATATAGAACTCTAGATCCCAAGAGCAGATGCTGCATCATATGGGTTTTTATTAACATCCAACTCCAAGTAAACAAGGAGAAATTTTTAAGCTAAGATTAACCACTAAATTTGAGTAATCCAGGTAAAACGTAAATAAGCAATATTTATTCCTTTTGGCGAAATCTTGGAAAGGATCTAATAGTTCTGAGTTCAATATATATGCTGTTTGCCTGCTTGGAGAAGTTCAAATACAATGAAAACGTTTCCCACTTTACCTACATGTAAGGTGGCTAAGGAAGATAATATTAGATGATATATGTAGAACAGTTCACAATAGAAGTTTGATCCAAACAATATCTGAATGTCGTAGGTGCTTATCACTGATCAATAATGATACAGTATTTATGAAGTTTCCACAATTATTCTTGTCAGCAGGTCTGTGTTATTGAGAAGGGTGATGCACAACCAGAGAGCAAGAAGTCAATACATAGCTCTTTATGATGTATTAATAGTACAAGAGAAACAACTGAAATAGTTTCGATAATAGACAAAAATTATTGAAACAGTCATCAAGAAAACATAGAATCAACAATGTTCGCGAAAAAATACATGTCTGGTGATTTGGAAGAGCAAAGCCCAAGCCAGATCCATAATTAACTATTAAGCTCAGAAACACGTCTCTTCACAATCAAGCGGGGTTAGCATATGTAATCATACTTAAGCATTAGTGCAGCACCCACAATAGCTCAAATGAAGTAATCTAACTGATATATCTTGAGAAATTTTCCAAGATATGGGACAACTGCAAAAGACGCTGCAAGAGAAAGTCCTAACACCTCTGTCCTCTACAGAATACCGAAGAGAAAAGTCAAACTCACAGACCAGTATTATACCACAGACCAAAACAATTATCAATCTTAACAACAATTAAAATAAGGAATATAAAAAGAAATCCAAGAAAACCCACTTACAAGCTGAGCACGAGCGATGGATGAAGAATCCGATCCCAGAAAATGATTAAACGCTAAAAACGCCACAAATCAATATCCAAGGTATCTGGGCAAGTAAGATTCGTCCAGTCCAGGTATTCCTTGAAAAAACAAAATAATGAAAAGAAAAGTGGGGATTTTTATTTATTAAATTCAAAAAAATTCAGTAATAGGAAGAGGGGTAGAGGGATGCTCTGCTCATGATCATATACCAAGAGTGAAGCGAAGAACTGATAGATTAAGCTGCTGATGGTTCTGGTAGCAACGATTTCTAGCAGGCAATGATTGTCTACTAATGGCTAGCTTCCAAGGGTAGTTGTGTTTGTGTATGGCGCGAGATTTTAACGGAATTAACGAATTCAGAGAGAGGGTGGAAGTGCTGCTACTCATTTTTCACTTGTCGTTTGAGATAATCGGAAAGAGTGAGCAATATATTTTGATTTTTGAGAGGCTCAACTACAAACCAATTAACTTTTCTTCAAATTTAATGTTAATTGCAAGAACAACACAGCGCTTCATTGAGTCGTTTCATCGAGCAAATTTTAGGCATTCTACATTTAGTATTCGAAAAGTTTCTTTCAGTATTTTAATTCAATTGCAAATGCCAGCCTAACAATATTTCAATGGCTAAAGATCCAACCTCATATTCAATCCAGTCCAATATGATACATAAGTAAGCTTCAATTCATGAGTGAAATTTAAATTCACAAGAATTCCTCATTTTGTTATAATGTGTGTAGTTATAAATATAGACAAGTTATTGCAAGAAAGAATCTTTTAGGCAAGCCCACCATAGAAAAGCAACTGTAGTTTCTCCTTTGACCATGTAAAAACAACTGTAGTTTCTCCTCATCTCAAAGAAGAAAGACTAGAAATAAAGAACAAAGACCGCTAAAAGAAGAAAAAGAGAGAAGCGCACCTGTACATGGAATGGAATCACCGATTCTGCACATTGTGTGAGAGGCACTCGCTCCAAATCATTCAAGATAATTCCTTTTTATTATTTCTATTAAAAAATAATTATATACATCATTTAAAAGTGTTAAAACTTATCCAAGTTCTAACCTAAATAAATAAATTAAATATTCATTGACATAATTTATAATAGACCAAGACTCTTAAAAAACGTAAACTATAAACTTATAAATAACTCAGTTATAAAAATAAAATAATCTATCTATATATATATATAAAAGCAAAATTATTTTACCACTTTTTTTCCCATTTTGCCCTTCCTCTTTTATTTTATTTAGATTAGTGTTTTTTAACTATTCATTTCTATTTTTTTTCTCATATTATCAATAATTAATTTTATTTAATTCCATAATAAAATTATAATTATTATTTTATTAATTTATATATTTTATGAAATAAACGTGTATGCTCTTTTTATTATATTTACATTATTATCTTTTGACTTCATATTTTTATTTTCTCTTTTATTAATATTATCAGTAATGAATT
>JAPKLX010000028.1:323314-437067 GCA_026898415.1 Leonotis leonurus | reverse complement strand
AAAATATGAAGTCAAAAGATAATAATGTAAATATAATAAAAAGAGCAAACAAATTTATTTCATAAAATATATAAATTAATAAAATAATAAATATAATTTTATTATGAAATTAAATAAAATTAATTATTGATAATATGAGAAAAAATAAAAGTAAATAGTTAACAAACACTAATCTAAATAAAATAAAAGAGGAAGGGTAAAATGGGAAAAAAAAGTGGCAAAATGGTTTTGCTTTTATATATAATATATATAGATTATTACATAATAAATGAATAAAAAAATATATTCAAATATAGTTATATTTATTATTTTTTAATTTTTTTTTTCATATCATCAACAATTAATTTTCTTTAATTTCATTTATAAAATTATATTCATTATTTTATTATTTAGATTATAAATATATAATTTATTATCATTAAATAATTTAATTAAATATAAATTATTATTATATATAGTTAATTAGAAATAATACAAATTAATAAATTCATTAAAGAGATAATAATTAGGTAGTGGGGAGTGGGAAAATGAATAGTCTCAATAAATTATTAAATAAATTTGTATTAAATAAACCGTTATAAACTTAATAAAATGTAAATAAGAAATATATTTCACATATGTGCAAAAAAATACTAATTAAATATTTTGAAGTCGAATTGCAACTTAAAAAAATCAGAAAATACCCACCATAAATTAATTAGGTAATCTTCAAATCGAATAATATGTAATAAGCAATTTTTTATGTTTTTGTTACATTAAAAAGAGAAACTAATACTCATTTCGTTTTTTAAAAAGATACATCTTTTGTAATTTTATTACGTTCCACATAAACATGCACTTTCTATTTTTGGATATGGTTTAAAGTTTAATAACACTTTTTTGTGGGTCTCAATCTCCATTACCATTCAAATCAATTATATTTTAACATTTAATAACACCTTTTTGTGGGTCCTAACACACTACCATTCAAAGTAACTATATTTTAATACTTAATAACATTTTTTTTGTGAGTCTCGGTTTTAATACCACTCAATTCAACTACATTTTGTTAAAATTTGTATCGCATCAAAGATTCAAATAGTACATGTTTTTATAAAACGGATGGAGTATATAATAACCTATTTACAATCTTTAAAAATATAATATGTAGACTTAATACTTATCATATATAATAAGATAACTTTTATTTGGATTGTTTGATTTTATTAAACATTATTAAAATTATTTATATTTTAAAATGATGAAATTATATACAACAAAAAATAATTTTCCGTGCAACTGCACGGATAAAAATACTAATCATAACAATAAAAATGATAAACATTAAATAAGTAATTTCTTTCGAATGAGAAGTTGGAAAAATGTGATCCCAAATAATTAATTAATTAAAAATTAAAGTGATAATGGGTAAAAATACCCAATTTTAAAAGGGTACATGTTAAAACTAACCAAAAGTTAATATAACATGTAAAAAATACCCACTTTTGCACAAAACCATACACGTGTCTAAGGTAAAGGGTTTTTTTTTCTAAATAAGTTAGTTAAATGGTTATATGATCATCACAATACATATACATGTAATATGCGACAACCGGTGGTTAGCCAATCCACCGGTCGGTGAGTTCCATCCATGAACCACCACCGGTTGTCACATATATATGATCAACACAATAAATATACATGTAATATGTGACAACTGGTGGCACGAGATGTCCAGAAAGCTACCACCGGTGGTTAGCCAAGCCACCGGTGGATGCTCCGTTGCCACCGGTTGTACAATAATCATACTCTACAGATTACATACAATCATAGATACCGGAATCTGATCAACCATGGCTTCCATTTCCAAGCTCTCAACCTCTGCTCTTGCTAATTCTCCTACTAACTTCACCAGATCCTCTCAGAACCACCATCCTATGTGCTGTGTTGCTGATCCTCGCAATAGAATCGCCATTTTCGAGAAAACCATTTCATCCTCCAAGCTCAGTGTGCGCGCTGCCCAAAGATTCGCTGGTTCGCTAGTGTAAGCGTACACACACACATATATATTCACCTGCACCTTGTTTCTTTTGATCTTGTATGTTTTGGTGCTAAAGATTTGTTGCGCATAGATGAAAATACTCAGTTTCTTTTCTAGGTTTTGATTTTTTGTGATTTGTGTTTGAAGTGTTGTTTCCAGATTTGTATTACTACATGTATTGGAGATTCTATTAAGCCACATTCATAGTTCATAAATTGGGGAAAAAAAATCAACATACACAGCATATTTTTCACGGTGATGTTCTTCGGAGGTGCTGTGCAGAGGAGGGAGGCCCGCCGGTGGTTGTCTTCGTGGGCGCTGGAGGTAGGGTGGTGAGTGGTGAATGCAGACTCGAGAGTAGAGGAATGGGGTGGTGGAGAGGGCGGTGGGAGCAGCGTGGAGGAGAGGAGAGTAACGGTGGAGGAGAGTAACCGGTGGAAAGAGGAAGAGGAAGAAGAGAGGTGAGAGAAGATAAAATGGGTATTTCTTCAATGATACTTTACATTTTGGTTATATTTAACATACATATTTTAAGTTTTGGATATTTTTAATTTTCACCCAAAATTAAATTCATCAATGAAGCCTAAAAAAAGAGATAAAGCACCTTCTGAGACTCCATTGAGACCTACCCGACCAATACCAGAGCGCCACGTGTGCCGTCAACACCAACGACCTCGCGTCGCCACCGTGAGATCATGGACCGACTCCACATCTCCAGCGATCAACTGACACGTGTACACAAACCCACCGCCTACATTAGGTCAATCACATTTCTCCACCGGCTACCGCCGGTAGCAGCTCTTTTCTACTCCCGCTAAGTATATAAACACCGACCAACACCGAAAAAGCTCTTCTTTTACTTTTTTTTTCAGTTTGCATAATTCCTTCTGATTGCTCTCTCTGTCTCCAGGTTAGCTTGTACTAAATCTTTTTTTCTTCTTTCAATCTATTTAAAATATTTGTAGCTAGATTTAAGTTGAAATTTTCTGTTTGGCTGGCGTCTTCCAAGTTCAAAACTTTTATCTTTTCCCGTGTTAATTGTGCCAATTGTAAGTTTTTGATCTTTGATTGAATTTATTAGGGGTCTAAGGTGATGCTACTGGTAACTTAATCTCATTATATTCGCTGCAATTTACCTTTCCACTAGTGAATTTGCTTGATTAAAGGTAGCTTCAGTTTGATCGCAGTGTTTTACTCGATATTGGAATGTTGTGATTGAATAGGGTTCTTCTTTCTATAAGACTACAACTTCCTTTTATGATTCATCGACGGCTGCCTTTTGATTTCAGCTATTTTGTTGCTAAGATTTGTGCTTTATTGGGTTTGGGTTTAATCCACGTGGTCGTCAATTAGGGTTTTGTAGAGAGAGCTGACAAATTGTTGTTTTAAATGTGAATTTTGCAATGAGGGTTCTTGTGGTAGTTGATTAACTCTAGCAACCTGGGCTCAGTTTAGTTCCCTTGTTTTCTTCTTTACCCTCTCTGTACTACTGTAATTTGTTAGCTGCTTACTCATACTTCTGGTTGTATAATTCCTTGCAGAATCCAAAGGAGTAGTCTTTTTAGAAATTCTGATGTTGGTAAAGCCAAGTGGGTGTAGAAGAAGAAGTGTAAAAGTACCCTTATTTTTATGTTGACTTGGGGTCCTGTTTTGGAAAGATAAAGCTGGTCATTTCATCTCTTTAACCATAGCTTAATTAAATTTCATTTTTATCCGGCATTAATATGGTGCCTTCTCGGGTCATTGGTGGAGTGGCACAATCATCTTCAAGTTCTGGAATATTTTTTCAAGGTGATGGCCGATCACACGTTCCAGGAAATTCTCAGTTGAGTTCAAATTTTGGGAACTCCTCACATGCAATTCCTGTGCATGCTCGAGCTAACATGGGACCGCTTCCGGGGGATGTTAGCAACACAGTCTTCAACAGTGTGGCAAGCTCAGGACCTAGTATTGGGGCGAGCTCTTTGGTTACTGATGCCAATTCAGGGCTTTCAGGAGGTCCGCATATGCAGAGAAGTGCTAGTTTTAATACGGATTCTTACATGCGGTTGCCTGCATCGCCCATGTCATTCACATCTAATAACATTAGCATTAGTGGCTCTTCTGTCATGGATGGATCAGCTGTTGTTCCACAAAACTCCAATCAAGAGCCAGGTTCACAAGCTCAGCTAAATCAGCAGCACCAGGGAGCTTCAAGTGCCACATCTTTACCCACATCACGAATGGGGCAAGTCCAACTCCCAGGTGGTCAAAGGGTTCCTAGTTCTTTCATTCAGGATCCAACCACTATTTCTCAGATGCAAAAGAAACCCCGCTTGGATATTAAGCAGGAAGATATTTTACAGCAGCAGGTTTTGCAACAACTATTGCAGAAACAAGATCCCATGCATTTACAGAGCCCCAATCCTCAGTTGCAAGCCCTAATTCAACAACAGAGACTAAGGCAACATCAGCAACAGCATCAGCAACGGGAGCAGCAACAGCTTCTTCAGTCTATGCCCCCAATTCAGCGGGTTCAGTTGTTGCAGCACCAGCAGCAGTTCAGGCAGCAGCTTCTACATCAGGGAATGCAGCCTGCATCTGGATTAAAGCGCCCCTATGATGGTGGTGTATGTTCACGTCGGCTAATGCAGTACCTATATCACCAGAGACAGAGACCTGCTGTAAGTATTCTGAGAGTATCTTAGTTCTAAAAAAAGTTGACTAGGAAAAAAATTTCATTATAATATATTTTCATAGTAATCACAATAATGATGCATGACCTATTGGGCACGTGGGAAAAGTATCCTACTTGGCTTTTAGCTGTTCTTATCTAGGCTTGAGACTTTTCTGGATTCCTTGTGGTGATATCTCATATAATTGGTCTTGCTAGGACAACACTATTGCATATTGGAGAAAATTTGTTACCGAGTATTACTCTCCACGTGCAAAGAAGAGGTGGTGTCTATCCTTATATGATAATGTTGGGCATCACTCACTGGGGGTATTCCCCCAGGCAGCAATGGTAATTGTCATGGCTCTGTTTCTCCGTGGGCATCGACCCAAGTGTACAAAAGCCTGTATTTGTGTTTGAAGTTCTTGCTTCTTTTTGTGCAGGATGCATGGCAGTGTGACATTTGTGGTTCAAAATCTGGAAGGGGATTTGGTTAGCTTTCGCCTTTTCTTTTTCAATTGAAATCATTTTGTGTTAAATCAAGAATATGTTAATCTCATTTATGTTGGTTCTGCTGTTTATAGTAGTAAATTTTCTGCTGTTTATAATATCAGTAAATGTAAAATCCCCAAATGTCACGTACAATTTGTCTAAAGGTCTGAACTTTCAACATGCAAATCTTATGTTCTAATTTCATATGGTGCTGTATTTAACATTATTCTGCAAGTGACAGAAGAGACTTGATTTAGTGTTCAATGACTTTTAGTGGTTCTTGGCAGAAAATCTTAAATTATATAGCATATGGGGTTCTTGTAATTCTGGTCATACACATATTTGGGCCTAATACTTCTTTCTTTTTATTTGGAATATTGACAGAAGCAACTTTTGAAGTGCTCCCCAGACTTAATGAAATCAAATTTGGCAGTGGTGTCATTGACGAGCTTCTTTTTCTGGACTTGCCTCGTGAATGTCGATTTCCTTCAGGAATGATGATGCTGGAGTATGCCAAGGCAGTTCAAGAAAGTGTATATGAGCAACTCCGTGTGGTTCGTGAGGGTCAACTTCGCATCATTTTCTCCCCTGATCTGAAGGTTACTTGTGTAGATATCTTTATTTGAAAATTGAAAGTACCTTCAGGTTCATGTACTAATTATATTCATTTTCAACTCGTGCAATCCTAACTTCTTAGATACTATCTTGGGAGTTTTGTGCACGACGTCACGAAGAACTTCTTCCTCGCAGATTGGTTGCACCTCAGGTACTGAAATTTACTACCATTTACAGTTTAGTTGTTGCACTGCAATTCAAGTCACTCTTAAATGTGTGAGTTCCTCTCTTAAATCTGTAATTGGTAACATCAGATATGGATTTTTATAATATCAGAGTAATATATTTTCTTTCCCACACGAGCAGCATTTCATTACTCAACTTTGTGGTAGTTAAAAAGAAATTCCTGTTTTGCTAACAATAAAAAGGGACACTGGGACTTCTTATGCATACCTCTTTTGTTACGCTTCTTCTCGAATTGCTGTGGCTGAAGCTCACAGTTAAAAATTAATATTATTGATTGCTGGAATTTCTCACTGTGCTTCCCAATCCAATTGGACATTCAACATTCTTTCCTGTTGAAATTGGAAATCTGATGTGGATACCTTTTCATATTCAATTGTCTCTAGTCTTAGATTTTCTGCACTCTTGGCTTTTGGAAATACCTAAAATATGATCATTTATTATTACCCTCTGGTGTTGTACATTTTCAATATGGAACTTCTGAATTACACTTGTGCTGTAGGTGAATCAATTACTACAAGTTGCACAAAAATGCCAAAGCGCAATATCTGAAAGTGGACCTGATGGAATTTCTCAACCAGATAAACAAGCAAATAGTGTAATGTGAGTAAAAAGCTCGGTTTGTGGTTTATGTTTCTCAACCTGATTTTCTTTTTCTATAAAATAGAAGTGGAAGTTGTGTTTAACTCCCCTGTCCATAAGGAGGAAACCAAAAAGGACGATTGTTGAAATTATTCAAATATGAAGTTGCTTGTATTCATTGCATTATTTCTATGAAGATTGAGTACTTTGTATAATCTTTAATTTCCTTTGTATAATCTTTAATTTCCTAATTTAGTGTCTATTATCTTTCAGGGTAGTAACAGCAGGGCGTCAGCTTGCTAGAAGTTTGGAGTTACAGTCGCTAAATGATCTGGGCTTCTCAAAAAGATATGTCCGGTGTCTACAGGCATGCCCACAGATTGTTCAACTTTTTATGTCGTTGCTCATTTGCGTAGTTTCTCTCATTCTTCTTGTTTCCATCTTAGATAGCTGAGGTTGTCAATAGCATGAAGGACCTGATGGATTTCTGCACGGAACGAAAGGCTGGCCCTATTGGTAATGAATCCTCAAAAATCGCCTTTTTCTCCTTTTTCTAGTTTTGGTAAAAGAGGAAGTTGGAGAAAATGCTCTATTGATAAAGTGTTTTTTCTTTTTTGTTTTTTGAAATGGTAAATACATTAAATTTTTAAAGACCTTTGGCCTCGGGCATTAACCTTCTACCTTCAAGCCAACACATGCACACCGGTGGAGTGTTATTTGTGGAGTACTTAGGATCCATTTTTATGATCCCCTTATAAGGGGACCTCCCAATTGAGTGAGACGACGGGATTACATAAAAATTGTCCAACCTGAAAGTTGATAAAGTTGTTCTATTATGCTGCCTACTAATTTGAGCGTTATCTATAGTTCATTTATAGCCTATCCCCACCTTTATAGGATGATTTTGACCAGTTCCCCCTCCCCAGTTAAATAATAGAATAATATATTTACTAGAAGAAATCTAATACCCTTTATTTTGCAGAGGGCTTGAAAATTTTCCCTCGTGACACCACCACGCCCAAGGTTCAGATGCAAAAGATCCAAGAAATGGAACATGGAGGCGGCCTTCCTAGTGACCGCAACACACTCAACAAGCTGATGTCGTTGAATCCTGGGATAAACGGATCAATGAGCAATAACCAACAGCTGGTTGGTCGAGGTGCTCTGACTGGCTCTGCGCAGGCTGCTCTTGCTCTGAGTAACTACCAAAATTTGCTGATGAGACAAAACTCGATGAACTCAGCACACAATAATAGCTCACTTCAGCAGGAGGCATCTTCGTCTTTCAGTACACCCAGCCAGACTCCTACAACACCAGGGCCTTCAGGCATTATTCAAGGTACCTTTCAGAACCAACAAGGCGGTGGATTTACTAGCTCCCAAGTTTCTCAGAGGCAGCAGCAGTTAGCGCAGCATTCTGCCAATGGGAATGGTCTCTTACAGCAACAGCATCAATCTATTAACTCCCAAGGCAGCAGCCAATCATTACAACAACAGATGATCCAGCAATTGCTGCATGATATGAGCAATAAAAATAATGGGACAGCTCCACCGCAGCATCAGCATTCCATGCCTGCGCAAAATCAAGGTGGTGGTAATATGTCGAGGGATGGTGCTGGATTCAGGAGTTCCCCGACAATCAGTGGAGCAGGAAGCGCTCCAGGGAATAATAGTACCGGACGCCCTCCAAGCAGAAGCAATAGTTTCAACACATCTAATTCTGAACCTCCTCCTGCACCTGCTGGGAACATGGGGTTCAACGAAAAGGCATCGGACATGTCCCAGAACCTTCATTTATCGGATGAGTTGGTTCCTGATGTGCCCCACGACTTCTCGGAAAATGGCTTTTTTAACAGTGATCTGGATGACAACATGAACTTCGACTGGAAGGCTTGACGACCGGCTTATTAAATTATGTGCTATAACAAGTGTTGAGTGAAGGGGAGTGGAAACTGAGAATGTTGTACAGGCTGTTTCAGTTACCTCCTCAATTCCTGTTTACCCTCCGACTGCGGAAGATGTTGGACATTTCTAGCACGTGCTATTCTTTTCCTCGTTTAATTTCTTTCTTTATTGTTTCCCTTCTTAAACTAATGCGTTTCCATATGTAAAACTTGTTTCAAGTGTAATCTTATTGAGTTGATTCAACATCTTCAGTCTGCTATACAGTTTTCTACTTGGTCCATTAAACTAAACATGGCGTTTCCAATGAGTAAGGTGATTTCCCTATATCGCTTCATCCCATAAGATGTACCCTCGTTTCAACCTCTAAACTCTATCTTCTACTCTTGATACTATATTTTTGCATTTCTACCTCAACACATAATACATGTAAAAATCACTATTGTCATCATATACCATAAGCTATCGAATGCGGATTTCAACTCTATTTCTAAAATAATCTTCTCTAATAACGGGATTTCAACTCTATTTCTAAAATAATCTTCTCTAATAACGTACCCCCTCCTTCCAGTTTGTATTGATTCATTTTATTATTATTATAATTTACTCATTTGAATAAAATGGAAGCTAATACAAGTGGGACGAAGTCCAATTTGTATTGACTTCTTTTATTATTATTATAATATACTCATTTGAATAAAAGGGAAGCCAATACAAGTGGGACGAAGATAGTACTATATTATAATTCGTTTTCAATGATTAAATTTGCAAATACAATCATTAAAACTTTAAATGTTAATAAAAAATGAAGAAAAAATACGCCAACGTAGAAGTCAAATTATATTTTTGTATGATAATATGAGTCAATCGTACTATAAATTAACCTGATATCTACAATTCAAGGCGCTTAAAAGCTAGAAAAAGGTTACAAACAAAAAATGCATGACCACTTATAACAACAAACTTTGCAATAGCAAAAAATAAAACTAAGAAGTTGCCTCTAATTAGGCAACAGATATAACATTAGACGATTTTTGCTGTCTAAAATCCTGTTTAATGCTCTTGTTTTGCATTCATACATTCAACATTCGAAAAATCAATTGAAATAAACATCACAATTCTGTAACCTGTCGCAGATAAAAGCTGGCTACATAAAAGATGCAACCTCATCCTTAAATTGATTCAGCAGATCTTCAATACTCTTCAGGGGAGCGTCATTTTTATCTCTGACTCGCACAGCCACCTGAATGAATACATGCTGGGTGCGTAAGAGACGGAAGAAACTTGAAAAGGGAGGCCCGATAAAGGATTTAACAAGCATTGTATGATGAAAGTACTTAAGAGTATCTATTTTTGCAATAATCCTAGGTAAAGTACCCAATCTAGCAATCCAGACACAGCTTCCACGTTTGCCACAAAGAAGGTTTGCCACAAACAGACGGGATAGATAACATTTTCGTACGAGCACTTAATAAATACAGACCTCTTAGTTAATGTGACAGTATAAACTACTCCATCCATCCATAAAGATCCTGACACTTTGAATCGGCACGGGTTTTAATAATGTGTTTTGACTTTGTGTAGGAGTGTATAGTGAGTGAAGTTTGGGATCCACCTAATTTATTACTCCCTCCGTTTTTTTAAAAGATTCATCATTTGACTCGGCGTGAGTTTTATTAAAATGTAGTTGACTTAAGTGATAGTGGAGATTGGAACTCACAAAAAGGTGTTATTAAAAGAATTAGGTGTAGATTGAGACCCACAAAAGATGTAAAAGTTAGAGGTACATAGGTAAATTAAAAGGTGGGGGACCATGTCCAAAAATAAAAGGTGCATGTTTATGTGAAGCGTAAAAAATGACAAAAGGTGCATCTTTTTAAAAAACGAAGGGAGTATTTTTAAGTGATTGTGTGCATTAAGTAGAGCTGAAGAATTTATTATTTTTAATAGAGTTGTGTGTATTGAACGGAGTTAGTCCACTTACTATAAATGAAAATTTTCAAGTGTAAAGATCTTTTATGGACGGGACCAAAATGACAAAATGTAAAAAACTTTCATGGACGGAGGATTATATAAGGTAAATGCCAACCTGTCCAGTTCCAATTTCTTTCTCCCCAACAACTAAGATATAGTTGTACTGCGCCAATTGAGCTTCTCGTACCTACAACGATCCAATACCAACCAGTTAGTGTACTTGTACATAAAAAATCATCTTCAGCACTTATAAATTATAATGAAGCCTTATATAGAATATTAATTTATCATCTTCAGCAGTCAGCACTTCAATTACAAATTGAGAAACTATAACAAGCATTGCAAGAGACTAGAAAACCCCAATTATTAGATTAGTTCAATCAAGAAGTTGTCCTTATGTGAAGATACTGAAAAACATTATACGGACCTTTTTATTGATTGTCCTATCAGTTGTGTCAACATCAACATAAAACCCAGCATCATGTATGCGATCCCGGACCTACAATAAATGACAAGTGTGATGGTAAATAAAGCCATTTAAGTGATTACATAAGGCACTAGATCATGAAGTAGCATCCAGAACAAAGGGAAAACAATGAACTAGAGCAGCCTGAATATCATACATGCGGACAAATAAGGGTGGGGATGGCGAGAGGAAGAGAGAGAAAAAATAAGAGAAAAGACAAGCAACTGATGTATAAGCTCCGAGTATCGTTTTCTTCATGGTTCATGGAGCCAATTATAAAATCAAAACTGCTGCCGATACCTAACTCAAAAATATCACAACTATTGAGATGTAGTAAGGAAGAGATCCCAGTACATTCAGTAGAACCAACTAACCTCTAGGGCATAAGCCTGGGATTTGTCGGAGACAGGGCATACTATTGCTTGACGCGGACTAAGCCAAAATGGCCACTTCCCCTTGTAGTGCTCCAAGAGTATAGCAAACATTCTTTCAACAGAACCAAGAATTGCTCGATGAATCATTACAGGTTTTTCCCTCTTGGTTTCATCTTCTGCTGAGTAAGATAAGTTGAAACGAGCAGGGAGTTGAAAGTCCAACTGAAACAGTGAAATACTGAATCAAATATCCAAACCAACAAAAAGAAGCCAGCACATTTCAACTGTGCTTTAAAGTAAAGTAGTAGCCTCGCCAACATGCCAGGCATGCCAAAACTGCCTGGCCATATTGCGACTCAAAGAGGTCATCCTCTCAAAAAACTTAAGAGCTCTTCGAGAACAATTCAGCAACACCTCATATTCAATATATAGGCTTTCAGCTTTTAAATTTAATTTCAGTGTTTTGCCTTATAGAAACATATCTACATGTCCCTTAGCAATATAACACCAATAAAATTCACTATCAAGATTCTTAAAAAAAACGAATACAGAATTGAGAATACAAACTGTCAACTATCTGGAATAAGGGGAAGCTCCAGCAAGAGAAATCAGCATTTACAAATATTTAGAGAATTCAAGCTTCCTACAAGTTAAACCTTCAAGCCAATACTTTTTAAACTTGGCTAATAGTTTTTTGCACATAAAAAGAGCACCTCAGCTCTTTTTATCTTCTCCTTAGCTTCTTATCCCCCAAATAGATATTTAGAATTTAATAGCACATGAATGTTAGAAATGTTACATTTGATTTGGGCGGATGATTTGCTTTCAGGAAAGTAAACTGGTAAATTATAAAAGATGAGGAAAAGGCAATTATACACAAACCTGCAATGTAGCACACTGGAATTTTCTTCTCATTGCATCATTAACACTAATGTCTATCTTTGGCCCATAAAACGCTCCATCACCTTCATTTATCTAGTAGAAAATCTGAAATCAGTACTAGCAAATGTCGAAGATGTTAAACGCTATGCAGGCATATATAAAAGAAAAAAAAATCATAATATTTACTTTCTTCTAAAGAATCATGCGTTTAACCGGACCAACACTTTTTAGGAATGCAATATTAGTTCATTAGTAACTAACCTCCCAGGGCTTTCCAAACTCATTTAGTGCTTCTTCAAGAGCAGCTTCAGCTCTCTTCCATGTTTCTAATTCTCCAAGATATTTCTCCGGTCTCTACAGAACATCGAACAAATATTATAGCAATATCTTGTACATTAGACATAATATAGCAGGTCTGACAACAAAGACAAGTAGAAGAAGTAGTATGACGTACAAAACGACCAATTTTAGGTTGTCTTTCATCTAAAACGTGTTTTCAACATTTTTTCTTGCAGGTAGAGAGTTGAAGAGTAAGTGAACATATAAATATCATGATAAACTCAGAGAGCATACTTATGCAGATTGGTGCACTGCTACTGAAACACATAAAATAGTATCAGAACATAAACTCCAGAACACAATGGTATTTCGATTAAGAAGTAATGAGATTCATACCGTAGATAACTTCAGATCAAAAGTGAAGCCAAATATTTCATACACGCAACTGATAAATTCTAAGACGCCCTTGACTTCATCTTTAATCTGTAAAATTGGGGATACATCAAAACAAAAATATTTTGCAAAAAAAAGGATCAAACTCGGAAAGAACCAGAAATTTGATCTTACTTGAGACTCTCTGCAGAAGATATGAGCATCATCCTGTACCAAGACATTAGTCAGAGCTCGGATACAATAAATCTCAACACGAAATATTAATACTCCCTCCGTCCATGAAAAGTGGTCCAAGGAGGGTCGCACAAGTTTTAATAAAGATCCGGTGGATGTATTTTGAGTGGAGAAGGACCCCCAAAAGTGGATATTTGTGAGGTTTAAAAAAAATGAATAAGTGGGGTCATGTCCAAAAACGGAAGGACCACACTTCTTGTGGACAAACGAAAATGGCAAAAAGACCACACTTTTTGTGGATAGAGAGATTAGCATCTCTCATTGTTCACGTTTTAGGTATACCTGCTGAAACCGCCTCACGCGAGTCAGCCCAGTAAGAGCACCACTTGCTTCATTGCGATGCAAGACTCCGAAATCAGCCAGGCGAAGTGGAAGCTCTGCAAAAGTTGCAGAGGTTAATTATGGAGATTTTTTAAAAAGGATCTACATGTAAGGGCACCATGCAGAAAAACACTAAGGGCATACATACAGCAAATAAGTTATTTTTTCCAAATGTTAATCAAGATATAAAAGAAATAGAGAGATTGTTAGTATCCATACACGACCAATGAAAGGAAGAAAGTAATTGTGACGGGGATAAAGTTGCTGAAATCAACAGGTATAACAGGAAACAATTATAATTCAACTTATAAGATGCTATTTTGTATCAGTTATGCAGCCCCTTACAAAATTTAACAAGAAAGTAACCAATAATTACATGAATCATGGGCACATTTTGCTTTTATCCCCAGCTGCAGGCTGATGACACGTCTATACTAGTCTACAGGATATAAAAGATAAAAAGAATTAAGAGGCCCACCTCTATATGAACGCACTCTATGATCAAATATTAAACAATGGCCTGGGCAATTCATTGGCTTTAGTCCAAATTCTTGTTTCTCTACCTGCAATATAGTCAAAATACACCACTTCATCAAAAATAGCAGATTAAGGCAACAAATCCCACCTCGAAGTAAAAGAAAAACATTTTAGTACTGTTTAAGCGATTTCCTGAAACCACGATCTAACCTCAAACACAAACATATTCTCCTTGTAGTTTGCAGCATGGCCAGATGTTTCCCAGAGCTGCATATTGTACATATTTGGAGTCCAGACCTAATGATTTCAAGCAATAGGTGGTTAACTGGTTATAAATCGAGAACTTGTACATCACAACTTCAAATGCATTCTTATCGGAAAGAAACCTGACCTCCTCGTAACCTCTCTTCCAGTACTGATTCCGAATAAATTCCAGTAACTTGTTGCAAACTCGAGCACCATGAGGTAGAAAGAAACAACTTCCTGGGCTATGGTTGCACAGAAAAAACATATCTAATTACAATCATGAATTAAGAGCACAATGTGCCGTTTAGCTCAAAATTTTACCTTAGAGGGTGAAAGAAGAAAAGCTCTTGCTTTTTCGTGAGTTCCCTGTGGTCATATTTCTTCGCTTCTTCAAGCATGGCCTTATATTCCTGAAAGAATCACAACTGAACTGATGAGTGATGAAATCTGTTATCTGCTGCAAGAAATTTTAGCAGCCCTAAGGCAAGAGTCCCAGATTATCATAGTAATCAGTAATAGCAGTGTAAATTAAGTTAAAAAATCAATCTCTGCTATGATGTTCTACAACAAAGGGTTTTATATTTATGAACCTAAGAAACCCTAAAGTACACTTTTGTTACTGGATTCCTATCATTAATAAAACAATAGACATTGGAAATGCAAACAATATCAGTGTATCGTGGTTCTCCATCTCTACAACTGCATTCAGTGAACATAAAGTAAAAAATGTTACCTTTAAACGCTTTTGGTCCGGAAAAGAAATGCCATAAACCCTTTGCAAGCTCTCACGGTCTTTATTTCCACGCCAATATGCAGATGAGGCCTGATTTGACAGAATAAGAATAAATTAACAATTGTCTAAAGACTCTAAACTGCAAGTGTTTACTTCCTACAGTTGCAGATCCCACCTTCAAGCAGCTAAATGCTTTCACAAAAGCAGTATTTGGTATGTGAGGTCCACGACACAGATCAACCAAAGGACCACATCTGTATACCGTCAAAGTTTTATCTTCAGGTAAATCTTTAATAATTTCGACCTAATAAAAGATAGATAAAAATATATAAAATAAGTGATTAAATAATACTGAAGACTAGAATGTGCAGCAACAGAAAGTTAAAGAATATAATTACCTTGAAAGGATTATCTGAAAACATGTCAACGGCCTGTTGCCTTGTGACTTCAATGCGCTCGAAAGGTTGTTTTTCCTAATGTACAAGGAACAGTAATATAACATTCATAATCACCCTTAAATTTACAATAAACCACTCCGCACACATGCAATCCATAACACATTCCCAGGAAAGTTACCAGCACAAATACATGTTGTAAACCAACAGCATGCCACTAAGTGCTTACTTATGGTTAACAAACATCCAATTTCACTATTTACAAGTAAAAAGGAGCTCATACATCAACAGCTTTCTTGGCAGCTGCTTCAATCTGTTTAAAGTGATCCTCGTTCAATCCTAGATCACTGTAAAATGCATCGTAGTAGAATCCCTGCAAAGTTTTCAGCCAGTTCAATGATGAAAGAACTATTCTGGAATGACGGGTAGTACGAGTAAAGCATTTGAAATGTATAAGCAACTAACTAAGCAAAATCGCTGCTCTGAAATCTCAGATACATGTTTTAATAAATTTAAATATCTACAAAGGAAACATCAATATGTGAGAGAGAACGAGGCAATAAGAAAAATTTAAAAGTCACCTCCCCTCTGGTGGTGCACGGCCCAATGCATAATCTACATCCGTATGTCTGCTCCAACGACTGATATAACCGGAACAACTCATATTGTTAGTGATCAGAATAGACAAACTCATATCTTACACAAAATCACGAAACTCGTAGAGTCTTACTTCACCCAGAATGTGCGCGCTAGAATGCCAGAACGTATCGCGCCCTTCGTCAGTTTCAAAAGTAAACAGAGCAAGCTTGCAATCTTCTTCAAGAGGGCGATTCATATCCCACAAAATTCCATTGACCTTCGCAATCAGCGCGTTGGACGCCAAGCTCTTTGATATCTCCTTTGCCACGTCAAATGGGGAGGTGTTCCATTTCTTCCCTTCCTTAACCTTCCCGTCCGGCAGTGTAATCCTATATTCAAAGCGCGAAACCAATAAACGAACAATCGGAACATCGACAACTACACAAGAGGGACAATGGATGATGATAGTTACAATATTTTTTCGTCGGAAAGCGCCAATCTCTTAAGTTTTTGCTCATTTTGGATTGATTCAAAAAGCGTAATGCGTTTGGGGACGACGGATTGCAGATACGCTTCGTCTTTGGTGAAGGCTGGTTGAGCTGAGTTGGAGTTAGGCTTAGCCTTGCTGCCGGCTGCGGATTCTCCCATCGAAAGGAAAAATCGACGGCGGAGATCAGTGGATGGCAGGCGGCGGCGTCGGAGGGATAAGCAGTTGCGCCACCAAAGAGAGAAATGCATAAACTGTAAGAGGGTTTTCTAAGTTCCTTAGCTAAGGTTTCCAACGAGCTGCGGTCTTTAGTTTAGTGTTTCGCCTTTGACATTAAATATTTGCAGAATAATCCTTCAATTTTTGGATTGATTCAAAGTGGTAACCATAGTTTTAGATCCAGACGTATGGTAGTCCTGATCAGAGATGACCATAACCGAGCGGTAAAAAAATGCTTTGATTGGTTCGGTTCGGTTCCGTTTGGTTGGATCAGTAGCAAGTTCGAATTTCAAGAATCAAATCTTAGTTCACACTTTAAACTCGCAATATAGCTTACCACATCAAGAAAATGATCATCCACTCGTGAATGATGCGATATATCATGTAAATAAATATTACTCTCTCCGTTCCACTAAGCTTAACACTTTTTTTTCGGCACAGTTATTAAGGAGAATGTATAAAGTAGTGTAAAAATATAAAGGTGCTAGTTAGGGTCCACATTTTTTTGAAAAATAACTTTTGCTATTTTTGGAATGTGTAGTTGGACGTCATAAAAAGAAAAACGTGTCAAGCTTAGTGGGACGAAGAGAGTAAAATTTTAACAAAAAAAATTTATTAATTTTTATTTTTCAATTAAAATATTATTTAATATTATTCAATACAAAATAATAAAAAATTAAAAATAAATAAGTTATAATAACTTGTATATCAATGTAATATTATCACGTCAGTTGTGGATACGTTAAGTTGTGGGTACCGCAAATTGTGAAATGAAACTATATCAGAGGAAGGAGGAGAAAGTACACTTGGAATCTACAGCAGAAATCAACCATAGGGTTATTAATTTCGTCAATGATCATACGAACATCCAAATGCTAATTAATTCACTCTATCATTCCTTTTCATGCTATTTGCAAATATTCACCTGTCTGCATCTCATCAAAGTGGGTATTCCAATACACTATAAACATCTCTAACCAACGTAACCAAAACAAACATACACACATGTAAGATATTCATTTATCCCATCCAAGTTTTTTTCTGCACATGTTGACAGCCATCAAATTTAAACAATTCCAAAGGTATGTTAAATTTTCCATACTTCATGCCAATATACTCGCACGGTCTCATCATCAGTCAGATCAGACACTACCTTAAAAAAAAAAAAGATGATATTTTCCTATTTCAAGAAAACTCAAACGGACATTCCCTATTCAAGCACGATTTATGTTTCTTCTTCCCTACACATGTCTGCTGATTACTGGCCCCTCAAAAGGAAAGTAGAGTACACAAGATACAAAACATAAACAAAATATTCGAGAAAGATGGTATCGACCAGGAAAGCTGTCACTAATTTATGTACTAGTGATCAGAGTCATTATCATCTATCATCACAGGTCCTGCATTGCGGAAGGTGTTGAGGATTAGTTGCTCCCAGGTCCTTATGCTTTCACTGAACCTGTGAAAATGTGATCGGCTACTTGACTCTGCTTCCGAGACTTCCACAGCTGGAGATTTGGAAATTCTAACAGGGTTGTACTTGAGGGTGCATTTTCCTCCTTCATCAATCATTTCCACGTCAAATACTGGAGAGAGAGGTCGCCCGATAACTTGGATATGATTGATGCTGTAACACAATAAACAAATTAGCACACATGATCAAATGAGAAGACAATGGTTTTTGGAATGATTATGTATTCTTCTCCAAGGAAGTCTAGCATGTCCTACTAATTTCTAATCTCTAATGCACTATTAGGTGGCAATTCAAGGAACAAACAGCTTTACCATATATAGTATAATCCATCCATTTCTTGAGTCTGCATTCTGCCCAACAGCTCAACTTTAAGGACTCCCCCGATGCAAAGAATGGGTTCGGGAAGCTTAAACTTTTGCAATAAATTTTCCTACAAACCAGTAACAAAATTTATTGAGATGAGCACTAAATAAAACAACTCATATAAAAACTTCACACTACCGGAAGGCAAATCCTATAAGGAACTGCCATAATATGACAAAAAGTTTTTCATCCAAAAACCTAAAAGAAAAAGGAAGCAACTAGGCTCATCAAAGCTAAAGAACATCTTATATTTTTTTTTATAACCTGCTCAATCGTACAGAAAATAGTAATGACATTTTCAAGAAAGTTACCTGAGACATTGGGAATTTAGGAGAGCTATATGTCCAGACAAACATTTCATCACGGTATTCCTTAACATCCGTGAACTCGTCACCTTCAACATCATCTACCTCAAGAGGTTCCTTGGAATAGCCCATATGGAACCTCACAGCTTTGGGTGAATATATGGGGAAGCTAAACTGAAAATATGCTGGTCAAAGAAAATTAAGCAATCAGCTTGATGAATAACATTGGATTGAGAATTCATAGTTACAAACTGGAGTAGACTCACCTTGAAATGGATGCACATGAAATTCAGTGATGAGACATAGCTGAGAAGCCAGTTTATATATCAATATCTCTGGAGCAGAGGGATTACTTGCACCTTTGCTCGACCAATATGAGGCCCTGTGGCCAATCCTATCACTTGGCTCCAGAGTATTCTTGATGCTTTCATCTGGATAGTTATCTGTACTAGACGCACAGATGGCATCAGCTATGCAATTTTCGCTCCCGGAAGCCATAAGATCTCTACTTAAGAATGCATAAACTCTGTGCTCCCTCTTCAAACAAGCCCATTCACCAGAACCTTCCACACCGGTTTCCATATGTTCAATAGAGTCCTTAGTTTCAACAACACGGGCAAAACTCAATGCTTCAGGAAACTTCCTTAAGCAAAGCTTCTTACATAGGCCATTCGCAATCACTGCAGCACAATCAAGCTCAGTATTAAGCATAAGAATTCTGGTAATTCCCCTTGTAAGCATCGCATAAAAGGAAATGAAACTAGTAATTAAAAGAGAAAATCCATAAAACTTACAGCTACGAAACTGAATTAAAAAAAAATCAAAATCAAATTTGATGAAAGCGAACTCACCAAACTCGCGCCAAGACCTCGAAACCGCACTGGTGCGCACAAGGTGGCAGGGGTCATCCAAATACATGAAGATCTTCACTGACATATCTATTCCAAGCCATTGAAGAAAATCTCTGCTCTCCTCCATTGCCCCTATGAAATTTTAAGGCCAGCAACCAAAATATCACAGCCTTCTAACCTAACTGATACTAGCACAAATCAATACACACCAAAACTAACAAGTCAATTAAATAACTGCAGCAAAATACATTCAAATCCAAATTCACACTACAACGAATTGCATACTGAAACATTCCATCCCGAATTAAACAGCAATTAAACAGAAGCGAGAGCTAGAGAGAAGAAGGGATATACGTAATATAAAGAGGGATTGCACAAAAATATGAAGAAGCAGGTTAACCCAATACCCGAAGACTGTTGCGCGACTGTTGCAAGACGATATATGTATATTGGGGGAATTCTGAATCAAGAATATAATTGGAGTCGAATAATAAAATCAAAATGCAGATATCCTTTTCTATAGGGTTTAGCTAATATAGATATATCTTGCTCGATAATAAAAGCTTAGAGGAGATGTTAGCATTCATCCATGGATAATGACGGCTAAATCCAGCCTGGCACCGCACCCTTTTTAAACGGTGTTTAAGAATTAAGAGTGTGTTTATTTAACATCGTTAATTTTTCCGTTAAAATAAGTAGTTTGATCACATTTTTCACAAGCCGAGTGGAACGGATGAGACCGGAAAGAGCTACACACTGCTTCAAGCGTTCACATATCCACTTCTTCTTCATTTATACCTTTTTAATTAAAATATTAGGTTAATTAATAAAATTATTCACTTTTCGTAAAATTAAAAACATTTATTTGAAAATCAAAATATAATATACTCACATTACATAATTTAAATTATTTTTGAAATTGAATAGATAAATACATGATCAATTTATGTTTGTGCTCGATAAATATGGAGTGTTTTTTAATTTTTATTTTTTATTTTTAAATAAATATCTTTTATTGTTTATTTATTAAAATAAATATTTTAATATTTACTCCTAATATACATATATATAAAGCAGTCATTTAATTATATCTGAAATAGATGTTCATTAGGATAGACTATATCCATTTATTAGTAAAAAAATATATGATCTCGATCTGGATGGCAATGGGTCTAGGACCTGATTCAAATCCATTTTTATGAATTTTAGTCAAATAAATTTTGGATTTATTGGATTTGGGTCGGATATGGACTTATCTCTCAAATATTGGATCTGGATCTGAATATTTTTTTTTTAGATCCATATCCGGTCCAAATTCGGTCCGAAATCCGGAATTAAATATATTAATTATATATATAATATTTATTTTAAGTTTTAATTATTTATCCTTTTAAAATTAGATGGTTGGTGACATTAAAGGTAGTAGTGAATTGTTTATATCTCAAAATGCATCATTGTCTATTTGTTAACTTAATGATAACTTATAAAAAAAATTTAACTGACAAATGTATAGTGAATATCTCATATGTTTGTTCCATTATAAAAAATTATAATGAAGATAGAAGAACAAATTGATTTAATTGACATTTTAATTTTATTAATTTTTTAGTTTCATGCTTACGTAAAAGAAATGTATATCTTACAATCTTCTTTCTTGATTAGTGTAGAATGTTGGTGATTTTAAAAGTATTAGTAATACCGAAGACCTTTGAGCTCGATCATTTCAAATATTGATTATTGGAATGTACTTATTTGAATAACTATGTCATCTTCATGGTGTACGAACTTATATTAATTGAATGATGAAATTCTTTAATGTAGTGGATATTTTTAATATAATATTTTTTATCAGTTTGAATATTTGTTCAAAAAAAATATGAATCTGGATCTGAACCCGTGGATTTGTAGATCCAATAAATTTGAATTTGAGTCTGATTTTTTAATCTAAATAATATGAACTGAATTTGAACAAAATGAAAAAAATAAACCTGAATCTGGACCAAGTAAAAACCGGTCCAAATCTGCCCGCATCTCTAATCTCAATCTCAAACAAATAAAAAATGGTATCATAATTAATCGTAAGTGGCATTTGTTTGAAACCGTCCGTTATTATAATAGAATAAAGTTGTCTTGGAATAAAAACATTCGATTTTGACTTTAAAGAAAAAACTTGAAAATGCAATTGGAAAGGATATATTCGAAATAATGATGTTTGGAATAACTAAATTTAACCAAAGAAAGGAGTTGCAAACATTATTCGTACAAGTTAATTAATTAGTCTTTTTAATCCAAGTTAGAAAGAGAAGCCCACGCCAACATAGTGATAGATGATAGATTTGGACGGCCCAAACAGGTTTAAGTAGGGGAAATACTCGCTTTCTTTTCTAATTAAGACTTGTAGACGCAAGTCATATAGTTAAAACTATACTTAAAGTAAAGCCTAGCTTATGGAAGTCTTAATTAGAACGGACAAATAGATTATATAATAATATGGAATCCTATACACATATCAACGGACAAAATAATATGTAGAGCTGTCAAAATCGGTCCGAAATGGCCCGGCCTACCCGCATTTAGGGCTGGGTTGGACTCAAAATTTGATGGCCCAAAAAATTCCGGGCCTAAATTACCCGGCCCGGTGGCCCGACGGGCCAACGGGCCATGAGCCAAAAAAACCCTATAAGTTATGGGCCAATTAGGCCCGGTAATTAAGTATATACTCCCTCCGTTTTTTAATAAGTATCCAATTTTACTAAATCACTCATACCAATAAAATGAAAATTTTACTTATATACCCTTTATTGAATAGCATAATAAATACATTCATACAAATAATATCAAATTCCAATAAGTATTAAATAAGGGCAAAATTGAAAGATTGTCATAAATATACTCTAAAATTTTGAAATAGTACACTTATTTAGAAACAAGAAAAAAAGTGAAATGGGACACTTATTAAAAAACGGAGGGAGTATATTTTATTTATTTAGAAAGTTAATTTTAGGGTTAACTAAATTTTATACTATTTGTTTTGTAACTTTTGTTTTAGGAAAATAGTATCATGTGTTTTTTTTATTACTCTTCATCTTTATTTTATTTTGATAATAATAATTTTTACATAATATTTAATTTTATAACTATTAATAAATCAAATTTCACTAATATTGTAGTCTTGTAGATGTCGTTTCATTACTCTAAATAATTTATTTGGACACCAAAATTATTAATTTAAAAATAAAATATTATATGGGCCTTTTTGGCCCAATGGCCCATAAAGGGCTGGGTTGGGCTAAGATTTTGCTGGCCCATCAAATTTTCAGGCTGGCCCGGCCTGGCCCAAAATGAAATGTTGGCCCGTTGGGCTGGGCCGGCCCGGCCCGACAAATTTGACAGCTCTAATAATATGGAATCCTATACACATATCATGATTCATGAAACTATATTTGACATTTAACCTTGTATACTATTTCATCAGTCTACAAAAAGTATGTTGTCAGAGAATTGGTACAAATTTTAAGAGAAAAATTATAAATTGTGTTTTTATTAGAGAAATTGTCTCACAAACTTATAATATACGTGAAGTTTTTTAAAAAAATACAGTTTTGAAGAATGTCTTAAATATGTAATAATAATATATTTTTGTGGATATACATAAGTCACTAAAAAAATTATATTTTTTTCTAGAGTGTACTCTTGTTCGTCCATGAAGAGTGTACTATTGTTACCTATTTGAATAACCCATAAAGAGTATATTATTTTCATTTGTTGGCAATACGTACAAAACACTCAATATTTTAAACCACAACTATATTATATTTTCACAATTATATTATATTTTCAATTAATAATTTTGTTTCTTTACTATTAGTGGCGCATAACACATTCATGTACACTTCATAGTTGATAGTACTCCTCTGTCAATAAAAATAATTTATATTTTGATCCAACACGAATTTTAATATATAATATTTTTATATGGATGTGTTTTGAGTTGAACTTGAGCCTCAATTGATATATTTGAACTATGTTGAGTGTAGTTAGTATTTTTTTTAGTATCACTTAATATATTATTTTTAACCAAAGTTGTGTCTAGTAAATATTGTGGGTCCACTTACTATAGATGAAAATTTTCAAATGTAAACTAATTTTGTCAACATCCTACAATTGTAAAATGTGAATCAATTTCCACGACAAAAGGTAGTATATTGATGTAATATAAGTTTAGATTGACTATATTAGCTTAAAAGTCTGTGTCACAATGACTTTCTCTCTAGGAAATTTTCACTTTATGCATGTGTCGAATCTTTAAACCCGACCAACTCTTCCCTCACCAAGCACTCACACTCGTGGTTGAATAAGTTGTGGGCAAATCTCGTTATTCATTTGTAAATTTAAAGGTTGAGACAAGTTTCCCGTATATGCTTGAGCATGTCATTTTATTATTCGTTGTTCTGCTGTGTGAGTACCGAAAATAGAAGGTAATGTTTGAGTGACACAATCATGCAATCACGAGTGTGAATGTTTGATGAGGAAAAAAGCTAGTCGAGCTTGAGAGCTAGAGAGTGTAACAAGAATTATGTACATCTGTGTCTTGTGTATGCAAATTTGATATGCTGCGCGTCTCAGTATGAGCGCCGGGAAAGCGACTGTGTGTTTTTTCATTATTACTGTTTTTTTTTTGCTTAATTTATTTCTTTTTTCTTTTACCTCTATTTTATAATCTAACAAAATTTATTTTTTGTTATAATTTAATGTTTATTATTTTTAGTAAGAATTATTTATTTTACTCAAAATTCAATTTTCAACATAATATTTATTAATCAATTAGGATTTATAATTTACAATTACTTTTTATTAATTTCAACTAGGGTTTATTATTAAAAAAAGAGTAATTTTTGAAAAATAAGAATTAAATGATACAAAATTGATCACTCGTCCGCAGCGGGCTGGAGTTAATAAGCTTGCAAACAACGTGGAATGTCCCGTAAATAAATATTAAATTTTGATAATTTATTTTTTATTAATTTTCACTTTCCCAATTAGAGTTTATTGATTAGGGTATAATTTAATATGATTCATAATAAAATTATAATTACTGATATACTGATTTGGATTTGTCATATCAATCGTAAACACGTTAAATTATGCTACACGACAGCTAAGCGGTGCTCTTAAATGATAATTCTTATTAAGAATGAAAAATAAGAAAAGAAGATAAAATAAATCAAGAAAGCAGAACACAATAATTTAAAGAAACAAAATCGTGGAAAAATTAAGGAAGCAAGTCTGCAAGTGTCGCTCAAAATAGTCGCTTAGCGTATCATTACTCATTGTGTATGTATTGAATGATCAAACCGACTTATGTCTTTATGACTAAATTAAATGAAAGGAATATAGATACCAGATGTAATGATCGTTGTTGACAACTGAACTCCGGATTATTATATCGTATTTCCGCATTTTAGTTTTTTTTTTTTTTTTTTTTTTTTTTTTTTAAATAATATTTTTTTATACAGTCCGATGTTTTGGGCCAAAAGCTTAATTCTATTTTCAAATCCCTAATTTTCACATTTGGGGGATTTGACTTCTATATTTTTCCCTCAAAATTCCGCCACCATAACATCACGCCGTCTCTCGCTCGTCCAAATTTATCGACGGCTTTCCAAACCGCCGTGGTCGACGCTGCAAGCTAAGGGGGACTTGCGAACCGAGGCCGGCGCTGCAGTTTTGAAGCGTTGTCGCCGCTTCCCTTTTCGCCTGCGAGTTTCTAATTGGGCTCGAACGCATTCGAAACATGGAGTGATGAGTTTCAGCTGGATGGCCGCTGCCCGTCACCTCCAGATTTCGCAGCGTGAGTTGGCCCTTCATTGCCCCCGTTTGAGTGTGTGAGTGTGGCTGTGGACCATCAATTTGATATGGCGTTCGTAGTGCTGGTGCTATCTTGCTGGGATGGTGATCTGGTTTTAATATTTCTGATACTTAATCTGAAAATTGGTCATGGGTGACGGGTTTCTGAAAATTGTGAAGAATTTGTGTTTTTTATTTATGGAAATAATATTTCTTTCACGTCTCAACATTGAATTATGATCCAATTGAGGGCACTAGAATTATGTGTTTTTTTACATCGTTTCTTATTTCAGGAGTCTGATTCTTTTTATCAAGTTAGATGGAGTTAACGAAAGAGGATGCAGATAGTGAAAAAGGAAGAGATTCACAAGATGTTCATGTGCTCCTAAAAGGACAGCCTTCTTCCGGAAACGGAGTACTTCTGGGCATTACCCCTACGAAGAAGAGTTTCGAAGGAAAAGATGCTTTATCATATGCCAACATACTTCGTTCTAGGAATAAGTTCCTGGATGCATTTTCTGTCTACGAGAGTGTGTTGGAGAAGGATTCTGAAAATGTTGAAGCTCATATTGGTAAAGGGATTTGCCTGCAAATGCAGAACTTGGGGAGGCTTGCATATGAGAGTTTTGCTGAAGCTGTGAAGCTGGATCCACAAAATGCTTGTGCTCTAACACATTGTGGAATCTTGTTTAAAGATGAGGGTCGACTGGTGGAGGCAGCTGAGGTATGATCGCACATGCTCTGTCTCATAGATAATTTATTGTTCAATAGTTTATTAGAAGAAATGCTTTTCAACTTCCTGAGTGGGATCTCACACTTTAGTGTGTTTAATCTGGTGCAGATGTATCAGAAAGCTCTAAAGGCCGAATCTTCATACAAGCTTGCTGCAGAATGCTTGGCCATTGTTTTAACGGACCTTGGAACCAGCTTAAAGCTTGCTGGTAATACCCAGGAGGGAATTCAGAAGTACTATGAAGCTATCAAAATTGACCCACACTATGCTGTAATTCCATATTTAATGACTTTCATCATCTTTTTATTGACTTGATTTTCTATTTGGGTATTTGAGTTCTGACATATCAGTCATATACATGCAGCCTGCTTATTATAACCTTGGTGTCGTCTATTCGGAAATGATGCAATATGACACAGCCCTTAATTGCTACGAAAAGGCTGCAATAGAGAGGCCCATGTATGCTGAAGCATATTGCAACATGGGTGTTATCTACAAAAATCGTGGGGATCTGGAGTCAGCGATCGCCTGTTATGAAAGGTGCTCAGTTAATTGCCTTTCTTCTGATTACTTGTTTTGTAGGCTTTCATCCCTCTGATGTGTTTGTTAAAATTTGTATGTGCAGGTGTATGACTGTCTCTCCAAATTTTGAGATAGCAAAAAATAATATGGCCATCGCATTAACTGATTTAGGCACAAAGGTGCGGCTTCTTTGTATTAAATTTATGTATATCCAGCTGATATAGCTTTAATCTCTAAACACTTATATCCTATGGATGAGAAAAAGGATGTGTTATGCATTACCATCTTGTCTTAATTATTGACACACATGCCATTATTCAGGTAAAATTGGAGGGTGATATCAACCAGGGTGTTGCATATTACAAGAAAGCTCTGTACTATAACTGGCACTATGCTGATGCCATGTATAACCTTGGTGTTGCTTATGGAGAAATGCTGAAGTTTGACATGGTAATTGATATAAAATTTAGGCACCTTTTGATTTCAGACATACTTTTAGGTTCACATTGGAGCGGTGGATCCCGACTCATGCCTGCCCCTGTTCATGTTCCTCATATGGTTGATATCATAATCTACTAGCAATATTCTATTTTTGTTTTTGTTTTTTCGCTTTTGCACTCTTTAGGAAACTCCGCAACTGGTAATTACAGTAAATGAACTTGTCCTGTAGGCAGCACTTGAAGGATTACATCCCTTTTCATGTACAATCTGTGGGTCTGCGTTTTCATTTTCTAATTGATATCCAACATACGCAGGCTATTGTATTTTATGAACTGGCGTTCCACTTCAATCCTCATTGTGCAGAGGCTTGCAACAATTTAGGGGTTATATACAAGGACCGAGACAACCTTGATAAAGCAGTAGAGTGTTACCAGGCAAGTTCGAAACCACCAAATATTTGTGGGAAGTGTCATATGTTTCAGTTTCTTTTTCTTATCATATCCATTTTTATTTTCAGATGGCATTGTCAATCAAACCTAATTTTTCTCAATCATTAAACAATCTTGGAGTTGTATATACTGTCCAGGTTTTCTACCTAGCACCTCTTGCTTATTGACATAATCTTTTCATGGTTGGAATGTGAAGTTGTAACTTTGTTTCTGTATACAGGGTAAAATGGATGCTGCGGCGAGTATGATTGAGAAAGCTATTGTTGCGAATCCAACTTATGCAGAAGCATACAATAATCTAGGTTCCTTCCTTTGACCCTTTTTGTCCCAAAAAATTGTAAACCTCTGGTTTGGCCAATCCCTTTCATAGTCTCATCCTCATTATTAGATGTGCAGCATATTTGAAGGAATTGAATGATCATATTATAAGATAAATTGTTTAATTAGAAATAAAACGGGTGCATTCACAAAGCAAACTCTTAACTGTTCTCACTGCTAGAGAAAACCGTTTTCTTTTCAAGGGGGTTTGAATTATCACGTTATATGTTTCTTATGTTTTTATGTTTTCTTTTATTTTGTCACCAACCATATAGTTGCTTCATGCTTATAATCCTTTGGATGTGCAGGGGTCCTTTATAGAGATGCTGGCAACATATCTCTTGCAGTTGAAGCTTATGAGCAGTGCCTTAAAATAGATCCAGACTCTCGCAATGCAGGCCAGGTAAATAAAATTTGATACAGTCACTTGTGTTCTTTTCAGTTTTTGAAAACTTGTCTACGGTCTCAGTTTAAAGCTATGTTGTTGGTTGTAAACTCAGAGATTTTGGTGAAAGATGTATCCATGTGTTCTTGGTTGCAGATGTTATGTTCCTAGCTATGCCTATACAATTTATGTAGTTGTAAGACTTGGAGTCAGAATATTGGATCATGGATTTGCATAACCTCCATAGTTGTTCAAATTTAACTGCTCAACAACGATGATTTTTATTGTATATGCAGATGTTCCTCAGTATCTTGTCCAACAATAAGTCTCCAACAAAATATATTTATCATTTGCAATATTTTTGGTTCTTGACTTATTCTTAAAAAATGGATTCAGCACATAGTCCTTCTTTAATGAAGCATCTTGTTATATCAGGATAATCTTTATTCATTTTATATTAGTGACTTCCTGGATCTAAAAATTGCCTTATTATCATTGCCATTAGCAGTTTTTGTTTGGTGGGGATTTTTTTATCACCTAGTTTCTTATCGTACCTTGCAGAATAGATTGCTTGCGATGAACTACATACATGATGGGACGGATGATAAACTATATGAGACTCACAGGTTGACATTTTAGCTAAGTACATGCTTTATTAATAGTTGGATAGCGAACTGCTTTAGGTCATCAAATTCTATTTAGTATTCCAAAGTTATTGTGCAGTCATGACATACTTTCCGCTGCTACTCTTTTCTTTGCTTGATATGTACAACATGCCATTTGCATGTATTTTTTAAAGAGGATTTGGAAGATAAATTCAAATTTTCAAACTTGAAAAATGTTACCCCGCGGAATTTGGTGCAGAGTGCGATTGATTAAGTAACTTATGAGTTATGATGATTATAAAATTGATTACACAAGTAGATGTGATTATATGCTATTTAGATGATTGCATGCACTCCAAGGTGTTCACCACCAGAAGACCAATGGCTGAAAGTGATTTGCATCTGATACATATTGCAAATAAACTTTTCTTCAGTCCTCAGTTCCCTAAACAAACATTCAAGTTTTTATTTATTGTTTTATTAGCATTAATGGCTGTAACTTTATTCTTTTGTAGCATTTATGTTTTTTTTTCATTGCGTTCTTCTATTATCCAGACTATGAACTTGTAATATACTATTTAAATCTATTTTAGATGTGGCGATTTTATCTAGTCGTCGTTTGTTAGGTCTAATGATTGTTGTCATTATCTTGTATTTGTCTGTAAGTTATACATAACTCGTTATTCGCAGGGATTGGGGCAGGCGCTTTATGAGGCTATTCCCACAATATACTTCGTGGGACAACAGTAAAGACCCAGAAAGGCCACTCATCATTGGATATGTGTCTCCTGATTATTTTACTCACTCGGTCTCATACTTCATTGAGGCACCACTTATATATCATAATTATACAACTTATAAGGTGGTTGTATATTCAGCAGTGGTAAAAGTAAGAAATCTGTTGTAATCTCTTCTCATAGTATGGGCAACCAATCTTTTTCCCAACAATGAATGTATTTGTTGATTGTATGATTTGTCTTCAAAAAGCATTTAGAATATTACTGATTAAATGATTTACCTTCTGTTTTATGGCAGGCAGATGCAAAAACAAACAGGTTTCGGGATAGAGTCCTAAAAAATGGTGGATCATGGAGGGATATATATGGAATTGATGAGAAAAAAGTTGCAAGCATGGTTAGAGAAGATAAAATTGATATCCTTGTTGAACTAACTGGTCATACTGCAAATAACAAGTTGGGAATGATGGCTTGCCGGCCTGCCCCTGTTCAGGTACTTTTTATGCACTAAGTGCATGCATACTTTGCACATCAATAGGATCCTATATTTGGTTGGTGCAAGTCTTTGCTTTTGTCTTTGGGAAGTTTTACATCTTTGTATATTAGTTGGAATTAGCTCAACAGGCAGGGAACCGATTCATTTTAATAATTGTGTGTGCTGATTATATCATGTTATTTTTTCTTTGCTGTAACTCCTACATATTCTGACATGTTGGTGTGCTTACCCACCTTTTAAAATATATCAACTTGAACTCAATTGTCACAAACCGTTTTGGGTTGATTCACTTTTTAGCCCTTCTACACCAAGTTCTTGTTCCTCATTTGTATGGCTTGTGGAAATTTAGATATTATTATCTAAAGCACAAGAAGCTCAGACTATTCAGTTTAAATGAAAAACAGAGTTTTAAACTATGGCGAGGATTCATATTCATTATATTCGTTCTTCTAGTTGTATCTAATGTGGGGTATTTTGACTTTGTAGGTCACATGGATTGGCTACCCTAATACGACTGGGTTACCTACCATTGATTACAGAATAACTGATTCACTGGCTGATCCACCTGAAACAAAACAAAAGTAAATTTCAAATTCCTCGTCATTTGTCGCCATGAGAGTGGAGTCCTTTATTTAGCTCAACTTTAAATTGTAGATTTCTATCAATGACAGGCACGTTGAAGATTTAGTCCGATTACCTGACTCATTTCTGTGCTACACTCCTTCCCCAGAAGCAGGTCCGGTGTGTCCAACACCTGCACTATCTAATGGATTTGTGACGTTTGGTAGTTTTAACAATCTAGCGAAGGTAATGAGTAGTTAAAAATTCAGTTGACCTAATGTTAAGATTATGGCATTAAATATTTTAATCACAACAGATAACACCTAAAGTGCTGCAAGTCTGGGCAAGAATTCTATGCGGTGTTCCAAATTCGCGACTCATTGTGAAGTGTAAGCCATTTTGCTGTGAAAGCGTGAGACAGCAATTTCTTTCAGCATTGGAGAAGTTAGGACTGGAGCCACTGCGTGTTGATCTTCTGCCTCTAATTCTTCTCAACCATGATCATATGCAAGCATACTCTTTAATGGACATCAGGTAATATTATTTGAGGCACAATAAAAAAATAGCCATTTAAATTAGTAAAAGATTAATTATATTGCAACTACAACTTAATTGTTATATTTCTAGCCATCAAGACCAAATTGCTTTTGAAAAATAAAAAATTGGATATTATTATTACCTATTATTTTCAAAAACAGAAAAACCCCTATTGTGCAGAAATAATTTTTCAATTAATTACAAATCCAATATTTCTACTGTAACCTTCCGTCGTCGGTGCCAACATCAATCTTTGGCGTACCATCCTTGTTGCTCCGCCGTACACCATCATTGTCGTGAGGCTGTCCAATATGAAGGAAGAAGATGTGGCCAACAAAAACGAGATTTAAAATAATGGATTTCATGAACAAGTAACCTGTACATTCTAATTTTGTTTTGTATATGTGTTCTTGAATTTCCTATTTTCAAAGAAGCAATGATGACAACGGTTCTTCACGTGAAATTCCAAGATAACCCGGATGCGCCATTCTATATGTTTCTTGCTACTTTGTATTTTACACTGATGCACGGACGTCTATGATGTGTATCATCGTGCCTTCGCGTAATGATGACCTATTTGCATGTATATTGCGAATCATTATAAGGGCATAATTGTCTATTTACCAATAAAATTGCTAGAATTGATGTTTCTGAAGTTTTGGCTATATTTATTTTTCTCCGTTACCGCATATTATTTATTCATACTAGGATAATCTAGTTCGTTAGAACAATTGGTGAAAGACATTCTCATGCGGTCAGTCCTATGTTTTGAGTATTTGACCCTTGATTAATATCTAGTCCTAAGTTTCATTAAATTGCGAGCAATGGTGCTCTACCTACTTAAGTAAATCAATTATATTCTATTTGCACATTATTGCATTATTCACGCATCTCATGGTTAATGCAATGTATCTCTTGAAATTGAATAATTTAGCTTGGATACATTTCCATACGCTGGGACAACTACGACATGCGAGTCTCTATACATGGGAGTCCCATGTGTCGCTATGAGAGGCTTGGTCCATGCTCACAATGTTGGTGCAAGTCTTCTGAAAACTGTTGGTACGTATTCCTTTCATGTACTTCTATTCAACTAGGTTGACCTTTTGGGATATATATTGTAACAGGCTTCGTAAATTTTTTTCATGTTCCTAGTTCCTACCATTCCTTTCCTTTATGATATTGAATTGAAGTTATTGCTCTCAGATCCCTGTTTTTTTTTTTTTCATTTAGGTCTACAAGAGCTAGCTGTTTTTACTGCTCTTGGATACTTGTTTTACAGTTAGATTTTATTAAATTAAATACTGATTTTTGTATTGATGGTGTTAGCACAATCCTATCATTCATGATAAAGTTGTCTTATCATATGAGACATGGTTTTATGAGAATGGAACACGTTATTTGGCATAGCATGTAATTATTTACAACTATATGCTTACTGATTCATTTCTCTACAGGTTTGGACAACCTGGTCGCCAAGGACGAAGATGAATATGTCGAGCGGGCTGTGCAGTTGGCCTCTGATATTACCGCCCTCTCGAATTTGAGAATGAAACTACGGGATCTCATGCTAAAGTCCCCCCTTTGCAATGGATCTAAATTCATTCAGGGTCTTGAGTCGGCTTACAGAAATATGTGGCATCGATACTGCAATGATGATGTCCCATCTTTGAGGCGTATGGAAGTAGCACAAGTGCAATCTCAACAGCTCCATTTACAACAGGCTGGCCAAGAAGAGCCGGCCGTAAGATTCGCTGAACCTACCAAGTTAGACACGTCGAGAGATACTCTCCAAGCAACAGTAAAGGCAAATGGTTTTAAAGTGGGGCAGTGTTCCTCGATGAATACTTCACAAGGAGAGGAAAACGCCTTGCTTTTGAATCAGAATTCTACATCTGGGAGATTGAATCAAGTTTTTAGTTTGGCAGAGAACCAACAAGAAGGTCATGTCAACCGTAAGGATTGATTTATTAGTATTAGGTAGTAGGGGCTAAGTGTTCTTCTATAGGTAATGGATTGAAGGCCCCCTTGTACCATAATATTTATGGGGCTTGGTTTATACGGTAGACTGAGATTTAAGTTTGCGGTGGGAGCATTTTGCGATGCTTGGCTAGAATAGCACGTGCTTTTCCAAGGGAAAAGAAAAGGAGTCTACTAAGTCTAGTATGCAATCAACTAATATTTGTTTGCTGAAAGATGTAATCTTAGTTGGCTTAAAAATGATAGAGTGCTATATGCTTGTATCAAAGAATGCTGTCGATTTTACCCCATACCTCCTCCTTATTATAAATGGGGTTTTTGCTAAATCTGATTCTGCTGCAGGTGTTGGACTACATGCCTTTCGTATATATACACTTAATTGTCAACTCTTAATCATGTGACCCATATAAACATTTTAAAACTAATTTATTTCCCTGCATACCTATAAAATTGAATTATTATTGATAATTAATTAATACAATTAAAAAAGAACCTTAAAACATCTGTTTAATGAGGACTATATTAATAATGAGAATCTCTTCAATACATGCTTTCCACAAATGACCTAATATCAGCATGTATTTGGGAAAGCAAAACTAAAACAAAAAACTAAGAAACAAATTAGCTAAAAAAGTAACAATTATAAGAAACACCAATATCCCAACTACATCTTGTGCATTTACAAGCCAACTAAATCTCAACATTCAACTACGACCTTCAAGCCTCGTTGCACGTCCATTTCGACGTCGGGACGCAGCTCAAGTACCGACACCAATGGCAACGCTCGTATGCATTCACTCCTCGAAAGAGCATCACCAATCCAACACTAAACCTACAATCCAACACAGAAAAGTGTGCATCAATGTGTTTGAACTCTTAATTTTGAATGTTAAGTCTACAGTTAGTTACTCACCCTGCAATCAGCAGTAGCAGAGAAACGACGAGCAGCACATACTGGTAAGCCTTATACTTGGACCTGAGACGAACTCCAGCCGCTGGGTTGTGGCGTTCTAACCACCCGAACTGAGGACGAGGCAGGAGGATAAAGCCAAGTAGAATGCCCGTAAGGAATCCACCGATATGAGCAAAGTTATTGACGTGAGGAAGAATCCCAACAGCCAAATTGATCAGAATTATCACTATCAGTGTCAATAGAGCTGCAACCTGCAAAAGGATGACAAAAAGAAAAGAAAATGAGCGTATCTAATGATTCAGTTTTACAAATGAGGAGAAGAAAAACGAAGATCGCCGAACCTTGTTTGTGTATATAGACCAATTGGTAATTAACTCGGAAAGCATCGCTCCAAGAAGCCCAAAAAGGGCACCAGATGCACCAACAGAGATACTATTACGTATGAATAACGCGGAGAGTACGCTCCCACCAAATCCAGATAACAGATAGATTATTCCGATGCGTACTGCAAAGAATTAGCAGAAATTTATCGAGATAAGTAGTCTAAGCATGTATTAAGGACCATACTGCTATGAGGATGATAGGAGTTACCAAAGCCAAAGTTCTGCTCGAGACGTACGCCGATGAAGACGAGACTGAGCATGTTTGCAAGTAAATGTACAAGCCCAGCATGCAACCAGATGCATGAGATGAGCCTCCATCCTTGGTGATGATGCACCACCTTATCCCAGTTCAGACCACCAAATCTCTCCAACCTTCATTAACACAAAGAAGACAAATGGAAAAGGTTTAATTCAGTACGAAACTGCTAAAATCCAAACAAGGCCTCACTTACTCCCTTGACTCAGTCAAAAGAAATCTAAGTTGGGAAAAGATCACATGACGAAATCTCAATATACTACTCATGTGAGAATCATGAATGTTTAAAGTATAGCGCAATAATAACATCAAAATCATGATACGATACTTCTTTTCTTTCTTCAAAATAATCATTTCCATTACTTCAGGACAGCAATAGCATCATTGGTTATTGCATAGCTTCTACAAAGTTTCAACCTTTTTGATAGGCTTCTCTACAAATTATTGAAGCTACAATAATTGAATGAACTTCTATAAACATAGGCTCAGAAATAATTGGAGATACAAGTACAAGCTATAAGTAGTAGTAATGATATTTCACACAACACTAATTTGAATCGTTCTCAAATCCTCTTAACTCCTATCTTGTGATATACGAAAGGGACAACAATGAAGCACTATAAATAATAAAAACAAAAAACCAAACAAAACACTCTTACATCTCATTTAGTACCCATTCACAAACAAAACATGCATACTGCTCAAGAGTGATAAAAGGCTACCCAATTCCTCAATCCTCATAAATTAAGAAATAACAAAGATGAAGAATCAAGACTATGAAACACTCGACGTGGCTAATTTCTCTCTGAAACTTGAGAAAATTTTACACAAATCAAAACTCAGCAATGCTCAAAACACATAAAAAACAAAAAAACAGAAATTAAAATTCCAAATGTGAATGAACTGAAATTAGCTCAGGATCAGACATGGATAGCTGAAGAAACAATTTTGACATAACCAAACAAAATTCAGTATAAAAGGAAAAAGGATAAAAAATATGTGTAAAATACATGATTCTTACGTGGAAGAAGAAGGGCCGAATAAGGGATTCTCGTGGAGAGGCTGAAAGGAAAAGCGACCAAGAAACCTGGGCAAGCACTTATCGTCGTCATCCCCGAATCCTCTGCTTCTGATACGCTTAGGACAGTTATTGAAGTACATGATCACAAAGAACATAGCAACGTTGGCGATAACAAAAACCGGAATCAGCCATGAAATCCAGCTCCTCTCTCTAGCATCAACCGCGTAGGAGTTTTCAGCTAAGGAGTGCTTCCCCCCCTTCTCCGCCCTGCTCTCGACGTCATGCTCTCCTCTCATACCTCTATGCTTTCTCTTCCAACTTCACCTTCCTCGCTCTCTCGCACTCACTCTGCAATACGGTAGAAGCTAAGTTAAAGTTTCAAAATGGAACTGTTGGATTTATGGGGCAATAATCGTGTAGTGAAGTGGGATTAGTGGGTTTTAAGTTAAAGAGTTTCAAGAACGTGCATTGTGCTATTCTCTCTATCCTACACAATATAATTCACATTATATGAACCACGAGGTTTTAATCGCCTGTGTCGATGTCTATCGTTTACCGCCAACTATAGTGACTGCACGTCTTTAGGGGATGACGTGGATCGATTCTATTGGGCGGCCTATTGGAATACGGTGTGACTGCGAAGCAGATAGGGTAATGCAATTTGCAAAGCGGTCGAGATTTGTAAGTAAATATTAGAGTTTAATAAAAAAATTATTAATTTTTAACTTTCCATTAAAATTAATTAATCAATATATAATTTAATATTATTCAAAATATATTAAGTCGAATGAAATTCTTGACTAATTTTAATTATGCATGTTTGATTTAAGGGTGGGATGACACCTACACTAAAGCATTATGTATGAAAATGTTTGGTATAAAGCAGTGTTGTTGTTTAATGTATTTAAATAACTTTACCATAAAGTTTAGTCAAATTGTCGGATGAAATTAAGTGAGGAAGCTACTGTGTAAGGATTCACAATACTAGTTGGTTTTTTACCACAATATTAGTATAATTTAGATGTTTGAAACCAAGTTTTAAAAAAAAAATGAAGACAAAAGATAATGCAACTATTTCGGTAGTATACATGCATAAAGCGTATTGAATCACTGTATCATTAATTTTTTTAAGTATTGAAGTATAAAACGTATATTTGAATTTAAAACCAAGAGATATTTATGAGGTATGTTACAACTTACATGCAAACAGCAAATGCAGCTGTAATAAAAAATTTATTGCCGCCATAATTTGTCCATATTAGCCTTTTCCATTCACAATTTTCTTGATGATAGATTATAATATTAATTCCATCTATGTCTCACATGTGACCACGTACTTCATTAATATTTGTAACAAATTGCAACCGTAATTTAGATTTGTTATTTTGTTTTAGTTAATAATCCAAGTATACCGATATATCATAAAATGTTAGAAAATTAAAATAACGAGTATATGATGATACACCCAGCCTGAATCTATATGAGTATTCTTCGTTGTCATGATAAGACGAGACAATGAGAGGGAGAGAGACACGTATAAGAAAGGTAGTACAAATATCCTAATTCTCTAATTAAAAGAAAAAGAATATATATTCAAAAGTAGTGACGTGTAAGTTTGTATGGGCAGGTGTTGACGAACACCTGGCTGGACTCATCACATCTCAATAATACTCTTTTTTATCTTTTTATTTTAGGTAAAGGATGAAGGAGACAAAATCTGTTTTGAAGTAGTTGAGAAAATCTTAGTTGATTAGACTAAAAGAATTAGTTTTTTTTGACTCATTAGTGCATTTGTTGGATAAATAATAGTTTATGTTTTATATACGAAAATCATGTACTACCATCTATCTATATATTATACATGTAGTACCACTTTATAATGTTTTGAATTAATGTAGCGATTTTTCTCGCAAAGTTGTCAATATTTTAAGAAAAAAGAAATAAACTTAGAAGCCCATAATGTGTAATATAAATGAACAATCGGTCCATGTCGGCCCAACTTCCATAATAATAGTACTCCTTCCGTCCCACTCAAGATGACCCATTTTTTTGGGCACGCAGATTAATAAAGTCTCTTTCCTTTTACTTACTCAATACATATCTCTCCTAAAAAAATTGTTATAAAAGGAAATGAGTCATCTTGTTGAGACGGACGAAATGACAAAATGAGACATCTTGAATGGAACGGAGGGAATACTACATTTAATTTAAGTTGTGGAGTATATCTATAGTTCTATACTAGCATGCAGCCATGCAATTTTTACTTTTCTTGATTATTTTGTTTACTTGTGGATGGGAAGTTCTTAAATTTCAAACATAAGGTGACCTTAAATTTCGAAGTTTATAACTAGTTTAGGTCTTTCTTTGATGTATTATAGTAAGTGAGCTTTTATTTAATACTCCATATGTCCTAAAAAAAAATAACTTGGAGTTAAAAAGTACTCATAAATTTGTTCAAATCAAACCAGTTTTTAGTAAGACGTGTACACTATCAGCTTTGTTTCTATGATTGACATTACCTATTATAAAAAAGAAATTACTGAAGTATAAGCGTTTCAACTTCCGGGGGTAAGTACCGATTTAATTCACTCGAATATGTGTTATTTGAGTAATGTAAAGAAAAAAGATTAGATCAGTTTAGTGTTTGAGAAGATGAGTGATTGTACACGTATACTTATATACATAGAGAAACTAATTTAGTAGTGTAGTTATTATTTGTAGGAATCAGTAGATGTGTAACATCTACATATACACATGGGAATAACCGGCACATTATTATTATCCAATTGTACAATACTATATTTAAATATGCTAGTTAATATTATTTCGTTTAATTAAGTTGAAGTGGGATATTGAGATTGGTAACGTAATCTTTATTAGGAAGATGTGGTTGAGTTACTGTACTAGAGATTAAACATGTCATTATTAACTGATATTATTTGTTAGAATGTAATATCATACAATAATTAATTTAATATTTAAATATGCTAAAATTTGCAACTAAATTAACGTACCAACAGAGGATATGATATAGGTAAATATTAAAATATTAATATAAAATATAATTTAATATAAAATAATAAAAATTATAATAACTTACTCGTACGATGATGTGATATTATAACATTAGCCTTGCAATTACGATGGTGAAATGATTGTAAAGATATGTTGATTTTTTTGTGAGGCTTGATAAAATCCAATATATATTTAAAATCACGTGGTACACACGCACAAAATCACGAGCGTGGGGGAGATAATTTCAGACACTCCACAATGTTAATAGTGGACCCCACGGGGACCCATCTGGAAATCTTGCAACACGATTGCCATAGTATAAAATTCATTTCCATTTACCGTACACTATTTCTCCATTTTTTCTGCCGCTCCGATTTTCCAAGAATTTAGCTAAATATATTTCAATCTCAAGGGCCTTTCTCTCGTTCTTGTATTTTCTCAAGACATTACTGTTTGCGCTCTGCGACCGGGGACTTTGATTTCTGCCAACAGATTCAATATTGAAAAGGGCATCTGCATTTGCAATATATAGATATATGTATATAGTATGTGTGTCAACGAACAAAGGTGGAGAGAGAAACAATTGATTGACTAAAGTTGTGCGACGCCAGTGACTGTAAGTCAGCTCTCAATCCTGCCAAGAACCATTTTTCTAATCGACATAAATTAACCATCTCGAGGAATAAGAGAAGTCCGCGATTCGGAGAATTTGTATTTTTATGCTTTCCGTAGTTCTTATTAAAATGCTTTGTTTAGCTTCTAGTGTGAAAGTCGCACTCAAAGTCGTATCATTGGACTTTGTTGTTTGTTTGGAGATTTCATACAAGCAAAAAGGTTGTCTTTTTATGCCTACTTTTTCTTTTGCTTTTTGTTGTTTTGTTCAATTCATAGCAGCCAAGATTTCAGAATCGGGAAAAAGCTACTCCATTTGAAAGAAACCGTGTGTGATTAGATAGAAAGAGAGAGAGGAGAGAGGGCGATACATTTGAAGAGGCCTATCTGTTCTTAATATGACGTGTTCATATTTGTAGGAATTTGGAAAGTCTACATTATTATGATGTGTTTTTTATGTGAAATGGGGCCCTTCTGTGTCGCGTGTTCTTCTTTGTTGGGATGGGAATGGATGACGACTTAAGCTTTAGAACTAGGGTTTCTCAAGAGAGAGAGAGAGAGTGTGTCTATGAGTGTAAGGGAGCTCCGATGTCACCTACCAACCCCGTTTTGGTGTTCTTAAATTTATAGGAGTTGTGATTGGTGAATAAGTTGATATATTGAGTAACCAAAGTCAATCATGCACCAACACTGAATGCTTGTGGTGGGAGGGAGGAGATAGGTTTTTGGGTGTCTTGAAATAAATCGTTACTGCTCATAAAATCGTATATGGATGAGGAGGGCGTGCACGATGGAGTAGAAAGTTGACACCTTGATGAGAGGGTTAGGAGGGAGAGAGAGAGTAAAACATGTTGCAAGAAATTCTGTTGAAAACTAGAAGTTTTGGGTGATAAATTGTTTGGAGATTCAACCCTCTTAGATAGTTAGATGAGCTTTTTGGGGGATTCACTAGCAAAGTAGTGGCTGTGTGAGTGAGGCTAGCGGTGGAGAGAAATGGTTGCTGATGGCTTGTGTTTATACGATGTTATGCCAAATGGTGCAGATATGTCTCACACTGTGCAAATGCTCCAATCATGTTATTCTTCTCAACCTTTATTTATCAACCCCCCCCCACCCCCCCACTCTCTCTTGCCATTGTATGCACTCTTCTCTCACACTCTCTGGGTGCTTCTGCATGTGTGTGTATGTTTCTGAAATCAATTTCTGCACTAGCATTGATGTTCTTCTATCTTTGAGATGCTTATTGTTGCTTGTTGTGGTTGTTAATATGTTGTATGTTTTTTTATGGAGCAGTCCAAGATGGAGAATTTTGGGGAGAGTTATGATAGTGGCTTGATCGGAAGGACGAGGGAAGACGAATTCGAGAGTAGGTCTGGCAGCGACAACTTTGAAGTTGCATCAGGAGATGATGATAATGCAAATTGTAATAAATCATCCAAAAGGAAAAAGTACCATAGACACACTGCATTCCAAATTCAAGAGCTTGAAGCGTAAGTTTTGCTAACCCTTTTCCCTATGTAGTGGTTGCATTCTATTGAATTGTAAAACAATTAGATGATATGAAATTTGAGTGATTTCTGATCCTTTTGCACTATAGTTCCTTTAAGGATAATCCACACCCTGATGAGAAAGCGAGGTTAGAACTTGGGAAGAGACTAGGCTTGGAGGGAAGGCAGATTAAGTTTTGGTTTCAGAACAGAAGAACCCAAATGAAGGTAATTTGCCAACACAGTATGTTTTCACGTCTAAGCGCTTTGACTTAATACTTTTCTTAGAACTGCTTGATGATGCACAGTATTGATTGATTTAACTGTGATGATTAAGACTCAATTAGAGCGCCACGAGAATTCGATTCTGAAACAAGAAAATGACAAGCTCCGCCTGGAGAACATTGCCATGAAAGAGGCCATGAGGAGTCCAATGTGCGAGAATTGTGGCAGTCCAGCAATTCTTGGAGAAGTACTCATTGAGCAGCATCATCTTATGATCGAGAATGCAAGGCTGAAGGATGAGCTCGGCCGACTTCATCACCTAGCAGACAAATTCTTGGTCAAGAGTAATAGTTCAATGCCATCATTAAAAGACAACTCTAGTTTGGATCTTTCTGTGGGAAGAAATGGATTTTCCGGTTTAGATTCCTTGGATACTGGGATCCCTTTAGGACTTGATTTTGGCAATAGGATGTCGAATACTTTCCCTGCTCCGCCACCAAATGGACCCACCTTGAGCATGATGAACTTTAATGCTCCTTTTGATAAGTCGTTGTTTTTAGACATTGCGATGGCTGGTATCGATGAGCTAATAAAGCTAGTTGAGATCGATAGCCCTCTTTGGTTCAGAAGCATGGAAGGAGATGCGGAATCTTTAAATATTAAGGAGTACTCAAAGATGTTTTCTTCTTGCATTGGAGAAAAGCCCAGTCATTTTGTAACTGAAGCAACAAGGGCCAAAAGTAATGTAATGATCAACAGCATGACACTTCTGGAGGCATTGATGGATGTGGTAAAGTAATATAATATCATTAATCTTATTATATACCGAAAAGAAGATTGCTGAAATTATCTCTTTCCAGCTTTAAGATGACAGATTTCATCCCCTTGTTATGGTATGTTATTAATCCATGGATTTTATGAATTCCTGCTTTCGATGTGCAGAAGCATTGGACAGAATTATTCCCGTGGAACATCGGGAGTGCCTCAACTCTTGACATAATTTCTCCTGGAATTGCTGGAAGTAAAAATGGCATGCTGCAACTGGTTTGTTGTTCTTACTTAGCCACCACCCTACATCAAAACAATTCGAAAAGAAAATTGAAGTCAAATTCATTATTTATTTTCCAGATGCAAGCAGAGTTCCAAATTCCGTCGCCTATGGTTCCTATCCGCCAAATGAAGTTCATTCGTTTCTGCAAACAGCATGGAGAGGACACGTGGGCTGTGGTTGACATCTCTGTCGATTCATTATTACATAGTATAAATGGGAATGCTCCTCTCAATTGTCGTAGGCTCCCTTCAGGTTGCATCGTGAGAGATACAACACATGGCTATTCGAAGGTAATTGGTGTCCATAACTATTTGTAGAGTTCTCCTCCCATTTATAATTAGAATATTTGCCTTGTTATTTGAGATTAAAAATTAAAGATACAATGACTCCCTATCACTAACAAACAAGTTACCATCTCTATAGTGTTTTTCTCATTTATTAGGACATGCAAACTTTTTAATAGTGAATACTCGCGTGAAGTCGATACATGATCACTAGTCTTACTGTGTGTGTGCTTCTTTATGTTAGTGTGGGATTTGGTTCCTAAAACTGGATATGGAGGCATTGTCTTTACACTTTCAAGGGTCAACATATTTGTTGTGTGGATTCAGTTTTTGTGCATTAAATTGTGTCCTTGCAACTCTTTCTTCTGATGGTGCTAAAACTTTATATTTCGTTCCCTGTAATCTTGCCAGATTTTCTTATTATGTTCTTAATTTGAAAAGGTTGATTCAGGTTACATGGGTTGAGCACACGGAATACGACGAGAGCATTGTCCATGACTTGTATAGGCCATTACTCAGGTCCGGAAATGCCTTCGGTGCGCAAAAGTGGTTATCCACTCTCAATAGGCAATGCGATCTTTATTCTTTTTTGATGTCGTCTGCTGCCTCTGTTGGTGAACATTCAGGTATGGCTTTGAAACGTGTTAGGACAAGATATCATGGAACGACAAAATGGATGCTCATATTTCTCCATATTTTTTCTAGCAGTCTCTCCTTGTGGCAGAACGAGTATTGTAAAGCTGGCGCAACAAATGACTCGTGGCTTCTGTGCTGGCGTTTGCGCAACTGTAGAAGAGTGGGAACTGGTACAGGATGCTGATAATACCAAGCTGATGACATGTAAGAGTAATGGAAGTTCGGGTGTGCCACCTGGCATCATCTTGAGTGCGTCAACGACCGTCTGGATCCCCATACTGCCACAACATTTGCTTGACTTCTTGCAGAACGAAAAAATGCGGAGTCACTGGGATGTCTTGTCTCAAGATGGCCCCATGCGATCCATGTTACGCATCCCGAAGGGCCAGGATGCCGACAACAATATCTCTATTCTTCAAACAAGCGTGAGTCAACTCGTGCCTCACTCCACCAATTTCTCGTTGCAACACGATCTGGAATCAAAATAAAACGAATCTTTTCCTGTCGTGTTTTGTTTTTTGTTTTTTTATTTTGTTGTGTTCTACCTGCAGTCTCCATCGGAAGGGAACCAGAGCAGCATGCTGATCTTGCAAGACACGTGTGGAGATGCCTCCGGATCGGTCGTCGTTCATGCTGCAGTCCCGGCAGCAGAAATGAACATGCTGATGAATGGCTGTGACTCTTTAGCTGTACCTATCCTGCCATCAGGATTTGCGATATTTCCAGATTGTTTATCGGATTCATGCAAACTAGAGAGCTATAATGAAGGAGGAGGAGGCAGCAGTGGCTCGTTGCTGACAATCGGATTTCAGATACTCGTAAGCAACTTGCCGGCAACACAGCTAACGATGGAGTCCGTTAACACCGTGAAGTCGCTCATTGCTCGTACGCATCAAGGTATCAAAGCCGGCCTTCAATGCAACTGATGATAGAAGTAGTCTTTTTGGATATGACTTATTAGAGATGGATATATATACATATAGGTTTATTTTGAAGGAATTTGAGTCGAGCGAACCTTATGGTGAAGAAAAAAGGAAAAAGAGTCGAGGAAAAATGCTGCAAAAGTGTTTTGGTTTATGTTGTGGACCCGAATGAAAGATGGGTTGCGGTTCGGGTATTGACTCAAGGGGTTTGCAAAATAACATTTGTGTGTTGCTATTTTTCTTTGGGTTATGCTAAATTAAAATGATTTTTTTAAGGGTGAAATATGAGTTTGAATTCTAATCCCTATCCTCCAATTCAATATTATATATATAATAAAATAAATTGATTTGGGAAATCTGGATGAGTAAGGCAACTTGATTAAGTTGATTGTGGATGTCTATGTAATAGTATGTAATAACAAGCTTCACTAACAAATTGCATGTCAACTAAATAACTAGAGTAGATGAGTAGAAGTGATAAGCAAATTGCAATATACACCACTAATTCAGTGGTTTCACAAAATGGGGTATTCCACAAATTATTTTATTATGGTGACCCAGAATTTTGTTTACATCTAAGTTTGTTTTAACTCTCCATAATTGATAATTCTATAACTAAGCTACAGATCAGATAACTATAAATTAAATTTACAGCACGAAGTTCTTGTACATCAATATACTAATTTCAGGGAAGGCAGTAACGAGAAATTCTCGTACAATTTAATTGGGAAATCTATTAATAAAAGGTACTATGTTCATTAAGTAGCTTTCCACGTTGACTGGGCATTGATTTTAATAAACAAATTTTCTCAATAATAATATACATATGTAGGCGAAGTGTAGCCGTCCTGGTTTCGTGGTGTAGTTGGTTATCACGTCAGTCTAACACACTGAAGGTCTCCGGTTCGAACCCGGGCGAAGCCACTCTAAAGTTTTGGAAATATATGATTTGGAATTTACTAAATTTGTGTTCTAGTTTAGCATTTACTCCTTTATTTCTTTTTCTTTTGGCTCTCTCTTTTCTAGAATTATACAATAATAAAATTATGAAATCATTATTCATCAATCCATTATCCATCATTTATCAAACTACCTACCCAAATATTACTCCAGACAATAAACTTTAACATGGCTTCATCGGTATTTTTCTCGCTCATCTTATGTTTACTTTGTCTTCATTTCAGTGATAGAAAAAATGGTTTCTCATTTGTATCAAAATGTCATTTATGAGGGAGATTTTAGTGCATCAAATTAGCTAACTACACTCCACATTACTAGCTAGGGAAGAAAACTATATCATAATTCTTCACAAAAGAGAGACTTGGATTAAAGCAACTTTACAACTTAAACTGTTGAACAATACTACATCCATTATTTTCTGGCTCTATCTTATAAGTTAACTTTGTTTGTGCAATCCTTTCAAAGTGAAAAGGAAAAGAAAGGAAATCTGTGTTTTTATTTGGATCCAAATGCCATGAGGGATTGTTAGGAAATGACATCAAAGCCCCCTCGACCTCGATTACTGACAATTTCACCCTCTTCTTCTTCTCCCGCCTCAAGAATTTCTGTTAAACCTTTCCTCCCAAAATCCGCATCAGAAACCCTAAATCCCCAAAATGCGATCCCTAATCTCGCACGCTGCGAAGCTGCTCACCTCCAACCCCACTGCGATTCGATGGATGTCCCAGTCGACCTCCATCCCCAAAAAGCAAGTGCGAGTGCGCGACCACGGCTACGACGATTATATGGAGATCGAGAAGAAAGTGCGCAAAGTCCTCAAATTCCAGGACCTCATTCTCACGCAGCCCAATAATATGATCTCGGTCTCGCGCCTCGACAGCATCGCTCGACGAATTGGATTCAAGCAATTCGAATCGAATCGCTTCGTCCTCAGATTCCCTCACGTCTTCGAGGTGTTCGAGCACCCGGTTCAGCGGATTCTCTACTGCCGCCTCACTCGTCATGCCGTCGCGCAGATTCAGCGAGAAAATGACGCCCTTCAGCGCCAGATTCCGGACGCAGTGACCCGGTTGAGGAAGCTGGTGATGATGTCTAAAACCGGTCGGGTCAGGCTGGAGCACGTGCGCATCGCGCGGAAGGAGTTCGGCCTCCCTGACGACTTCGAATCATCGGTAATTCTCAAGCATCCGCAGTTCTTCCGGTTGTTCGATGCTGACGAGACGAGGAATAAGTACATCGAGTTGGTGGAGAGGGATTGCGGTCTAGGTGTTTGTGAAATTGAACGACTGAGGGAAAGGGAGTACAGAGAGCGAGGTGTTGATGCTGAGGATATCCGGTTCTCTTTCATAGTGAATTTCCCTCCGGGATTCAAAATCGGCAAGTACTTCAAGATTGCTGTGTGGAAATGGCAGAGGCTGCCGTACTGGTCGCCGTACGAGGATGTCTCGGGGTACGATCTTCGGTCCTTGGAGGCGCAGAGGAGGATGGAGAAGAGGGCGGTGGCGATGATCCACGAGCTGCTGTCGCTAACGGTGGAGAAGAAGATGACGTTGGAGAGGATAGCGCATTTCCGGATGATAATGGACTTGCCGAAGAAGCTCAAGGAGTTCGTGCTGCAGCATCAGGGGATCTTCTACCTCTCGACCAGAGGGAATCAAGGGAAGCTGCATACGGTGTTTGTGAAGGACGCGTATAAGAAAGGGGAGTTGGTGGAGCCGAACGAGTTGTATCTGGCGAGGAGGAAGTTGGCCGAGTTGGTACTCATCAGTCCGAGGAAAGCTCGAATGGGTACGGAATTGGGTAGTTATCGGAGGGATGGATTGGATGATCATACAAGGAGTATGAAGAGAGAGTATGAGGCGATGGGGAGAGAGGAGTCGGATGGTGTGGAGGGTGGTGCAGCGTACTCCGATGAGAGGAAGAGCTCTAGTGGAAGTGACTTGGAAGAATCCAGCACAACAGAGTGAGAGAGTGAGAGTGGTGTGGTAGAATGCAGAAGTGAAACAAACTTTGGTACGAAACGAGCAGCATTGGCTTGAGCTTTCGGTGATTTTCGGGGTGGTGGTTTATATATAAATCACCGCCAGTGTACAAATCTTGAATTTTCTGAGAGGAGAATGGGACTCTATTGGAATGATAAGGCAGTAGTGGCCAGTGGGCTGGCTACCTTGAATTGAGCATAGTACAATATTTGAATGAATGAATGAATTAGTGGCTCGAAAACCAACCCATTTATGCTAAAATGATTTCATTTTTCTGCTAAAATGATAAATCAGTTTGTGGATAAATTATGACAATTGCCTCAACCAAACCAACCCAAATGAGGCATGAAAGGTCAAAAAGTGGATAAATAAAAATTGTAGTAGATTGGATCTAGTCCGGTAATTTTTGTAGACAAAATCCATCAAAATAACAAAAAGTGAAGAGACAAATGTTAAATTCATAAAACGATTATTCAAATAGAAATGATAAATAAGTACTCCATTATTTTAATTCTTTAGTTTAATTTTTGTGTTATATATGAATCCCTCGAATTTGAATTCGCGGGATTTATGTGCTTATATGTTGTAATGTGAAACACACGAATTTGGCAAATTTGAATTCGCGAGATTAGTGTGTCTGTGGTGTATTACACTAATTCCACAAATTTGAAGTCACAAGATTTGCGTGTTACTTTGTTTTATACATCAACACATGAATCCCACAAATTTGATTTCAAAAAATTCATGTGTTGCTTTTCAAATTGTACAAACATGCAGCGACCACGAACTCGAATTTGTGAAATTCGTGTATTGTTCTATAATGTATAAAAAAAACACACGACTCTCACGAACTCGAATTCGCAGGCGTCGTGTGTTGAAAAAAAAAAGAAAATATAAAAATATTTTTATCTAAAATAATTAAAAATGACTATATTTATTCGAATGACTATTATTTCTTTTTTTTTTAAAGAAAAAATGACTTTTCCCATATTAACCCAGAATAGTCTGATATATCGTTCTATTCTACCACGAGTTTTTGCCATATACTTTCATTTTATTATTATAGAAATCTATTTTCGATAGTTGTTTTATCATATGATTACATTACAATTTACATGCCAGAAAAAAGTTAAAACGCACACTAAATAAATTTAGGTCTAGAAAAGTATGAGATATATGAAGATCATGTGATATATTGTTACTCCATTATATTATTATTTGATTAATGATGTGGTGTGTAGCTTTGCTCAACCAGCAACTCCTGCCCTCTCTGTAGAGACAGAGAGCATCATTGCAATGCTGAGATCAAATCTTGCTTAAGGCACTTTTCATTCTTGTTTGGTTCAGAAATTTAGGAGGTTGTACAAATGTGTATGGCTACAAGAAATGGTGAATGAATATTAAGTGGGTAAACAATGAGAGTTTTGAATAAGTATTAGTATTAAAAACAATCAGAGAAGAAGCAAAACAAGACATCATGACAAGAGGAGGGAGGGGACCGCAGGAGACGATATCAGTTCATTACAAGCAAAACACAACACAACCCAACCATTAAATCTAGAACAAAGTGAATCTACTTCCTACTATTAGATCCATCAGAAACCTTAAACACATCAAAAAAATTGGTGGGGACCTCTAGCTGCTTCCCAACCCTTATAAAAAAACTTTATTCTCATAAAAAAATCAAAAATGAAAAACAGAACACAGATGACTTGCAGAGAATAACAGACTCGTATCATTTATTAATCCATGATTAAAGTATTCATTATTGTTGATTAAGGTTGTATTTTGTAGAGTTCATCTTTTTCTGCAGGCAGTCTCCCTTTGTGCATTGAAATAGACTGCAGCAACTGGCAATCCTAAGCCATTCTCCTCTGCAAATGCTCTTGTGTTGAAGTAATCTCTTGAAGGTGGTGACCTCACAGTATGTCTCCCTCTCTGCTTGAACAACACGAACGCGTAACGATGGATCCCGATCACTGGTTTCGGAGCCTCATAGCTCACAATCTCCTTCCCTACACCAAAATTATCAAATGAGAAAATAATAATCCCAAAAAATGCAATCCTTTTGACAAATTTATGCTAATGCAACATGTGATAAAAATCAGTTTTTTCTGCTTCCTACCAAAAGATACATCAGTAGTGCCTGGAATGTCTGTAACTATCCTGAAAAGCCAAAATAAACATAAACTAAGATGTGAAATATAAAATAGAACATGCATAGATGATATTCTTGATTTAATATTTTCTGAGTACAAACCAGTGGAGATGTTCCCTCATGTAAGGATCACTAGGGCCAGGAACATCAGGATCAGTCATCACCTACCAAAGAGAAGAAGCCATGCAAACATAAACTATGAGACTCATACAAGCACACTTACACACACACACATATATATATGATTTGTAATGCTGGTATATGTAATGAGACATACGAGGGTGTAAGCAGCTCTCATGTCTTCTCCACCGATGTCGACACGTGGCTTCGACATAATGACAGCAGGCATGAGCTCATGCCCGTTGCACACTTGCTTGTTGCTATTGTATGTCACAACCAGCTTCACACATGGAATGAAGTTATCAACAACTTCTCCCACAACTCTGCCTACAGAGAGAGGATCATGCAGCCTCGACATCACTACAAACTATGCAGTAATTAGGAGAAGAAAATGCACCGGTTATTCAAAGCAACTAAGTTAACTCCAGATATTGTGAGAAAAAAGATTGAAGCTATGAGGGGCTTTTATAGAGGGAAAAGACAAACAAAATGGAATGGAGGGTTAGGATTTGAAGTTGAAAAGATTCTTAGGAATCTCTGCATGGCAATAAATAGAAAGAGGTGCCATGAAAGAACTTTGCTACTAAGCTGGAAAGTGATGCCACCTTGAACTTTTAGGAGATGGGTGAATGCAGATGCATATTTCTTGAAATGGACCTTTCTTGAAGTTTTATATGATTGCGAAACTATCACTCAACTAAATGTCACAGAATCTTGAAGTTTGAATAATCCAAGTAGCTAGTGAGCATTAATTAATTTCTAGCAAGTGCTATTAGAATTGGGAGTTTGCCATTTCCGAGCAATCTCACAATAAAAAAAAGAAGAAAATGTCATTGGGTGAATGGTTGGAGGAGAATTTAGAATATAACTTTTGGCACTATAATATAATATAATATCTTGAGCAAATGGGAATTCGACTTTTGAGGTGCAATGCTTCTCTAATTACAATACACATGAGAATGGGAGGAAAAGAAAATAAATAATGTTATCATGAAAGCTTGGGAAGTGTATTATTTCGGACAAAAGGGGGTTGGAAGTGTGTTATCTTTTGTAAGGATGCTTTGCCCTAAATGGAATGACAAAACATATTATGGAAATTCTTTGATCAAGTAGAGCATGTGATGCGTGGTTATCAATCATATGGTTTCCTCTTGTGGACCTTTATATTATTGTTTTTGTATTTAAAGAAATTTTGATGGAACGCCAACCCTTTGGGGTTTTCCTTATATGTACATTATATATGTCTATTTTGGAAAAATGTTAATTAAGATGGCCCATTAATAGTCACAATATTTCTGAATATTATTAAAGAGACTTTTTGGGACTGTGCATTTGTACAACAAAATGAACTTTAGTATATTTCTAGAATGAGCAAGTGATTAGTTTTTTATTTCATAAAATGTAGCCACTTGTCCTTCCTAATCGGTGATGACTAGGTATGCATATAATTATTTGATTCAATTAAGAGGACTCGTCCAATTAAAAATGTTTATTCTTATTTGGAATTTTTCCTTGAAAATAATTTTACCTTTAAAATGAATTAGAATATTTATAAATGATAAAAAAAATATTTTTAAATCTCCATGTCCAAGCATTATAAGACAATTTTAGTGGAACGCTCCAAAAAAACATAAGTTAATTTTAGCAGAACGGAGAGAGTGCATTCTTAGGTCATGTTTAATAGTTAAGATATAATATAACATAATAAGATTAAAATTGTATAATGTATCAATATCATTTTAATCTTATCATTCCCTTATGATTATAATGTAGGGAAAAATAGTAATTTTTACACGGACCCATTTATTTTATAATGGACCGACGTATTAATTACATTTCCTACCAAACAAATAATTTAATAAGATAATTAATTTTATTCTATCATTTATTGTCTACCAAACAAAACCTATAATTAATCTTGTATTGGAAGAAAAATATATACTTTGAGACCAACAATACAAATCAAAATCGTTCATCTCATTCGGACCATATATCATAAACTCAGCAATATTTTATTATTGGTAAGAAAAGATTTTGTTTGTGCCATTAGAATAACATTGCGAATTTTCTTTATTAATTAAATTTTTTTCGTTTTATTAATACTTAGAGTCAAAAAGTGATTATAATTGTTTAACAATGAAATTAGTTATTATTATTAATATTTTATTATTTTAAGTAACTGTATTATATTATTAAAACGATATTAAACTTACAACGAGCAATAATTAATAGTTTTAAAAATTGAAAGTTTTAAGGTATAAGAATTATAATAAAAAAATAAAATGGAAAACTAGAATAATCAATTCAAATGTAACAGTAGCACGTAATTTTACAGAAAAATGGTTTAACTTAGTTGGTAAAAAAAGTAGAGTATAGTGAATGTAGAATGTACCCACGTTATTAAAACAACTTTTTTTTCTCGCACAAACGGTGGGTAAAGTTTTCTTATATTCCCTTATATAATAGGACTAGAAAAAGAAGAAAATCACTAGTGGTGGACACAGGCGTGGCGTCCAGAAATTGACACGTCAAAAGCTTTCTGAAAACGGATGCATTTTCGGACATTCTCTTACTAATAATTTACTAATATTCCTTAAATTAAATTCCACTTGTATTGTTGTTGCTTATTGGCAGACGACACGTCCACTTTCATACCCATCATTTTCATTAAATATGCCAGCTGTCATTTATCCCGCCAAATTTCTTACTTCCATTTTATCTTATTTCACCATCCAAATGTGACTTAAGATGGATATATCACATATCTATCTTTTATATTTAGGTTAGTGTTCTGGATAAATTTATCGTTTAAAAATGTGGGAGAAAAGTATAAAGGGCAATTATACTTTTATCCCATATTTTCAAGGGATAAATTTATCTCTCGAAGAGAACATAACCTTAAAAGATACAATTTATTTATAGTTAATTTGATATGATACATAATATAAATCACTACGATTCTTATTTATTATTCTCTTTGTCTTGCTAAATGTGGTTTATGTTTCCTTATTTGGTTGTCTCATTAAAAGTGGTCACTTTTGTACAAAGAAAAAAAAATTACCTTTAAAATACATCACTTCTACTTTTTTAAAACACAACACTTTCTTTTCTTAAACTCCTTTCCAATTCCCTTGTGGCTGCATTTAGCGCGACGGAGAGAGTACTATTATTTAATATTTAATATGTAATATGGAATAACTATTATTAGTTTTTATTTTATATAAAATAAATATTAAATTATATATTAATTAAATAGTCAGAAATTTAAAATTAATAAACTTTAATTAATAATTTATTATTTATAATATAACATGTCACATAGACACATTAAATTTTATTGCCCAGGATAGAGATTTTAGTTTTATAATAGATTCATGAATTTGTTTAGTCTAATAATATTGCATGCTTGACATGCAATGAGCATGTTTAATTCCTTCGTTTAAGTTTAATAAATTTTGAGCTTTAGCCGTCAAAGAATAAATAAAAAACTAGCACAAAAAATATAGTGTATATTAATTTACGTATATAAACAATCGTATATTATATGATGACGTTCATTGACATGAAATATGTAGAATGAAATTACATAGAATATTGAATTTTAAAATCAAAACGTTTGACGCTTATCATTAATCTTCAAGATAGGCGCCACATTTTTTGAATTTTTCTTAAATTTATATAAACTATTTCATAATATAGTACTCCCTCCGTCTCGTTAAAAATGATCATGTTTATCATTGGACCGTCCCACTAAAAGTGATCATTTTTTTAGAAAAAAAAAAAGTTTTTCCTCTAAAATACATCACTCTTACTTTATTCAAACACAACACTTTATTTTTCTCCTTTATGACCGCTTTTAGCAAGAAATGCAAATGTGGGACTCCCCTGTTTCATTCAACACGCATCACTATTATTTAATTTAATTACCACCATTATTATTAATAAGAGTACTATTTAATCGCAATAATTCAAAAGCTGGGTCGATATTTTAAATCAGGTGAAAGTTGGTCTTATTTTATAATCGCATGAAATATATACTTTCATGACAAATTTTTGGCGGTCGCTCGAACTTCTTGATTGTATTGTATGTTCAAAACATTCTCACAGTAAAAAATATAAAATATATAAATAAATAACTAAATATTGCTATAATAATATTTAAAAGTGAAAAAAAAAGTTATTAATTATCAATGCTATTAAATGAATGGCAATAGATCTTGTTGTCTTCGGCCCAACGGAAAAAATTAAGAGCAATTAAATTCTTAGTAATTGGGCTGAACAGCTTATTCAAATGAGTACCTAATCACATTAATATTTTGGTTATCGGTAACCATCTATAATATATTAATACTTTCTCGTCGATGGAATTTCTTATTTCAATCTCATCAATTAACCAAAAGTGAGAGAAAAAAAAAAGATTAGTGATACCAAAGATAATTCCTAGTAATATGCAAACTGAATAGGCAACGCTTGTTGTATGTTCATAATTCCAGTGGTCAAATTAAAATATGCCGCCTATTTCAAAATTTAAGAAAGAAATAATACTAAAATTCCAAATTTACCTCTTTATTATTAAAGTATTTTTATCCTATATTTTTTTATAGAATGACGAGAGATAAAGAGTGAAATAAAATTATTGTATTGGTACGTGAGTTTTCAGGATTCTGGACACTTGATGAAACACGGTGGGAGTGTGGGAGTATATATTTCTTCAAAGAGAATAGATATCGATCAATAATCCTCTTAAATAAATTTGTGTTGTGTGTTATATTGTTCAATCAAAAAGGTTATTAATGTTTAGCTAAATTTCACAATATCTTTCCAAAGACAAGTTTCAGTAAGCAATTTCCTAAGTAATGCAGTTTCGATCCATACAATCTATCTAATTATATTTACCAAATACTAATTCCGTGTCATTTATGCCTATCCCTCCCTCTCACTAATTTTGACACACTTTATTTATTGGAATGTCCCACTAAATTTGGTACATTTCAAAAATAATAAAAGATATTCCCTCCGTCCACGAAGTACTTGCGCATTTGGCTCCGACACGGGTTTTAACGAATAATTGAAATATGTTGTGGGTGGAATAAGAGTCTCACAATATTTATTAATTAAATATATGTATATAAGTGAAAGAAAAATTAGTAGATAATTCATAAATATATTAAATGTGTTGTGAGTGAAATGAGAGTCTCACATTATTTATAATTAAATATATAATGTGAGAGATTTAAAAGTTAATAGTGGGTCCAAGAAGATAGAATAATTATTAAAAATAGAAATGTGCATGTTTTTCGTGGACGACATATAGTGGAAAAATGTGCAAGTTTTTCGTGGACAGAAGGAGTATTACTTTAAAAAAGTGTGGACCATATAACATTTATCACTCTTACATGACTTTATACACTCTCATTAATAACCGTGTCGGAAAAGAAGGTGTCAAATAGTGGGACGGAGGAAATATATAATTATATATTAAGTAATTATATTTCAAATGACTTTGGTATAATAAATTATAAATTTGGTAGTTAAAAATAAACTATTTCCCTTAATTATTTTGTATTTTTAAGTACTGTTAATTTCTTTTAAAAAAAAAACAATTTTTGAAGTATGTTGGGAAATCTATCTACTGTATGAATGAAGTCTATTCCCCAGAGAAGTGAACAGTGATAGCATCAGCCCAAGTGGAGTGATGTGCTAGTGCTATTATATTATTACAATATAAACAAATTAAGTCTCTAAATCACAATAATCTAAATACAAAATTGAAAAACATTATATAATAAGTTTGACAAATTTTATATAATCAATTACAATTACCAAATTTCATCCATATATGTTCGATCAAGTCATATAAAAGTGCTAACTCTTCTTGATATGTCCAACCTTTTGAATTGTTAGAAGATGTGTGTGTTTGTTAATACTCCATCCAAAATGATTTACGTTTTGCAATTTTGGAATGTCCACGAAAATGGTTTACAATTGAAATTTTCTTTTAACAGCAAGTGGACCCACCACTTCCTCCACACACAATTCAATTTAAAACAATACTTTAAGTGAGACTCAAACTCTACTAACTACTCACACCCAATTTAAAATAATATATAAAGTAAGACCCTAATTCCACTAACTACATATCCTCATTAAAGTCAAAATATAATATTAAAACCCGTGCCGGGTCAAACCGTAAATCATTTTCATGAACGGAGGTAGTATAAGATTTGGGAGATGATTTGAGAGGTTCGGTGATATTCGAGAATAGGAGAATGAGGATGATTTGTGAAAATAAATGGTTCTTACTTCTTATCATAATTGAAATTTGAAAAGTCTACAAATTTTGAAATATTTTCAAGATTGAGATGATAATTTTCGGGAAAAATTAAAATTATGAGAACTGAAGAAAGAATTATTATTTCAATTTTATCTTTATATTCAATTAAAAACTAATCAACCAATAGAATAATGACAAATGTCATCACAATATTAACTTAAACAATAGGAGAGAGAACATCAATGGTCTCTTTTACAAGTATTCAATATTTACATAGGTTTTTTATTTATTTTTATTATGCTTGTATAAGTGATGGACAAACAACTATGATAAAAGTGAACCGATAAAGATAGTCTAATTGAACAGATGAAGTACTACATAATTTTAACATACAACATGCAACTAATGTGTATTCGATTACGATATCAAAAGTTCCGAAACTTCAGCACTATCAGAATATTTTATTACTTCCGTCCTAATTTAAGTAGTCCACTAAATGCATATTTTTTCATTTTTAAATATAATTTCATAAAATACTCAATATTTTAAATTTTATCTATAATTTCATTAGAAATAAAATTTATAATTTAAAAAAATAAAAATCATGACGACTCACCACAACAAACAAACGAGAAAGGGACTTAAGCTAGATGGAATAAAATTAAGAAAAGGGTAACATCACTAATCTACTACTTTATGTCATAGAAAGGCTAATGATAATCACTCCAATACTGCTATTTCCCAAATATGGAAAGTGATGCCATTCCATTTCTACTTCAACTATTTGTTTGTTTCCTTCCTGCACCCATACACCTGAAATTTGGGGTACTTTATTTGGTGGGCCCTCACATACTACATTTTACACCTCTCTCTCTTTGATTTTGCTCTTTAGACCTTCTTTATTAGTATCAATCCTTACCCAAAGTACGAACCCGACCTAGGAATATAGATTTTAAAAAAATTAAAAAAATAAAGTAGGTGTTCGACCACTTCCAAAAAGAGACCATCATGGTCTTCCCCTCTCCTTTCTTTTTGTATCAATAGGATGATGACACTTATATTAATTCTATTGGTTGGTTAGATTTTAATTGTATATATAGATAAAATTGAAATAACTTTTGTATAATATATTAAAAAAAATAAAAAATAAATCAAAATTTTTATCTTTTCATTCTCTATAAATAGAGACCAATTTTGATATATTTTCTTACACCTACAAAATTCTTCTTCTCTTTACTTGTATTGTTTATTATCTCGTTCTATATTTTTCTATGGATCGAGACAATAACTCTTTCTTCAATTCTCATAATTTTGATTTTTCTGGAGATTATCATCCTGATCTTGAAAACATTTCAAATTCTCAATATTTTTCAATGTTCAATTATGATATGAACCATTCATTTTCACAAAATCATCCTCATTCACCTATTCCCGAATATCACAAAACCACTCAAAACATCTCCCAAAACTCATATGAACAAACTCACACAATATCTTCCAACAGTTCAAAAGGTTGGACAGATCAAAAAGATTTAACATTAATGTTTGCATGATGTTTTGTCAGCAATAATCCAATTGTTGACACAAACCAATATAGTTATACATTTTGGGGAAGTATCCTAAATATGTACGAGCAAGGCTGAGTAGAAAATTCAACAATTGGCAGTGCAAGGTCCCTAAAATCATTGAGACAACGATTCAGGCGCCTCAATAAAAATGTAACAAAGTGGGTTACTGCATACAACAAAGCATGTGATCGAAAAACGAGCGGACTTTCCAGCTAAGACATTGAGAATGTAGCTCAAACATTGTATGGAAAACCTAAGTTCACACACCATGAGGTGTTTGAAAAAGTTATGAGTCACAATCCTAAATGGGAATTAAAAATAAATACTACTGGTTATACATGTTCTCGGGCCGAAGGCGAAGATAGTGTTGAAGAAAGTCGTGGGAGCTCAAAAAGATCAAGATCCGATGAGGATGGAGACCCTCAAACTGAATCCACACCAAAAGCTATTGGAAGTGGAGGTTCGAGACTTTCTTGTCCTATTAGTAGAGACAAAGCAAAGGCCAAGGCTAAATTAAAAGGAAAAGCAAAAGAAACAACATCGCAGTCTTCCATACTCCTAGATGAATGGACTGAAGAACTTCGTCAATTGAGAATTACACGTCAAGTTGAAACCGAATTACAGAGAGAGAAACTAAAAACGTCTACAATTAACACGTTGTTAGCAAATAGTCAATTATCTCCTCAAGAAGAAGTTTTGAAGCTTGAGCTAATGCGGCAGTTATATGGGATGTGATCGTACTCTATTTAATTGTAACTTCAGAGTTTATGTATCTTTATTAATTCATGTATTTTCAATTATGTGGTTTATGTATCTTTTATCAATTTTCTAGTGTAATTGTAATTTGATGACTTTAATATAAGCATTTGTTAAGTATTTCGCAAGATCTTCTATATTTATTATTTTCCTCAACATGTGAACTTCAACAAACTAATTTATGTGGCCCTAAACAATATCTTTTGGGAAGCTCAACACGTGAACTTTTTTAGCCATGCACTATTTCTTGGACAACAATAGTGCATAAAGCACGCACATTTTCATCTATATGTTTTCCTAACATACACCATTCACATCCTTTTGACAAAAAATTGAAGAGTCAATTGTCTCTTTTGAATTACGAAGAGACAAATAACTATTTTGTGGAGTCAAGTGACTCTTATGAATCACGAATAGTCAAGTGCATTTTTTTAGGAGCCAATTGACTCATTGAATTACGAAGAGACAAATGACTTTTTTGATGAGTCAAGTGACTCTTTTCAATTACGAAGAGACAAGTGACTCCTTTGAGAAACCAAGTGACTCTTTGAAATCACGAAGAGTCAATTAAACTTTTGAAGAGCCGAGTGACTTTAGTAGTTAGTAGATTAAGTTTCAACAATACTCTATATATACACATATTCCCTCTATTCCCAAATGTACACGAATCTTACCTTAATTTTTTTTTCTATCCATAATCTTTCTTATCTTCTTGCTCAAACATTGAATCTCATACCTCCCCCGAAAAGATGGCATCAAGTTCTAGTTTTGATGCTGCTAATCCATTTAATAATGATGAATGAGAAGAAAATATTGAAGAACAAAATAAGCGAATTGACGAGATGGTTGAGAATGTTCTCGTTCATGCAGCAACTCTAACTCTGCAACCTACCATTCATAGTGTTCGAGCTAAAAGACGGTATATTGAACGCAAGTGGGAGAAGGGTCATGAAAGTGTGTTCGAGCAGTACTTTGCTGAAGAGCCAATCTATCCTCCAGAATATTTTCGAACAAGGTATCGCATGCAAAAACCATTGTTCGAACGTATAATGAACCAGCTGGTTGCCACTGATAAATTCTTTCAACAACAGTCGGATGCCGCTGGTCGTCTAGGTATGTCTGTAATTCAAAAATACACTGCAGCTATGAGGGTGTTGGCATATGGAACATCAGCAGACATGCATGATGAATACTTACGAATGAGTGCAACACTCATTCGTAAATCAGTCATCAAATTCGTTGAAGGTGTAATTTCTAATTTTGGCGCGGAGTACCTCAGAAAGTCAACTGAAGAAGACATGGCAACTCTTCTTTAGATCGGAGAGCGTCGCGGATTTACGGGCATGTTGGGAAGTATTGACTGCATGCACTGGGAATGAAAAAATTGTCCTACTTCATGGGCAGGGCAATATGCAGGAAGAAGTGGTACACCAACAATCATTCTCGAAGCAGTTGCGTCGCAAGACCTTTGGATTTGGCATGCATTTTTTGGATCCCCAGGGTTCAAAAAATGATATCAATGTTCTAGATAAGTCTCCTGTTTTTGATGATATCTTGGAAGGTCGTGCACCAAAGGTTAATTATGTTGTGAATGGTTATGAAAAAGATATGAATATTATCTCACTGAAGGCATATATCCTCAATGGTCAGCATTTGTCAAATCTATTCCTGCTCCACAACTTTGGAAGCACCAATTATTTGCTCAACATCAAGAGGCTGCCCGAAAAGATGTAGAACGAGCATTTGGCGTTCTACAAGCTCGTTTTGCCTTTATTAAGCGTCCGTGCCTTATTTGGGATTGTGACATTATAGGAAAAATAATGATTGCTTGCATCATTATGCATAATATGATAGTGAAAGATGAAAGAAGAACTTATCTAAACTATCATGATCCGACAGAGTTTATAGAAGATCAACGTAGACAGAATAATAACCGAAGAAAAGAAGGAGAACAAAATAATGATTTTTTATACTCAACAGGAACGATTGCAAGTCTATCTTGCTATATGAGAACAAAGAATCAACTTCGCAACAGAGAAGCTCACAACGCACTTCTATACGACTTGATCGAGCATGTATGGATGAAATTTGGTAATCGTGATTTATTGTATAATTTTTTTTCAATCTTATTACGTAACGTTGTATTTTCACTTTGGTATTTAGATTGTTGTAATTTAGATACTTAATTTGTTTAGGTTGTATTTTGTCAAAAAATTTATTTTATATGAAAAATATCTTTTTATGTTTTTAATATTTTTCAATAATAATAATTTATTTTAATTATTTAAAGCAAAATCAGTTATTTTATGTATAATAAAAGTTAAAATTAAAAAATTAAATGTTATGGTTGCATAGTTAAAATGATCATTGATAAACTGTAAAAAATGAAGGTAGTTGAATTGAATACAATTTATTAAAAATAAATAAATAAGAAAATAATATAATATTGAAATAGTTGGATGGTTGGAATTTTTGATGGTCATTTAACTTGTTTGTTGCATAGCAAAATCGTTTGTTGCAGTAAGCATTCAAAATATATATATAAGCAGATGGGTGTATTTATATGCACGCAGTGGGGCAGATGCTGAACATATACTTGCTTCTTGGTTCTTGCGGTAACATTATACATCTGAACCAAATAATTTCCTACAAGTTTTTATCTTCAACTGTTTTCTATTGAATCGTACGTTCACATAATTACTCAAATATGTTTCATATTTAATACTACGTATATGTTTGCTAGAGACATTAATAAAAAGGTGAAAATTAAAAGTGTCCATTTCCATAACTACAAAATAAAAATTGTCCGTATTGTAAAAATTCTATGAAAACTATTCAAAAATTGGATAAAGAGACAAAAATACCCTTATCTTTTATTTGATTGTATAAAATTTTGTGCATTTTTTACACAAAAGTACAATGTGTAATAAAAAAATGATTCAACACATCACCCGATTATTACAAGTTTGATTGTTTTTTTTAAATCATAATATTTATTGTACACTCAAACACCATATATATATGTATATATATATATATATATTATTAAAACATAATAACATAAAAAATAGTTAACACAAATTGAAAAACGGAAAATCTAGCCGTTGCTTCCAAAAATCTGGTCATGTGTTCTATAAATTTTAATTATTCATCACAAGATTTTAATTAAAAAACGACCAGATTTTAGTTTTTTCTATGTTTATGTTCAAGAAATAATTTAAATCATCTTCCAACACATACTTATCAAATTAATATTCGTTAATACGAATATATAACACAAATTAACTCAATCAATGCATAATTGAATCAATAAAATTATAATATTACACTAAAATAAATAAATAAAACCTCGCATTAAAAAAAACCCATAATCTTGTCGTGTAATTATAAAATCTGGTCGTGAATAAAAAATATTTTTCAAGACACGACCAGATTTTATTTTAAAATTACTCTTTGTTCGTGCAATAATTTAAAACATGTTCCAACATATACTAATCACATTTATATTGTTTAATAAAAATATTTAACAAAAATTAACTCAATCAATAGATATATTCATCTTCAATGCATAATTAAATCAGTCAATTTATAAAATTACACAAAAAAACAAATAAACCTTTGCATTTAAAAAAATTAAAAATCTTGTCGTGAATCAAAAATATTTTTCAAGCCACGACCAGATTTTGTTAATGCTCGACCAGATTTTTCTTTTATCTACAAAATTATCTAAATTCGAATTTTACTAACCTATTCATCCATTTGCTTTCAAAAAATGTGGTTGTTGGTTGAGACTTTAAATCAGTCAAATAGTGTAGTAAAATTGGATAGAGGCAGTATGTTAAAATGAAATATTGTGTGAGGATGAATACGCCACTTTTAAAAATAAATTTGTTGAATGCATTTGTTTTGATGCAAAATATGGAGTATTTTTGTATATTTGAACATTTTTCATGTATATTTTACAACTTGGACATTTTTCATTTTTATGTTATCAAAATAGATAGTTTTCACGATTCACACTTAATATAATGGGTGAAAATTAATACTACCCAATTTCTAAAATATAGATGTTAAAAATAGCCAAAAGCTTAATACACATGTAAAAAATACCCACTTTCTCTCTCCCACCCCCAATACCCAACCCCCACCGCTGCAAGCTACACCTCCAACACATATGATTTAATTAATTAATTTGCAATGCTACCAACCGCTGCAAGCTACAACCGGTGGCCAAGCTTCACCTTCAACACCGACGGCCATATCCCCTACCATCACCGGCGGCCAGCACCGACGGCCATATCCCCTATCTCTCTCAACGCTATCTCTCACCCCCAATACCCAACCCAACCGTTGCAAGCTACAACCGGTGGATGAAATTGAACTGTGAAGCTTCTCTCTCTCTCCATCTCTCTTTCCTTCTTGCTGCTGAACTTCAGCCACTTGAGCCTCTGCCTCTCCAGCTCAACGATGGAGAGAAGATGGGGGGAGAGTACCGCGAGACGGTGCCAGGAAGCATCAGAAGAACACTAGGAAATGGGCGTGTTTTGGAATTACTTTGGTGCTCGTTATTGTTTTGATCAACGTCCTCTCCCTGCAGCCATGGAAGAACAACAATTCATCTCCCAGTCCTTCACCACCTTGATTCCTTTCCCTCTTTTTCACTTTTGTCGCTTCGCAATAAGCTGGTTTTCTATTTATGCCCATTGTGTATCTTGCTTTAATATATTCATCTGTGAATTCTTGATTATTTGTTGGAGCTGCTGGGTGGTGATGGTGGCTGCATTTTATGCTACAACCGGTGGCAAACTCCATCCACCGGTGGTGATGAACAGCCGCCGGTTGTTACATTCTAGCATAGTTTGACCACCGGTTGTAGGGTTTTTGTATGTAATATGAAATGTTGGTTGTAAATATGTGACAACCGGTGGTCAAGTCTCAACAGAAAGCACCAACCGGTGGCCACCGGTTGTAGGGTTATTGATATATATTACCACCGGTTGTAGGAGTATTGACTTGTATATATTTTTAAGTTCAATATTATCACCGGTTGTAGGATTATTGTATACATAACAAACCAACTTTCACAGAAAACAATGCACGTTGTAAGAGAATTTTACACCTTTTTAAGAAAAGTGGGTATTTTGTACATGTTTCTTTAGGTTTTGGGTATATCTAACATGCATCACTTTAAAAATGGGTAATTTTACCCATTATCACTAATATAATTATATAAATAAGAATCGGATAAATGTTAAAGCATTGACCTCCTCTACTCTTGAGTATTAAATGCCTATTTTATTTATATATTAACCATGATATATATAAACAAACAGGCGTTTATTTATATTTATACAAGGGACAATAGTATGACTCCCTCTGTCCCACTTAAGTTGAGATATTTTTTTTTGGCACGATAATTAAGAAGTGTTATAATAAATTAAAAAAGAGTATAAAATAGTGATATAAATATATATTATTTAAATTTATCTGTGTAATAAATGTGTTCTAAAATGAAAAAACTCAACCTAGTCGGGACAGTCCAAAAAAAAATATGCCCCAACTTAGGTGAGATGAATGGGTTACTAGATTCGTAAAATAATAAAAAGTTAATGACTAGAGTACCACTTATTATTGGAAGGGTAATTTAGTAAAAATAAAAAGGACGCATGAGATTCTTCTGTACTGGAAGAATCAAAATCTGGATGTTTGGAACTGACAAAACTCCAATGCTTATATTTTGGCTGAAAACCTTTCCGTATTCTTTTGGGCCCCACTCTCGAAACGACGCCGTCCTATCACTCCCATTTATCACTCCATTGGAACACATTTCTCGCTAAGCTAAAAACTGAAATATTAAAAATATAATACTCCTCCATCGTGTTTCTTTCCGAGTTGACCCGAATTTTAATAAATTGTGTTGACTTTAGTAAAATACCGAATTTTAATAAATTGTGTTTACTTTAGTAAAATATATTGAATGTTGTATAGTTAATGGAGAATATGATCCATTTTATTGATGATGTGTAAAGTGTATAGAATAGTGAGTGGAATAAGAGATCCACATTAATGATTATATATATTGAGTAGTGTGTAGTTAGTGGAAAATGAGGCCCACGTTATTGATGATGTGTTGAGTTGTGAGTGAAGTAAATGGTTACCAAAAATAGAAGAAAAGTAGAAAAAAACTTGATGGACGTATCAATAAGAAAAATTGAGAAGAAAAATGGTTTACGAGCGAATACTTCATTCGTTTTGATAAACACGATCACAATATATACGATTTTATTTGTTTCTGTAAAAAACGGTCACAATAGTCAATAGATACTATAAAAAGTAGATTATGATATTAAAATGTTGTATTTAAGAAAATTAAAATTAATATTTTTCGTTTTAAAAAGTTGACAGTTTTAATAAGAAAACAAACTTATGTAATTTTAGCGGGACCAAGCAATTATAAAACAAAAGAGCTCAGTTTAATGTTATAATGTGCAATCGGCAGCACCCTCTTCGTGTTCCCAACAAACTGTACTTCCTCTCTCCTTTTCAATTCTCAAGAAGGTCCCTACTGTCACACACTCCAACTGCAATCACTCCATATGCATCGCCAAAGCCAAACACTCGACCATAGAAAAGATTTCTAATGTTTTGACGCTTTACAAAGATTCTCATCAATTTTCCAGTGCGAACAACAATGGAGCTCGGCCTATTCTACTGCATTTTTGCTCTTCTTCAACTGGGTCTCATGCCAACAAACGCTGCCGAAATCTACGATAGGGATAGTCTGCTCTCCTTCAAGAACTCTCTCGAAAACGCCGAAGGGCTCTTTTCATGGAACACTTCAATTTCTCATTGCCAGTGGCCCGGAGTGTTGTGCCAAGGTGATAGAGTCACATCACTCGTTCTCTCGGCTCGCCAACTCAGGGGCCCCCTATCCGCTCCTCTCTTCTCCCTCACCAGCCTAACTGTTCTGGATCTTTCTTCCAACCACTTCCATGGAGAAATTTCCGAGGAAATCGCTTCGCTCACCGGGCTCAAAGTGTTGAACTTGGGTGATAATCACCTCGAAGGTGCGTTACCAGTCCGACTCGGCGAGGTGTCCCGCCTGAAAACTCTACGACTTGGCCCCAACTTCTTCACCGGAAAGATTCCGCCCGAGTTTGGAAACTTGCTAGAGCTCGAATCGTTTGATCTTTCCGGTAATGCTCTCACCGGAAATATCCCACAGCACATTGGGAACTTGACGCATTTACAGATTTTGGCTATGGGAAATAATTTTCTGACCGGTTCATTACCATCGAATTTATTCACGAAGCTTCAGTCTTTGTCTTCGTTAGACGTTTCAAACAACACCCTTTCCGGGAACATACCGCCGGAGATCGGAGAACTCTCCTCTCTCACCGAGCTCTACATTGGAGAGAACCATTTTTCCGGCGAGTTACCGTCGGCGTTAGGCAACCTTTCCAATCTCGAAATTCTAAACGCGCCGTATTGTTCGATCAACGGCCCTCTACCGGGAACATTCTCAGGGCTTAAGTCATTGAGCAAACTTGATCTCTCATACAATCCGTTGCAGTGTTCACTGCCAAAGAGTTTTGGTGAGTTGATAAATTTGACGGTTCTGAATCTCGTATCTAGTGAGCTCAATGGAAGCATTCCCCCGGAGATTGGGAAGTGCAGAAATTTACGCGCTCTTCTTCTCTCCTCCAATTTTCTTTCTGGAGTTCTTCCCATGGAGCTCTCCGAGTTGCCCGCACTGGAGACCTTTTCTGCAGAGAGGAATCTGCTCTCCGGCGCTTTACCTTCTTGGCTCGGAAATTGGAAGCAGATTGATTCGATTTTGCTCTCAAACAACCGGCTTTCTGGGAGGATTCCAGCTGAGATTGGGAACTGTTCGATGCTGAGCCACCTCAGTTTAGGGAGTAATATGCTCAGCGGCGACATTCCGAAAGAGTTGTGTAATGCTGTTTTGTTGGAAGAGGTGGTTCTCGAGCACAACGTCCTCACTGGTAACATCGAAAAAACATTCGAAAATTGTGGTAATTTGACGCAGTTGAGTTTGTTTGATAATCAAATTGTTGGATCCATCCCCGATTACTTGTCTACGCTGCAATTAATCAGTCTTGAATTGGATGCTAACAATTTAACGGGTCCAATTCCTCTAAGCCTCTGGAATTCTGTGTATTTGATTGAGTTCTCTGCAGCAAACAATCAGCTTGAGGGATTTCTTCCTGCTGAAATCGGCAATGCGGCGTCGTTGCAGACCATCGTGCTTTCTAACAACCGAATAACGGGCACCATCCCTGCAGAGATTGGGAAATTGAGTTTTCTCTCTGTTTTGGATTTGAACTCCAATTCTCTTGAAGGTGCTCTGCCAGTTGAGCTCGGCAACTGCACGGCCCTCTCCACGTTGGATTTGGGGAACAACAGGCTTAACGGCTCCATTCCTCAAGAACTTGCTCACTTGCCTCAGTTGCAATGCCTCATTCTCTCGTTTAATAATCTTTCTGGAGAGATTCCTTCCATGAACTCGCAGTATTTTCAGCAGGTTTCGAGTATCCCAGTTTGGAGCTATGCTCAGCACCATGGGATGTATGATCTCTCCAACAACAGATTGAATGGATCCATTCCTGATGAGCTTGGGAGATGTAAGGTTATTGTGGATCTTCTGCTCAGCAACAACTTGCTCTCCGGGGTGATTCCTATATCTTTGGCGCACTTATTCAATCTCACTACTCTGGATTTGTCTGGTAACTTGCTAACTGGTGCCATTCCGTTTGAATTTGGTGATTCTGTTAAGTTGCAGGGTTTTTATCTTGATAATAACCAACTTACCGGGCCAATTCCTGAGAGTCTTGGTAGATTAAGTGGATTGGTGAAACTTAACTTGTCTTCGAATATGTTATCTGGTTCCATTCCTGCTACTTTAGGTAGCTTAGTTGGGCTTACTCATTTGGATTTAAGCTCTAATTTTCTTACAAATGAACTTCCTCGTGAACTTTCTGGAATGGAACATCTTGTTGGTTTTTATGCTCAGCAGAACAGGCTTTCGGGCCACATAGATAAGCTGTTCAACAATTCTGTAGTTTGGAGAGTTGTGTTTGTGAACTTGAGTAGCAATTCTTTCAGTGGGGACTTGCCTAGTTCGCTGGGAAATTTGTCGTACTTGACTGTCTTGGATCTCCATGGGAATGGTTTCACTGGGGAAGTACCATCTAATCTCGGAGATCTTGCTCAGCTCGAGTATCTTGATCTCTCAGGGAATATGTTCAGTGGAGGATTTCCTGTTGAAGTTTGTGGACTAAGCAATCTCGTGTTCTTGAATATTTCGGAGAACCTGCTTCGTGGCCCTGTTCCAAGATATGGGATGTGCTTGAACTTGACTAGAGCTTCGCTGTCTGGAAACAAGGATTTGTGTGGTGGAATTGTGGGATTAAGATGCCCTTTGAAAAGCTTTGGAAGAAGGTCACCGTTGCTGAATGTTTGGGGGTTGGCATCGCTAGTCGTTGGGGCAATCTTGGTAGTCCTCTCTGTGGTTATCGTGCTAAGAATATTGGCTAACAGAAGCAGCAGAAATGACCCCGAGGATATTGGAGACGGCAGAAAGTTGAATAATAGTTCGGATGATCCAAATCTATATTTCTTAACCAGTAGCAGCAGATCGAAGGAGCCACTAAGCATCAATATCGCCATGTTTGAGCAGCCCCTTTTGAAATTGACGTTGGTCGATATACTTGAGGCTACCAACAACTTCTGTAGGAGCAACATTATAGGGGATGGTGGTTTCGGGACCGTGTACAAAGCCACTTTATCCGATGGGAAGACAGTCGCGGTGAAGAAGCTCAGCCATGCAAAAAGTCAGGGTCAGAGGGAGTTTCTAGCAGAAATGGAAACACTTGGAAAGGTAAAACATAGGAATCTTGTTTCTCTGCTTGGATATTGCTCTTATGGCGAAGAGAAGGTGCTTGTTTACGAGTACATGGCCAACGGAAGCTTGGATGAGTGGCTGAGAAACCGCAGTGGCTCTCTACCTCTCTTGGACTGGGGCAGGCGCTTCAAGATTGCGCTTGGCGCTGCCCGAGGCATGGCTTTTCTTCACCACGGCTTCATTCCTCACATCATTCACCGCGACATCAAGGCAAGCAACATCCTCTTGAATGATGATTTCGAGCCCAAGGTGGCTGACTTTGGGCTTGCAAGATTGATTAGTGCTTGCGAGACTCATGTGAGTACTGCCATTGCTGGCACATTCGGGTACATCCCGCCCGAGTATGGCCAGAGCTGGAAAGCTACAACACGAGGCGATGTCTACAGCTTTGGAGTGATTCTGCTGGAACTGCTAACTGGGAAGGAGCCAACAGGACCCGATTTTAAAGACGTTGAAGGAGGGAACTTGGTGGGGTGGGTGTTCTTGAAGGTGAAGAACGGGCATGCTGTGGACGTGCTTGATCCTGCGATTCTTGACGCTGATTCGAAGCAGGTGATGCTTAGGACGCTGCATATTGCTGTGATTTGCTTGTCTGAAAATCCTCCCAATCGCCCCACAATGCTTCAAGTTTTGAAGTTCTTGAAAGGGATTGAGGAGGATAAGTAGTGACTGAATTGCTGGTAATAGGTACTTGGTGTAATTATGTGTTTATGTTAATGTTAACTCTTTCCTTACCTAGACAATGCAAAACAAGGGAAGAGGGTTCGGCATATTACATGTGGTATAGATTGGTTTATATCCTAGTTATTCAATCAGTCTGTTTTATGTATCTCTTTAACTGAATTGCTTCGCAATGAAGAAATATCCCAAATCCCAGTTGTTTTACATAGTCAGGTTAGACTTGGCAAATACATAGTAATTCAGCGGAGAAGCGTTTAAATCAGAATTGTCGTATTGAAAAATTTCAAATAAAAAAGTGACAATAAATTCATGAAATTAATAATGAAAGTACGAAGTAACTGATGGATGTATCCATTATTAAATGCTGCACTTGTTGCAACCCTAGAATTTGACCATATTAATTATTAAAATAAATTTATACCCATGAATTGTACCAGTAAGATTAATAAAAGGCAACTGTAACGATCCATAGACATCAGTTAACCAATTTAAGTTAAATCTACATAAAAGAAATAAATAGTAATAGCTTCTTTAGAAAAAAAAAATAAGAAGAAAGAAAAAAGACTAGCTTAGTTAGGAACCTTCCTGAAGAAGTGTTAGCACTTAGCACATGGCTCGTCTCGTACATACACGCGCTTCTACACTTCTAAAACATATTTTAGCAAGATCTAATCCTCTGCGGTGATCCCCACCTACCACCCAAACGCATTCATCAATTCAGAACCTTCCGATTTCTGGAGTTGCTTCGCGTCAGCCACGACGATTTCTCATCCTCGCCGCTACTATCTTCATTCATCGGTTCAACTTTAATTTCTCCAATCGGCGGCTGCAGTTGCAAATCCATATCGCGCTCCGCTGAGCTACCCTCCGCCTCCCTTCCGCGCTTCGTTCCTATCGGCACACCGAACAATCTAGCGCTTATTTCCTCAGCCGCCGATCTGATATCGCCGTTTGCTGCCGCGGCGACGACGACGGTGTGCATCTCCTCGCAGAACCTCGTCACCGGGAGCAGATCTAACGGCTTCATCGCAGCCTCAGCCGCGTATGATTTAGAGCTGTGCGTTTGTTGATTGCTGCTACCGTTGCTCTTGTCGCAGCTCGCGTAATTGGACATCAAATGGAAAATATTATTGCATAGATTCTTCATGTGGCTCAACTCTTTATTGAGCTGCTCGTTCTCCTTTCTCAACTTTTCGTTCTCGCCGATCAGCTCCACCGTACTGCCGCTGAACTCGCGCGCCCTACCAGGTGAATTGGAGGAGGAAATCACCTGCTCCTCCCCGGAGTCAGACGGAGACACTGTCCGCTGTGCGGTCAGAGTTGGTAGCACCGCTGTGGCTGCAGTAGCAGCTGCCGCCGCAACCGTCACTGTAGTTGACAACGACGGCGTGATTTTACGGCGCTGAATGTCGCACAAAAGCTTCTTCTCACCTTTCCGGAAACATTCGTTGGAGAATTCCCATCGATCCGGCATAACCTTCCTGAATCCCTAAGAATTAAACTACCAAGTCCGTGAACAACAGATAACACCAACTCATCCTACCAGAATTAATACAGATTAACCAACAAAGAGCTTACGTAGGTGTTCAACTGTCGAACGAAGCTGGAAAAATTATTGTGCTTGAAGCACTTGGGAAGCAAATCTCTGGCGAACTCGGTCGGGTTCCAAACGATAAAAGTAGATCCATCTTCGTTCCAGGAGATTATGTCATCGATGGCGGGGTCGTCAACGAGCTGATACGTCTTGGTCAAAAACGGCGTCGGAAGAGACCGCGATGCATCGCCCGCCGTCGATTCACCGCCTCCGCTCCGATCCACCGGCGGTGGAGCCATAAAACCGCCAACCTACACCGTGCCAGATTTCCTCATCAATTCGAATAAAAGAAACAACAGTTAATTCTGATGAATCGAAAATTATTCTTACAGACGTTAATTCTGTTGAAATATAAAAGCGCGCAGGTCGTGTGGTAATTCCAGAAGGTTCTGGTGACAGGAACTAGAGAGAAACGGAGAAAGAGTAAAAGTGGAAATATAAAAGGGATAGAGAAGAAAATGGGGAAAAGGAAAGAGAAGTGCGAGCAAAGGACAGAACGAGAAGTTTCGGTGGGGGACCCATACGTGGCGGTAGGAGAATGGATAGGCTTAGGGAACACATCTCAATTAAATCTGTAAGAACTCGAAATGGTGTGGTGTCGGAATTTCTTCTATCCTTTTAATAATCTAAATATATAGTCATGAAATGTGAGCAAAAATACAACCTTTTAAAGTATGACTCGAGTTAAAACCTTCAAAAATAACCAAATAAGTTTCATCACACTTTTCCTCTAATATTCTATATATAAACAAGTTGTAATTAATTAATTAATTAATATCGTCCATCAAAACCTAGCCAGCCGTCATCTTGAATGAGTATTTTGAGATGGAGAAAGTGTGGGCGGGAATGAATATACAGAGGATTAATTGGCCCCCATATTCATACATAAATTTCTTACAAAAAATGTGATGGATATATGATCAATCAGATAGTCTTGAATTTGCGACATTTGTTCTCATGCATAAATCACTCTATCGTAAAGCCAACACATACACACAAATTTAAAAGATTCACTCTATCTTAGCTGTGGTTGAACATTTTGGTGACTCGAAAATAAACATAACGTGGAAGGCCTAGAATTATTTATAGTTCCAGATCAGCTAAAACATAACCTGTTGTAAGTTCCCTAGGCCCATAAATAAATATTTTTAAAGTTGTAAGAAGTAGTCAATTAATTAATGATTGTAAGAATTTGACTATAAAATTTTAATCTGTGAATTAATATTGGGAAATTTTTATGTTCGAAAGACCCTTTCTGCAACAGCTCTGGTAAGATTAGTACAAATGTATATGAAAAAAAAAAAAAGTCAATATACGAGTATGTAATCTAATTATACAGAAGTGGAACTGAAGAAGCAATGCATGATGAATTAGAAAACACACATTCATCTACGCAATCCAATAATTAGTACATTACGTTAAAATGGATGATAAAATGAAATTGTGGTTTTTGACCCAATTTCGTTCATATGTTTAGTTAAATTTATGATTAAGAATCGTTATTTCATTTGGAAATTACGTACAATTTTGCAATCCAACACTATGTATATTGTTTTAATGGAATATGTAGAAAAAATATAAAATGAAAATAGTTTGTTATCATGGTTAGAAAGAATGAATGGTAGTGTGGTCACATATTTTCTGCATATGAAATGAAATATATTGATATTTTGATTTTTAACACCGACGGAGAATTTGATAAATTAAGATCAAGTGTGACATTGACAATTCTTTCATTGGGGTTTTGATATTTTTAGACTTCCAAAAAAGCATATCACTTCCTACAACTGTTTGAGCCTAAGGCCTAATAAAGTTTGTCTACACCACAAAAGGTTTTTTTACCTCAGGATCAGTTAAAAGGACTTTATTATTTACATTTTTTTTTCAAGAGAGTCTCTAATGTATAAATTTGTATCTTCCAAATGAGAATCATATTTTAAAATTTTCTTTCTTATGTCTACCTTATATCTAAGTTATAGTTTCATCATTTATTATATTCCTCTTTCACTACTTTCTGAAAAATGTATAATATTATCAAATTTATAATATAAATTTGAAATGGTAATATTATTCCTTCTTATAATGAAATTGAGGAAGAATAAAAGGTAAAATTGTAATTTAGAAATAAGAGATAAAAAATGAAGAATTCAAATGACGGTAACACTATTAATTCTTATTTTGAAATAATAAAATTAACTGTTAGTTTCATAAGATAAAGAAATGATGTATGAGAAGGGAGAAATACAAATAATCATCAATGTATAAAAAATTAATGGTTAAGATTAATTAAATTAAATATTTTCTACTATTTCCGTCCCATTATTCATGACACGTTTACTATATTGAGATGTCTTACTAATGGCTCGTTTAAAAAAAAATATTTTTAAAAAGTTGATCTACTCTATTGGCTCCACCACTTTACACACAATAAATCATTTTTTTTAATACTCATACCTTAAAGCAACGTGCTATAACTAATGGAACAAATTAAGTACTACATCCGTTCCACTTAAGTTGAGGTATTTCTTTTCGGTACGAGAATTAAGAAGTGTTGTGATGAGTTGAAAATGAGTATAAAGTGGTGATATAAATGTATATTATTTAAATTTATATGTATAATAAAAGTGTTCTAAAAAAGGAACGACTCAACTTAGTTAGGACGGTCCAAAAAAGAATACACTCCAACTTAATTGGAACGGAGGGAATATTATTTTAAAACTGTCAAAGTTAATTTATAGAAAATTACGATCACTGATTTATGAAGATAAATTATTAATATATTTGATCATTTCTCATATAATTGTTTTTTTTATATGATACAAGGATATTAATTTACAACTTATTGAGAAGAAAATATCTTAGGTTTCTTAATCTCAACACCCAAAAAGAATCAGATATTATTACCTCCTCTCTCTTCTACTGGTACTCGCACCCCTATGTGCATGCATTTCACGCGCTTCTACTTCCGCAGTTCCGCATCTCATTTTCGAATCTTCTAATTGGAAATTAAGAAGGTTCACCTTTCAAAGTTTTCTACTTACTTAATTGTATTTTTTTAATATATTCAGTAACAAAATCCTTTCATGTTTTATCTGAACTCAACACCACATACGATAATTTGTACTATTAAATATCTTATTAATATTGTCCATCAAACTAAACATATTCCTATATTAATTATTTAGCCAAATCTTCTAATAGCACAAAAATAATGTATAAGTTCATGTTTAGCGAAAGTAAAGTTTTAAACGTACTTTCCAAATGTAAATCAAGAAAGGAGGCGTGGAGTGCACGCAGGTCGAAGAGCGCGTAAAGAAGAAAATGATACCCAAAACAAAGTTAGTAAGCAGTTGGAAGAGGCTCAAAATGTTGACACAACCAAACAAACTACCCATAACTCTCACTCTCTCACTCTCTTACTATAAAAACTACCCTCAAATTAACCTTACAAATCCAAAATATAAAAAGAAGAAAGAAGCATAAGTATTCTCCACCGGAAAAAAGCCGGTAGCGGCGGCGGCGAAGGATGGCGAGAAAAAATAGCGACAAAGTAAGGGGTTCATCATCAAGGTGGCAATGGACCAACGAGAGGCACATCAGTTTCTTGAACTCTTTGGAAGCTTCCTTCGTTCAATTTATGCATCAAAATAACCGTCGACTTCCCCCTCTCAACCGTTATTTACCCGATTCAATCCTGGATTTGAACAACTTCACACCAACAAATTCTTCTATTTCTGGTATATATCTTTTCTTTAATTGCTAATAATATACACCCATATCTATATCTATCTATATATATACATGGCTATATTTATTTTACTATGATTGAAGTAAAATTTTGATTTGGATAAGTCCAAGGAAGGTATTGGTTTAATTATTATATATGTTAATGGAAAATAAATTCTTTGGTGAGAAGAACGCCATGTGGTGATCTAAATATCTCTATCTGATAATATTAAGATTGTGTTTAACATGAAATCTATTGTTAGGGTTCTCGAATTAAAGAGGAGACAGTTATTGCCTATAAAATTATGCGATTAACCGTTAATGTACGGCATCAAGAATTTTGTTCAAAATAGGTAACGTTGGTATTTAAATTTTTTATTGCAATAACAAGTTTAATAAAAAAATAGAAAAGATTTAATTATAACATGGAATTGTTAAAAATGTTTATTAGGAAGATATTTTATGATAATTTGTAAAGTTTAATTAGGGCTTTTGATGTGTATGTACACACGTGTGTATACATGGATATATTAAGAGGAAATTAATAAAGGAAACTCTTTCAAGTTGTATAGCCGCAAAATGTACACATTTCTTGAGCATGCATATTTATGTTATGTTGTGTAAATTGTGTATTAATAAAAATTGAAGTAGAAAATGAATGTTGTAGATAATAATGTGGAGTCAAGTGGGACGAGAGAGAAAAAGACCAGAATTATAGAATGCCAAAAATCTTCTGAAGATCAGGTTTGTCTGGCTAGCTATATCCAATTCCTCTACTCTGCCATGGAAGTAGTATAGTAGAGTATCATTTATGGATCGAATTATTTATTGTAATAAAATATTTATTTCAACTAAAATATCCCAGATATTCTTATCGACAAAGTTTGATCATATAGAGTTAGGTGGGATTGATATTAATTAAATATCCTAGATGATAATTATGAGCAATATTATTTTATATATATATATATTATTGTAATGTTAGTGATTTATAAGAATAATTTGGGAAAATTATTTGCATGTTTCAGGTGGTCCCACAAATTCAGAAGAGGGGTGATGATGATGATGATAAAAATGATAAAGATCATATCCGTTAACAAATTAAAGATTTTTATCTTCTTAAGTAGTTTTCTTCTTCATTTTTTCTTTTTAGAGAATTCACTAGATATATTAGTGTGTAAATAACAGTGTCCGTTTGTAAAGTAATTTTCTAGTCACTCTCTCTATCTCGGGTAATTTTCTTCTTTTTGCTTACTAGCCACTAGTTTTATTTTTGTTCTACCATGAAAAAAAAAGAAGTATTTATCCAATGAATATATTCTCTTTTAAAATGTGTGGAAGTTGAGAAGAGTGAATGAGAATGTATGGAAGTTAGAGAAAAGCTTAGCCTATGGAATAAAATTTAGCCAATGAAAATGAAATTTGGTGTTCACAATCAATTTATCACTGTGATATAATAATGAATGATAATTAATAAGTAGAAAAAATAAAATTTTAAAAGTTATATATCTTATTTTTAATTTTATGAACTTTAAAAATTAATTGTAAATGATATTATGTCTTGAAAAATAAATAAATATCTTATTTGAGTGAGATTAATTTGAATAATAAATAAAAAAAATTAATTAAAAAAATAATAAAAAGAAAATTAAAATTTAGGTGTAAGATAAAGAGTATGGAATAAAAAATGGCCATGAAACTTGATGATAGGAAAATCCAAAAAAATGCCAGCAAATATGTATGGCAAACTGTGTGTAGAAAGTGGAACTTAAATTTCATACAATTCATTATTTTTAATTATTTTATATTGGTTGATCTAATAAAAATAAAATATATCATGTAAAACTAGAGCTATCGAGGAATATTTCATTTCAACTCATTCAATGAGCCTTAGAGCCAAGCATCGGATGCAAATCTCTACTAGTAATCACTAAGGACATCAACAACTCTACTAATAAATTCATTGAAATTGTTTACAACCAACTTGCCATAAAGAAAGATGTGACTGAAAAGTGAAAACACTTCAAATTTCTTACCAATAGGCCATGATTATTGAATAAACTGCTCCAAAATACTGAATATATTGTCAGAAATCATACATTATCATAAGGTAGAAAAAAGACCTCTGAGATAGAGATGCTTCTGTACAAGTTGCAAAACATGATATAAAGATGATTCTCAGCTTAACAGGGACTAAGATCCATTAGCTGGCCTGGAGGATCCCTCAAGCTCGATATCTTTGACTCCAGCAGTTATTGATGACGATGAATCATGTCTTCCGCGCTTCTCCCTGCTGCACTTGGCCTCCTCATCGGACTCTTCTTCACCCGACGAACCCTCTTGAGGACGTTCTTTGACCTTATGAAACTCATCGTAGTGAGCTTTTCTATGCTCTCTAAAGCTCCTTCGTCTCTCAGTATCTGAACCTGATACGTTTTGTTGGAACATCAGTTACAATCAAGATAATCTACCCTAGGGTGTAGTCGTTGAGAACAGTTTCAAGAATATAACAGCTACAACTTCGAAGAAACAAATTAGTCACTAGGACAAACCAACCAACAGTTGAAGAATTAATGCAGGTAATGACATTGAGGATATGAGAAAATTCTGCTTCATGAACTAATTGATCACGCCAAGAAAATACATAATTGAATGTCTGAAATTAGACTAGACAAACCTTTTTCATCCTGTTCCATCGCATCTGCCTCATCTTCAGACGTGGTCCAGCCAGGGTCTTGTGATTCAGTTTTGCTAGAGGAAGCTACATCATTTAATGCCGAACAAATAGCTTCTGCGTCCACAGCATTCTGAAAACCACTCTCGAAAGCTCCTCCCCTTGTAGGAGACAGGGATCCTATATGAATTGATGAACAAAGAGAAGTAATGATACAGCACAATTTTTCTATTTTTCATTTTTAAGAATTGCACAACTTTTCTTTAGTTTCAATAAATTATGACACCTTAGAAATTCATATATCCCATGCATAGGTCAATGATGATGCAAGAGTAGCCAGAAATATCTTTGTTAAGAAAAGCAAAATCACAAGATTTATAAGGATCAAATGATGCAGATGACACTAAAACACTCCACATTTGAAAAGGCGAAATCAGAATTTGGATAGAAATCAACATTCAAATATATACAGGGAGGTCTGAAGATGAAATCTAAAGCTACACACCAGATGGTAGTGTTAAATATATTAGTTCAACAAATTGGCAAAGCGAGACATTTTTAACCTTGTCTGTTTTTTTTTGTAAAATTCGTTGAAAAAAGTACTCCCTCCGGTCCCTTTGTAATGACTCACTCTATTATTATTATAATACACTCAGTTGAATAAAATAAGAGCCAATACAAAGGGACCGGAGGGAGTAATTGTTACTCGCATCATATGTTTAGGCTTTGATTTTTTAAAATTGGCATTACAAGATTCAGAGCAACAAAAAGTAAAACCATAGAACTAATAATCCTCTCCATTGCTGTGCACGTGCTACCCCGGTTGTGTTTTCTCAATTCGAAGTATGGAAGTTCTCATCCCAGACTACTAGAGTCCTATACTCTACGAAGTATGAAGTTCTCATTGGTGATTTTTCCTTGTCAAAATTCATGATCAGAGGTTCCTTGGGTGTTTTTTTTTTTTTGTTTTTTCTTTTTCTGTTTGTTAGCAGTGAATCTTTATAGGCTTCATGGCTATTGTGGTGGATGTTCAGTATTGATAATGCATATATTGCTTTGTATCAGTTTTAACACAAAACCATATCTTTTTACATTTCTTATATTTGTGTTCCATGTGTTCGCAACATGAACATTACTTAACCTTTTCCTTAGGTGGCCTTTGTGCATGGATTTTTCATAGATTATTTGATAACTATGATTTTATTTGTGGAAGGGAGCACTTAATGGAAAATGGTGCTGGAACAGAGTACCCCCAATCCCCCACAACCATTTTTTCTAGTCAGGCGTCCACAGTCAAATCTAATGTATCCGGGAAATTTCACTGAATACAAAGAAAAAGTAACCTTCTCACCCCCTCATTTTGGCATGGAAGTACATAAAAACTAAGTTCCACATGAGGTTACACATATAATTAAAGCCTAGAAGGATAAAAGTAGTCTTATAGCATTTTCCCAAAAATCTGTTTCTGAACCAGTATTGAGAATGTAAAATTGAACTTGTAAACATACCAATTTCATCATCGATCATGGGATGGTATGGCGTCTTAGGTTCAGTTATTTTCTGCCTGACTGGCTTATTTGCCTCGATTTCTCCCAAATTAGCTTCATCCCATCTTACTCGTGCCCTAACCGTAAACAAATTGCCAGATAATAATTTCAGTAAGGATTTAAAACATAGGATCAGCCATGAAAGACATAGGTCCATAAGAATTACTTCTTATTAGCCATCTGATATCCTACGCGTCCACGAATAACGGCTCTGCAACATCAACAAAAATGCTCACTTTCTATTTTTTTTCAAATGCTCACTTTCGATGAAACAATCAAGCCTGATGAACATACGGCAATTGAGCGTCAACTACATAAAAATCAACTACATGCATTTTCATCAGCAACATGATGCCTTTCAATTTCTTCAATAACTTCCGACAACGAATATCCAAAAAACTACAATTTCTCGAATTCAATTACTTTTGCAACCAGAGCAAAGAACATTAGTAACACGAAGCAAACCTAAAAATGCCCTCATACAATATAAAATGGTAGTATGGCTTTACCTAAAATTCATTGACAGATAAACTAAATCGACAAACAAAAAATCCACCATTTTCAGAATACAAAGCAGATTAATTTTAGCAAACCAGTCAGTTAGAGAATTAAACTTGTGTTGAAAAAAAAGCTGATAAAATTCGTTATACCTTGAAGAATGATTATGGAAATTATCTTCAAAATCTCACTGCTTCTCGCGACTCGCGAGCTGTGATACAATAATATTAATCACGAATCATCATGAGTTCATGACTTGTGATTCATGAGTTCATGACTTGTGATTCATGAGTCATGACCCTTATTGCTGCATGCTCGTTCTTTGCGATTTATTTCCCAAATTACCCTTGTACAAATCATAAAATGACGGGAGTGCCCCCATAGATTCCAAAGTTTACGAACGTGGAAATTAGGAGGAGATGTCTGGTATGGATGAATGAAATTACTAGGAATGGAATGAACTTTGTAATGGAAACATGATGGAAAATGAATGAACTAATTCATTCTATTACTATAGTTGGTGTTTTCAAAGGAAATGAATGAAAAAATATTTTTTAATTAAATTATATTATTATAATAAAATGATTAAATTTATCTGAATTCTAAAAATTAAGTTCAAATTTGGTTAATTAAATAAAAATTGATCTCAAATTCAGTTCGTTTATTATTTTATTTAATAGTGAATTCAAATTCGAACTCGAATTCGTTAAATATTTGAATTTGTGCTCGTTAAGAATCTTGATTTTTAAAATTATTTGTTATGTATGTATATTTGTATATCAATTTGACAAGTTTACAAACTAGTTCGTATGTAAGTTTACGAACTATTCTAAATTCGGCAGGTTAAAATTATATTCGAACATATTCGTGAACCTTTCGAACTAAATATCATTAGTCATAAAAAAATAATTTTTGTTACTACTATTATTCGTCGATTGTGCAAAAAAATTACTTAAAAATTATATTGGTCGGTTTTTTCATTTGGCCAAATAGACCAAGATCGGTCCAGTCAACCCGACTCAACGTAGCCCGCACGGAATTTTCAAAAAAAAAAGTTTAATAAGTTATTTCTAGAAAATAAATTACAATTATTTTCTTAAAAATCAAAATAAATTTCATTCATGATAATTGGGAATAGCTAATACCAATGATAGTGGAATGAATGGTTAATCCTATATTCATGGGATTACTGATTCCTCTTGAAATGATCATTCCTGATGATTATTTTATATCAGTCATGGGATAAGGAATGAAAACAAGAATAATTATTTCATTCTCGAACCATTCCATACCAACCACCACTTAGAAAAATTGGACTTCCATAAAAGTTAAAAGATTGATATTGATTTTTTTTATTGAGTGAATCAAATCGAGTTTGAAATCGTTTTCGAGTCATCTAGAATTAAATAATATTGGCTTTGAAAGCTTTCTAAATGTTTTGAAATTTAATCTTAATGAAAACGTGCAAATTTTGTTAACAAAATTATTTGCGAAGTCAATAAATTAGATTTTGACGATCTTCAACCTGAATGCATAACAAACTCATGTCGAGTTAGAGTCTGAAATTAAATAAAGTATTAAATTAAATAATAAATAAATCAAATTCGGAATGAAATAAACAAGTACTAATAAATTAAATTAAACAATGGTAAAAGAGTAAATAATTTTACATCGTATTATTTATTTATGATTTGTTTGATTAAAAATAGTCATAATTTTTGTCAAAGTAAAATTAAAAATAATGAGATGGGTTGACTCATAATGAAAAATACTGACAACTTTGGCGATAAGGTGGAAATAATTAGATGTAGTGAATATAATTTATGTGGATGAGTTTGTAAAACGGAAGGCAGAGGTGAAATGAATTATGAATCTATAAATGTTACTACCGGCTTCCGATTCACTCTCGCCATTTGAACAGACGACTCAGTCTCAACTCACAAGTAACTATATCTTTCTTTTCCCTCTCTATTTACCGATGCATGTTCCGTTTTTTTGGAAAATTTTATTTAACCTTGTAAATTGCCTTCCCCCTAAATTGATTTCTTGATCCGTTCAGTCAATTGCTTGGGTGTGATTCAGTTGACCGAATTAGGGTTCATTCCTGTAATATTCTGTTGTGATGTTTGGATGGTGGGGTGATCTGAATTTTGTGTGACGAAGTTAAGATCTTGACCCTATAGATTTGGTCTTCTAGGCATCTTAGGGCGATGCAATTCGTTGGTTTTTATATATTTCGAGTTGAATTAGAAATGAAAACAAAAGCACGGTATCAACTGCTCAAACTATAATCTTGCTCTTGGGGAGGCTGGATATATTACCAAATAATCTGAAAGTTGGATTGTTTTGTCATCTTTTGGAGGCGAGATAAACTAGGCGATGTACAAAGTAAGGAATGTACATAATAATTGACGGCAAAAAACTAGAAGAAATGTACTTGTTAATTTAGGTTTCAGATCATTCAAGCTGCTGTTTATGGAAATTGACCTGTTGAATATAGGTTAGTACTATTCCATATGATGATCATCTTCAATAACACTATCTATTAGAAATTTTTTTTTATCGTTGCTGAAACAACTTGGTAATCTCCCAATAATCAGTATTTGTTCGTTGAATGTCGTTTAGAAGAGGAAGTTATGTTTAACATATTGCTTCGGGTGTTGGAATTTGTTTGTTGAATCTGAACTAGTGTCTTTTTTCACTAGAAAAAATTCTTGTTACTTGATTTATAGTGAGGCTGAATCTTAAGATGAACTGGAACTGTTTATTTATCCCTGCAAAAACAACACTAAATTGCTGTCATTTAAGAGTTTCTTCATTCTGCTAATTTTTTCCATTTTATTCTCCTTCTTTCAGTTTAAGGGCATCAAGTTTCTTCCTGGTATCTGACAAACGTCTGCATAGAAGATAAAGAAAATTCAGGAAATCTGACTAGGGACTGATGTTTTCCCTAGTTTATGGACTATGGAAGTACATGGTCAGCAAGACGGAGTTTCATGTTCTTATTCTTGGGATAGACAAGTCCGGGAAAACAGTAATATACCATCTTTTCTTTCATAAATAATTTATGCGTACCTTTAAATCCACTAGTCCCTTTCCTTGGATCATTTGCCAAAATATCCATGGAAAAGTAACTCTTCTTTTGCATCTTTCCTTTTCGGCTGGTATTTGATAATAACAATACATGGTTAAGCATTAATTAGTGATAATGCTGTTTGTATATGTTTTATGTTTTTCTTATTATAATTTTGCAGAATGTTCCCTTATCATTCGTGGAAGTTTATAGATATATGCTTTTCGTGCAAACCATTAATCTTAGGTAGTAAATAAATCAATTGCAGACATTGCTGGAGAAGTTGAAGGCGCAATACTCAAACTTGGAGGGTCTTCCACCAGATCGAATCGTTCCCACTGTAGGACTTAATATTGGCCGTATTGAAGTTTCAAATACGAAACTTGCATTCTGGGACCTGGGAGGTCAGGTTTGGAATGCACTCTAGACTTTTTAGCCAATGATCGTGCATAACTATAACATCCTGTTACATGCAGCAAAATTAATGGCTATTTGGTTCTGTGTAATTCTAACGCAAGACCTAATTTTAATCAGCCTGGGCTTCGCTCGATATGGGAGAAATATTTTGATGAGGCACATGCTGTGATTTATGTAGTTGATGCTGCCTGTCCATCCCGTTTTGAAGATTCAAAATCTGCACTTGGTAATGTCTACTGGGTTTCCAGAAACTCTTATGATACTAGCTTTCACTGCTTGTTTTAGTTCTAAATCAAAAGGCTGTACCCACTTAATCTCTTGTTTTGCAGAAAAGGTTCTGCGGCACGAAGATTTGCAAGGAGCTCCAGTATTGATACTTGCTAACAAGCAGGTAGTGGTCTCATCTCTGTAACTGTTAATTGTGGATAGTAATTGATTACTATGTCTTGGTAGTATTGTTGAAGTGTTTTTTAACTGTGGCAAGACCTTAAGGCATCTCAATCTGCTGGGATTGCTGTGATAGGTGTCTTGCTGCGTTATTATCTTGAGAAATACTTAGCTGCTCTTATGCAGTCATGACTGTGTTGGTTTTCCCTCTCACTATTTTTAAAAGAATAGATAAATTTGAACAAGTATCCTTGTTGTCTTATGCTGCACAGGATCTTGAAGATGCTGTATCAACTGATGAACTTGCTCAGTATGTGGACATCAACAAATTGGATGAGCGGGTTTATAAATTTCAAGCTGTTTCAGCTTTTAATGGGTATGCAGATGGATTTTAAGTTTATCTCTACCCTTGATTGATAACTGATTGACCCGATTCCACTTGGAGGTTGGTAACCGATACGGGATCTCATTGCAGATTGGGTATAAAAGATGGTGTAAACTGGCTGGTAGATGCGATGGTGAGAAGTAAGAGAACTGAAACGTTGAGGCTTCGTGCTGGAAGCAATGTTGTTTAGAAGTGATCATGAAATACTACAGGACCCTTCATATAACTTTGTATATAAATCATGGCTCAACCTTAATGCTGCGTGACATGATGTCCATCCAGTCTGCTGCTGGGTGGTTTTGTTAAATCAGAGTTGTTATTTCTGAGACATTACCCTTTCTTTTAATCTTTTCCAGACCTCATTGTTCAAGACTTCTTCAAGTACTATGAAAATATTTATACCAATGTAACTGTTCTAAAGGAAGCCATTTAAACTCTTTGAGCGAGGGCCATATAGAAAATTGTCTTCTGGTGTACAGAATAGGATTGTTATGTGCTCAGTGTGTTATTGTAAATCATGTGATGTTAAGATTCCCAACGTGCAAGTTGACGCACTATATAATGTCAAAATATAACCAATAGAAAGTGTTGTCAAAGAGTTTTAATTAGCACTTATACTCAAGGAAAAGCAGATGAATTTCAATATCATGTCAGCTCTTGTATTATTTAGTTTGGATAGTACAACATTCAAGTAATGTCTTTCAAGACAAGGATACAAGAAACTAAAACGAACGACTTGGTAGAGTGCCCATAAGGATAAACCGATAAGGTGTTCAAATTAGCTAAATATTGGCAATAAGATTCAAACTTTACACAACAGGGCCTTAGATTGCCTCAAGTTCCCTCCCATATTTCCAATCCATTATAGCTCGAGTCGATTAGTTCAGCACTGAAGAAGCAGGGAAACTAATTTTGTCCTTTGCAGCTGGTTGAGATCCTGCCAAGAATCAACCGCAAATTTTTTTAAGCAACAAGAAAGTATGGATTCCTTGAACAGTTAGTGCAGTGACATATGTAAAGACTAAAGAGAGTTCTTTCTAAGAGAGAGATGAGAAAACAGTTAATAGCAATGGTGATACTACTACTTATGTGCTCTGCTCATTCAGTGTAATGAAAGACTTTGTACAAGTAAACAAATTAAATTAAAGAACCGATTCCTCTTTTCTCCTTCTCTCTCCCAAAGAAAGATTCAAACTTTCGTAACCCCGCATTCGCTAGAATTTTCAAAAATAAAACAAAAGGTAGAAGGTGCAGTATGAAAATGTATCTGTATATTAAGAACAAAGTATTTTGATGGAGAAAAGAGAAGGTGCATCTTCTTACTGGAAATAAGAGCTCTAGGCCTGGTCTTGAACAAGATCTTGTGGCGAATAACTCCAATTACGTCTAATTCCACCCTTTTAGAGTCTGCATCACCTCCACACTCTTCTTCAATCTTCTTCAACACTAAAATCGGCTTCTTCAGACTCAATTTTGATCCAGCCAGCTCATGGTAGCCCACTGTAAATGTGTAATTTTCCTGAAAATCTCAAAAATTGAAAAATCAAAACAAATAAATTCACGAACTATTATTTAATAGGAAAAGAAAAAGAGAACTGAAAATGAGAGTAACGAACCGCTCTAATACTCTGCGAATGGAGGTAAATACACTAGCTGGGAACAAAAAGATACAAAATCAAGGAGATTTAGAAGTACCTGAGAAGAAGGGCGGCAGAGAAGGCCGATTTGGAGGTTTTGGATGTGGTCTTGAAACGAGGGTTGGGCTTCAACGGCACCCTGAATCTCCACAATCGCCCACTCAGGGCAGTTCCCCTCTCCGCAACTGCACTTCACCCTTATTTGCATCTTGGATTTGCAGAAATCCTTATGGAAATCTCACAGATTCCCAATTGTCCTATCAATCTAGGGTTATCATAATCAGTGGCGGTGTGTTTATGGGGACACTGATTTGGCGGGAAAGGTCCTAACTGGTGCTGTCCTTGTTTAACGAAAACGCAGTCGTTTAGGACTTTCTTTTTATTCTTTTCCACTTTATTCAGTTTCAATCTACACCAAATAAAGGATTACTAATGTTAATAATAAAGATCCAATTAAAAAAAAAATAGTTTATATTAAATTTAAATTACATAAGCTATCCTGAGGACTCGAGTCCAAATTTTATTAATTCGTATTAACTCTACTATTATTAGGCTAATATTATATTTTGTTTAAAATAAAATCAATGAGATAGTTAAACTGTTAAAAATATTAGGAGAGGAAGAATATTATAACTGGTTGAATCAAATTAGATATTGATAATTATATTATAATCCTAATATCCGATAGATTTTGCAAGAGGTGATCCTTGTTGGGTGGTGAGGTTAAAATTAAGTCAACGACTGAGAAATTAAGAAGGCAAAGAAAAAAAGTCGGAAACAATCTTTGGTCAAAATTATCAAAAACGTTTTAGAATAATATTATCCAAATAATTATACAAAAGAGTCCTCAAGATTTTATGTATATAGATTTCCTTATTTGATGGGTTTGCTTTAATATATAGATTGATTTGGACTAATAATGATTTATGATTATGATGGAATATAATATAATTCACAGTGCAGTTTAAATAGACCGTTAATCTCACTTAATTTTAACCTGGGTGGATTACGTCAGTTAATTAGATGTAAATACTTCACTAATATTGTTGCTGAGGTTGAGTGCTTCACCTAAGCAGCACTAATTTAATTTAATTTAATTTAATTCATGATCTAATTATTATATTTATGGTCCAAATCAACATACTGATAATCGAATGACGTTTCAAGCTATATACTACTCCCTCTGTCCCACTAAATTAGACCCATTTGAAAAGTACATGAGTGTATTATTTTAATACAAATGCGTCTAATTTAGTGGGACAGAGGGAGTACTATATTTGCATCTAATTGGCTGGGCCATCTCTTATAACTAATTAAAATTGAAGAAATGTAATAAAATATATGTGTGTGTGTGTGATAATTAAATATTGCACGTACGATTTTGTTGAATGGCCACTTCAGATTCATCTCCTATTGTTAATATTTTGATAACCTAGTTGCATATACTTTTCTATTGGTGTAGAATGTTTTGTTTTATTAATTATTAATTAATTAATTAATTAATTAATTGTGGACTTCGTGTAGCCATGTTCTCTAATCTACCGACGATTTTGAGATTTTCGATTTTTACGAAATGTAATTTTAGTGGAAAAATTTTACGTTACTTGTTTGAGTAGGTTACCTTACACACACATTTAACATATCAATTTTAATCCTTTATTGTTTAATCATGCAACATGTCATATTGTTTCAATTAAAAAAAATAACATTTATGATAATAAATAATTTAATATTTTTAATGTATATATCATATATATATATATATATATATATATATAGGATATAGATCATATACAAAAGGATATAGATATAGATCATATACAAAAGTAGGAAATAGGAAATGATCTGGACCATTGATTTGGATGATCGGACGGATATGATTAAATCTGATCTACTTAAAAAGGCGGTGCATTCCATCGCTTTGAACGATGCACGAAGGATATTTTAGTAATTTTTTATTTTTTGAGAGAGAGAGAACGTGTGTTATTGTAGGAAACTGCAAAAAGGCAGTTTCTTTATTCTCTCACGCAACACAATCTCTCCCATTATCAAAAAACAAATCAGATTTCTCTCGTTGGGAGGCAGCCGGAGAAATCCTCCTCCGAATTCTGTCGTCTCTCCCATTTGCGAGAACTTGACGACGTCGCCAACTCCCCCCGCCTCCGCCTTTCGTCTTCTCCACCTCCGACCAGCCCTGCTCCCCGCTTTGGGCCTTTTTCGATGATAATAACACCGCTTTCCGTCTCTCTAAATCTTCCAGAATCTTCTCTTGTACGGATTCTGCTTTTTTTTTCTCCCTTCCTTTTCTGTTCTCGGAGAACTTCAGTCTAATCATTACTTGCTTTTTCCAAATTTGTGAATTTTTTCGTGTTTTTTTTTGTCTATGTAGTTGACTCTGCATTTGTGCTGTATTGTATCGAAAAGGTTGATTTCTTCATGAGATTTGACTTGCGATGACATTTATTGTAGATTATATGGTTCGAGTCGAAGATGTATTAATGGAAACAATGATGCAGATGTTGGTTTAGGATTAATAGAATTATTAGGAGAGAGTTTAGAGAAAGAAGAGAGGCGGAAATAAGGGATTTGAGGCCAAATTGAAATGGAAATAACACGCATTGTTGCATTGATAATTATCTATGCCGTTGTGCGTGTTGGTGAGACCATTCTCCGATGGTAGCGGCTTGGGGAAATCTGATTTGGGAGCAGGGGCAGTAGATCCATTAGTGGATGAGTAATGCATAATTGTAGCCTGGTTCAATGCATATTGTTCAATTCCATAATGCAACAATGATAATATACGAACAATGAAACAAAATAATTATCAATACAACAATGTAACTGAATTAATGCAAAACTATATACTGGTACAATGCAAATTGTTCATTTTCGTAATGCAACAATGATAATATACCAACAATGCAACAAACATAACTATCAATGCAACAATTTAACTGAAGTAATGCACAACTATATACTGGTTCAATGCACATTGTGCAATTTCGTAATGCAACAATGTAACTGAATCTCCTCTAATTGATGAATATGTGTTAAATTTGTGTTAAATTCGTAAATACATGTTAAATTCGTAGTAAATTCACGTATCTCATAAATATGGTAACTGAATCTCCTCTAATTGAGGAAAACCGACGGTTATGGTATAATTTCCTTAAAAATCTCACGTAATGTACTATTATGAAAACACATCCATTTTTAAAATTACTAAAATATCTTTCGTGCATCGTTCAAAGCGATGGAATGCACCGCCTTTTTAAGTAGATCAGATTTAATCATATCCGTCCGATCATCCAAATCAATGGCTGAGATCATTTCCTATTTCCTACTTTAATTTCACTTTATACCTGAACCACTCCCTTATATATATATCAGATGAATCAAATTATAAAGTTTCAGCCCTAATTTCACTTTAATTATAAATTTTTTTCGTTTACTGCTAGTTTCTTAAAATTTTATGAAAATTATGTACTCATTTTGTTCTACTAAACTTGACACACTTTCTTTATTGTGCCCTGATGTGGCTGCTTCTGAGAAGAAACGAAGTGCTGATATCTCTGCATACACAACATGCCACAACAACACACAAATCAAACGCAACTTGCGGGAGAAAAATATCCTAGAAAGCAAAAAACAAAAATAAAAATGAATAAAAATAACAGCACGATACGAAAAGAAAACACAGAACACAAAAATAGAAAATAACTAAAGAACACGAAACAACAATAACACTTAAACTAAGAATGCCTAAAGCCTTCTCCGGCAACGGTGCCAAAATTTGTTCGTGTGTCTGAGTTCTCGCAATTAAACAAGGTGTGGACCATACCACATTTATAACTTTTACACATTATTTTATACAATCTCCTTAATAACCGTGCCGAAAAAAAGATGTCAAGTTCAGTAAGACGGATGGAGTATAAGATTATAAAAATTATCAAAATCATACACCACCAATAATTAGGAAAAATAAGGGCAACGATTTTGCCCCTCGTACTTTCCGGGGTCCGGAGCCCCTGTCTAAGCTTATGGTAAAATGTGGGGAAGGGATAGGAGAAGAAGCGAGAGAATATACAAATGATGTGTAATGTATTTAATAGTTTATCTCCATCTTTTAATTTTAATTTTGCACATCAAATTTGATTTGACTTTAGTTTAAATTTGACAAATAATATTAAATTTTAAAACTAATTTGGTTTATATTAAAAATAAAAAGGATAAAACTATAAAATTATATTTAAACACATTAATCTGGAATGTGTCCAATGTTATAAAGCTAATAAATAAAACATTCTTCAATTTTTATCACTGAAATATTTGATCTCAATTTGTACTGCAATTGACATATTTTATGATTAAAACTATAAATTATGGTTCGTTGCTTTAAAATTATATTTCATTCGATATTTAACTTGTCGTTAGGTCAATAGATGAATGATGATCTTTATTTATTTAATGGTGTGGCGTGGTAGAGATACGTCAGTTTTCATATCGTAAACTATTAATTCAAATATTAGTATTAAATAATCCCATGGTCAGTGCTAATTTTTATAATTGGTTTATTACTAAAAAATAGTTTGTAGTAAATTAACAATTCACTTCTTTGCATGAGTCATTGATTTAAATAATTTCAAATCAATATTTTACAATTTGCTTAAATGATATTTCCACTTGGACTTCCGAAACCATTTTTAACAAACTATAAAGTGTGATTGCATATTGAAAATTATTTTATCAACCCATCATTCTCATTTCCCATATTAATATATATATATATATATATATATATATATACATAAACATAACAATATTTTTGATTCAAATACAATCCCATTTATAGTAATAAAGTGACGGACAAACATTATGATTAATATACAAAATAATATACTCTCCGTCGATCAAAATGATTTACATTTTGTTATAATGAAACGTTCACGAAAATAATTTACATTTAAAATTTTCCATTATAATTAGTGACTCACAACATTCACTACCCACGACTCAATGTAAAATAATATAACAAGTGATTCAAACTCGATTCACCACAAATCATCATTAAAATTAAAATACATTATTAAAATCTATGTCAAGTCAAAACATTAACTATTTTCGTGCGCGGAGAGAGTATTACTATCTACTAAAGAAAAGAGATTATATGAGTAAAGAGTCATCATCTGGCATTAAATATATTATTTCAGTTGTATACATCAGCCAAAATTTTGGTAAAATAAAAATAAAAATAAACCGATTCGGGATTGCATGCTAATTAAGTAGTTGGATATTTAAAAAAAGCACACAATTCTATAAAAAAAAATATATGAGCAATCAACCTATGATTTTATGGTTATAAGTCACCTAATAGCACTTTAATTATAACTAGTAGCTGATTAATTATAAGTAGTAGCTGTAGCACCAATACTTAATCAGTCTGAATTAAGAAACAAAATCAAATGACGATTACATAATTTCGCATTCACTTTTGGTCTTTTGGTATATATGATGAATAAATATAATTAGGCAATTTTGACCATACGTACTGTAAACTATCTAATCATTTATTTGACTGCCCATCCCATTAATTATCACTGCGTCGTCACTCATGTAAATTAGATCATCATAAATTTAAGCTCTTAATTTAGAATTCTTTTTTTCTTATTATTTTTAACCTATTTCGTTGGTTTGTTTGTTTTTTGTTTTTTCTTATGAAAATATATCAACTTATAATAAATTATGTTTTTATTATGAATTTTAAAAAGTGTTTACCAAATATACCAATACATTTTTAAAATTTTATTATAAGTCCATATATTTTAAAATATTTTGATATAATGTTGATGTGGAATTGAAAATTATATTCATCTAATTAACAAGATCGTCCCTATTTTATATAAATATCATATCATATTATCTGTATAATCTAAAATTACTATAAAGTTCTCTCACATATAATACACTAAATTTCACATTTTAAAGTGTTGTATTCTGCATCTAAAATTAGCAAAACAACCTCACGTGTTGGCTCTAATGGAGTGATTACGAGTTTATATATTTGTACCCGAATTGGGTATGAATCTATGTCTCTAGTCCGAACATACCCCATAATTTTTACATATAATATTTTTTAAATACAATTTTGTATATATGATTTTCAAAATTTCATAAGAATAAAATAATGGATATTTAAAGAGTTTTCTAACTTTTATTTTTTTTGTAAAACTATTTTATTATGCTAATTTATAATTATTTTTTTTAAAAATATTACTCCCTATGTCCTTCTCAAGTTGGCCCCAAAAGTCAATAAAACACTCACAGTTTTGGTCAAACGGGGCAATCTTGAATGAGACGGAAGGAGTATTTTCTAATGGGTACCTAATGAGTACCCTCCCCTCTCGGATTAATCTCCACTTTGCACCCTTCCCGATTTAAACGGGTATATATAAAGGTGCGTATGAGAGTTACTTTTTGAAACGAATATAAAAACGGAAAAGCAGATATGAAAATAATGGTTAAAATCGAATTTAATTGTCAACTGCCCCTATCGAAAATAAGATTGACTAGCAATTTCGAACGAACTGGAGTTACATCCCATTTTCATTCAAGCGTTCTTATGTGTTTCCACGCTCCTTTGAAACCCCGAAAAAGTGGACAAATTCCTTTTTTTTTTTATCTTAAAAACACATATAAGATTCGTATATATAATACTTATAAATAGGATTGTCCTATATATACATAAGATCGAATAAAAGCCATATAAATTATAAACTATTAATTATATAAGTATGCGGAAAACTTCTTTGTTGCTTTTCTCTTTTCTTATTTATCACTTATATTAAAGCGTAAATAAGCGAAGCATATATATTTGTTTATTAGCAGTCACATTAATATCTTCAATATTTTTATTAAAACTGCAAAAAAGATTGTCGGTGGATATTAATTTCACGAAGCACGACAAGCAACATTCTCACATACACGTAACGCAATTTTCCTCATTATTGTTCTAAGACGGCACATTACATAAATTAAATCTTTTAATTTAATTTGTTTGACTTGCTTATATGTATAATATGATAAACTTAAAAATGAACAAGAAATTAAATTAGTGAGAATATTATTTACACTCTGTACCTAGCTTAGTAAACCCAATGGAAATGAGTGGTGCCTAGCTAGCCAATTTTGCAACACCTGTATTTAAAATTCAAATCATACATATGCAATGCAAGGTCCAATGAATTTAATTAACAAATAAATATTTATATATGAAGATCAATGGCATAAGTAAACTTGTATATTAAATGAGTGATTGATAAACTTTGATCAATTCTGAGGGTGGAATTTTTTTTTTGCATTTTATAATTGATAGCTTAATAACAAAATATAAAATATATAGTTTTAATTTTGTAATCAATGAGGGTCTAATAAATCATACTCGTACTAAATCAAAACAGCATTCGTTAAGAATTAAGTACAGTGAACAAACTATATATTTAGTTTTTGTAATTTCTGATTTAGTTAGTCGGTCATTGTTCATATTAATTGTAAGCATATTACATACGATTTCAATATATACGAGGAGAAAAGCGTTAATTACTGCTTTTACATATTAGGGAGAAGGCGATCGGTCTCAAGGCAGCCCCTTTATTCAATTTTTTTTAGTATTTTTGTAATATAATTGTCCGATGTATTTATTTTAATGACTCCCGCAAGGCTTCGTGTTTTAACAATCCGATATAATTTATTGTTTATTTTATATAAAATAATAAATAATAAAAACTATAGTGATCCGTATGCTTATGTTTACGTGATATTGTAACATCAACACAATAAGTTACTCCCTCCGTTTTTTTATAAGTGTCCTATTCTAATTAGTGCAAAATGCCACGAGTGGATTAGATTAATGAAGACAACCATAATGTAAGAAAACTACATAGGATCTGCCAAAATTCTTTAAAGAGAAAAAAATATTATGCATGAAAAATAATGATAAAGCAACATGTCACATAATTAAGTAATTGAGGGTATGTATTGATGACTGCGTCATAAGGAAGCACACTACCCCCTAATAACATAACCACACACATATACATTTATATAAATATTTGAAAGAACCAAAATTCACACCAATTTCGGATCTCTCCCTATATATAATAAATAGTAGTAGAAATTAAAGATGATACTCCCTCGCTAAATACATGTACGTAGGTATTTATTTTCTTTTTTCTTTTAGTTGAAAAAAGCAGGTCAAAATGAATAAACAAGAAGCTAATATGATTAGTGGTTCGATCGTGTTAAATGGAAGTAGGTTTGAGCATGCCTAGTGACAAGATACCAATATTTCCAAAACAACTCTTTATATTTGGTTTCACCAAAATTGGCGCATATACTTTAATGCAAATATCCTTAATTTTTTGGTAAGAATTAATAGTAGATTAGTTATAGACGACTTAGTTTATAATACCATTCCTTTTAGTCCATTTAACATGATTCTTTTATGCAAGAAATTAAAATGCAGTACATGTCAAAACATTATTTTATTATACTCTTAAAAATTAAAAAATAAATAAAAAACTTACCAACTAATCTTTCTTTAAATACATAGCCCAAGACTTCAGACATCACACTTTTGTTCATTAATCTTCATAGAACTTAAGAAGAAGAAAAAGACACGTACGATAATGGGGTGCAAGAATCCGGAGAGGCCGAAGCAGAAGCAGAAGCACAAGAAGGGACTGTGGTCTCCAGATGAAGATTTGAAGCTCAAAAACCACATACTGAAGTATGGCCATGGCTGCTGGAGCTCCCTTCCTATCAATGCCGGTAACAACAGCTTCCTTTCTATATATCAAGAAATCACCAAAACAGCCAGTAATAAGACCACTGCGGTCTGCATGCAAGGAAAGATAGGAACAACCTATGTATGTGTGTGTCTATATATATATATATATATATATATATATAATATTGATGTAACTCTGATGATATATACTTACTGTGTCACTACATGGTAAATGTCATTTTATGACAGCAACAACCTGATTAGGAGCTGCAGTTACCGTAAATTGGAGAGTCAAAGTTTACCTCATATGATTGCATAAGAAATGAGAACAAAACCTAATCACGCTTATGACTTTGAATAAGCAGTGGTCCAATGAGAATACGCAGCACAGCACTCTATTTTTATATCTTCAGCTAATGGTATCCCTGCATCTTACATGAATTCCTTAGTTTTCATTCATTTTTTATTAACACCTCTTAAAATAACCCTTTTATTTTCATTTTGAAACAGTGGGATTGCAGATAGTCAACAATAAAAATTTGTATAATCTGTCAGTCTTATGATACTAAAGGACACAAACTGATGACAAACATTTAATATCCTATCCCAACTTATAAAAAATTATAAAGAGTGCTTACTTGTTAATCATCTACTACATTGTTTATTCTTGGCAGGTCTACAAAGAAATGGGAAGAGCTGCAGATTAAGGTGGATTAATTATCTAAGGCCAGGGTTGAAGAGAGGGGCATTTACCCTTGAAGAGGAGGATAAGATTTTGGCCCTTCATGGAGTACTAGGAAATAAGTAAGAAATTAATTAACCTCTTCAATCATACAATTCTTACAAGAACTTGATCATTGACTTGCACCTGCCCACTTCATATTTTTATATATATATCTATTACCAATTTGAACTTGATCAGGAAAACACTAAGCATTTCACACCTTCTTAGCTATCATACTTTTATTCTATAGGTTGATGAAAATAAATAAATAAAATAGAACTAGGCATGTTTCTGTAGTGAGAATTTAGGATGAAATGATATACATGAGATTGCATCAGTATTAAGACAAAAACTCATTGTAGAAAACTTCCACATACCTTGTTGTTTGATGTGTTACTGTAATGTCTGTATAGGACACAACTGAAGAGCTTAAAACTTACAAGAATTAACATGTATTATTAATATAATCTGTGCCGGATATATCTAATCTAACATATGATATTTTTTACCATTAGGTGGTCTCAGATAGCACATCACATACCAGGAAGAACTGATAATGAGATAAAAAATCACTGGCATTCTTACCTAAAGAAAAGAATGTTGTCAAAACTGGCTGAAAAGGTTCAAGGCAAAAGTGAGCAGTCTTTCAAGCCGACTCCTCGAAATTGTAGCTCCGAATCGTCAACGGACACAGATCAGTCAATGCAAAAAATAGACCAGCAACCAGAAACTGGGCAATGCAGCTTACCCAAAATCATGTTTGCAGAATGGCTGTCTCTAGACCAGTTTAATAATGGCCACAACCAAAGGTCTTCAAGCATTGGAGCTGATCTCGATTACACTTTTGACTATGAAAGCGCGAATTCTGGAGATTCTTCGGTCCATGATCAACAGCTCACTTCAGAGGTGACATGTAATGAAATGCAGACTAAATCTAACTCAATTTCTATTTCTGATATACTACAATCACCGTTTGGATTCGAGGATCAGATCTCAGAGGGCGATCTGGTTGATTACTTTCCGGGAGATTTCAACTTTTCTTGTGACGACTTGTATATATGAAGGATGCTAATGGAGAAACTATAGAGAAGAACAAGTTCTAATACTTGTAATAATAAAAACTAGCATCTGAAAACATGGATGCACCTCCTAGTGTGCATAATCAGTGGTGTTATTATTTTTCAACTGAAGTTGTTTAGAAGGGCAGTTTTTTATTTTAATTCAGAACTGTAAACTGCAGATCTTCATTCTGTAATAAGCTAAGATATGAGAAGATCATGTTCTCTCATTAGATTATATCAAATGCAAACAAAGGTATTGTAACAAGAGAGTGCCATCAGGGGAAAAACAAGAACATCTAACATGGATCACCTTCATGCTTTAAGATTCTCAGAGGCTGAGTTAAGTATGGAGAGTTATCAGAAACTAATTCCCCTTGAGTATTTAGTTCAAACAAAAAAATTCAAATGGGAGATCAATGTACATTCAATCTTCAGCTAATTAAATGGTAAAAGAATTTACATTCAACCGTTTCCAATACCAATCAACAAAGAACAATCACACCAGAACGAGAAAACTAGTTGTTAGAAGTGTACAAAACCATTAGAAAATAAGTCATCTCTAGGAAGGCTGGTCCATATAACTACAGTTGTAACAGCTAGAACTAGTCCTATTGGAATGCATTTCAGAGCGATTATCTGCAATGAATCATTAGAAAAATACATAAAACATAAGCAGCCTCTCCCATTTCATCTTGTAAAATAACTGTCTTTCATGCCAATAAGCTGGTAATGGAATGTAAAACTCAGTGCAAAACACATACATACCTCAAGCCTTTTGGAACACCAAATTGGAGAAGAATGTAAATGTGCTTCACTAATCCTTTCAAACAGTTCTGAAATTCCAGCAAAACAAAAAATTCAAAATAAAAAAGACGTTGCTTTTTTCAAGAACCGGATAATAACATACCTAATCTTCGCCTACGTTGTACGATCCGAGAAAAGCTCTCCGTGGTTACATCTACATGTTGGGAGGCATTAGAATTAATCTTTGATAAGTTGGCCTGTGACCTTGTATCAATATATTTCCTTCTAACATTTGCGATAACACCATCTGCATCCCAAAGTGGATCAACTCAATACATCATGTGCAAAATATTTCCACCTAAAACAGGCTTCCCTACAATTAATTGCAGCAATATAGGAATGTAATTACCAAACTTAACGAATCCATAGGGTCTCATAATACTCTCAGCCAATCCTACATCCCCAAACTTCACAAACTCCTTATGCAAATCTTGTAAATAACAAAAGACCAGCTTTCTTGGATACATTGAGTCACAGAGTGCCATGAAGCAGATTCCGTTCTCAACAATATAGCTGAAAAACAGAACCATGCAACAATTAATATGTGATAAACCACAGCACCCAGAGTAAAATAAGCATATAAAAATACAGTAAACGTACTTGAAGAAATGATCATCCATTGAAATGGTCATCTTGGAAGGTGGCAATGCAGTTGCAGAAACTTCATTGAGCAAGAACTCGGCTTGTTGCTTTTGAGCAGAGATGTCACCATCATTATTCTTTTCGTTCATACACCTTTGACCTTGGGCTAAAGGTAGCCCATCTCTTATTCTGCCAACTATTGTCAGCTTCAACATTATTTTGTCGCAGCCAATACTTGAGCTCAAAAGGTATGGCAATGATTTGAACAGAAAAGAAAAAAACAAGTTCCACTACTCTTTTCTTGAAAATGAAAAGGGCGTTCACTATTATCTCTTCTTTGCCTTTGTCGAAAGATACATGAAAAAGGAAAAGAATCGGAGACGTGAATTTATAAACAGAAAAGAAAAGAAACATGAAATGTGAAATGGTTGACGTTGAGGAGAAAGGAAGGAACTTGGTAACCAAGTAATACCGTATTCGTTTAGGGACGCGCTTCAGCAAAGCAAAAGCTTTCGTGGGTCCCTAATTTGTTCGAAAAGCTCTTTTCTTTTCTTTTCTTAGTATTCTCGATTAGTTGCAGTTGATTTATGTTAATTTTGTAGTGATTCTGCAATATGGGTCCTCATGTTGTCGATTCTTTTAGGTTGATGGTGAAATGGGATCACCAACTAATTTGTTTTGATATCTTGTTTTCATGTGCTACTTTTACTGAATTGGATAAAGGCGACTAATTGGCTTATTGAGTTGTTTCTGCAAAATCTGTCATCCAAAATAATATGCAAAGTTTGACTTGAAAGATATACTCTCTTTATGGGTGTTTATACATAAATTATCCATGATTTAGTCTCATAATTTGGTTTTATATTTCAGAGTTATTTGGTTGGATGCACACGAATCGTGATTTAGTCTCGAGATTGTGTTTTTTATTCGACAACTAGATTTTAATGAGGCTCAACCTTGATTTGAGATAACATATCATATGAGTCTATGACATATATTAATTTTTAAATAGAACTTTATTAATTATTAATTATTATTTAAATTTTATTAATTAAATAATAAAAATAAAAAAATAACGATAATTATGATCACTCATTTAATTATTTGGCAATGCGTGATATTGTTGTTACTATACTCTGATAAGGTGCGGAATTGTTAATAATACATATATTTTCGTGTTTTGATTAAAGAATAGTAACATTTCAGTAGGAATCATGCTATGCATTACCAATTTTCCTAGCTAATATTATAAAATCACGTTACACATGCTTTATGATGCATTTCATGGGCAACATACAACATCAACTGCATATAACTTTAATTTAATCATTTTCATTGCATGAATAATGAATTGAGTACTCATATTATAAGAAGATAAAATGTATAGTCAAGAATTAATAAACAAACTATTACCATCCAACAAACATTAGACATGCATATAAGATGAAATAAAATTATTAACACATAATTCTCTTTGTACAGTTAGGGCCAGCAATTTCATTTTATTTTCTACTCAACATTCCAAGATAAAAGTTGTGTGTTGGATTATCGGTAGAATGTTAATGTTCGAAGTTAAATATTTTAGATTCGAATTATTCGTAACGAGATGATATAATTTAAATTTACAATTTTACAAAGTAATATATAATTATTATTGTGATAAATTAATAATATAAATACACACGAATTTCATTAATATTTTAAAAGGTTAAAAGGTAAAAATAAGATTACCTGTTTTTATAAAATAAAAATAAAAATATTTACTTGAAAATAAAAGATAACTATATTCATAATTACATTCTTCACGTGCTCATGTAATTCAAATTATCTAGTGCATGAAATACATGTATATATGATCATTTATTTTTTCATATATAAGTGGATATATTTTACTTTTTATTTTTTGGATTGAGTAAATTTCATTTTTAATTTTTAAATAATTTTTTATTTGAATTGTATCCCTTAAATGATGAAGTTAAGTTTCCGTATGAAAGAAATAAATGTAAAAGTTTATCTTCTTTTTTGTTTTATGAATTAGGAGTAGGTAGTACTGGTAGTCTAGTCTGCATGGAATGAAAACCCAAGGAGATCGAGGTTATCTTGTGAAAGCAACTTGTAATAATTATTGAATGTTGCTCAAAAAAAAGAAAATTTAGTAAATATTATATGTACATCATATGCATGTAATAAGATGTGAGCAGAAAGAATTCACAATCTTTGGTCATAAGATTATTACATTATTACATGGGGAAATAACATAAGAAGAAAAGATGGCATGAAATCAGCCAAAACAGAACATAGAAAACAAGACTCCAAAAGAAAAGCCCATCACTTCCACACTGCTTCTTCTCTCGCTCTTCACTTCTGTTCTGGTACTGGTATGCATCCCCTCTCTTCTTCTTCTTCTCTCTCAATGCTTCTTCTTTTTATAATGTCTGTCTGCCATTGATTAACTTCTTCATGCAACACAGAGGCAGAGACCTCCTCTTTTCTTGATTTTGTTTTGGAATTAATTTCTGTGCAATCGTAGAAAAAGTTTGTACGGTGGGTAGTCAAAAGATGGGATTTTTCTCTCTCTTCAGGGGAGGGAAGCAGAGAGAAGTAAACAGTTGGTAGAGTACAAAAAATTGAATGCATGGGTGCAGAGATAAGAGCAAATGAAATTTGGGGATGAAGGGATGCCTTGAATTGAATGTCTGTGCCAAAATTGCTAAAATGCTTTTTCACTGTTGTGAATATAATCCCCATGCATTTATTGCCCTGAGATTTTTTCTTAGCTTACTCCCGTCTTATCCTCTCTCTCTATACAACCACGCCTCTCCCAAGAAACCTCTACTCGTCTTGCTTTTTTCATCATTCTGTTGTAGTATTTTTTATATTTCCCCTGCTTAAAGGCACCCCTTTTTTTCTCAAGTACTGTTGTGCAGCTTACTCTGAAAACTGGTGGATATGGGGATGAAGAGAGAGAAAGAGGAGGAGGAGAAGAAGAAGAAGAATAAGAGGACGAAGGGTAGAAAGCCATGCTGTGAGAGAGAGGGAGTGACGAAAGGAGCGTGGACTCCTGAGGAGGACAAGATTCTTGTTGACTTCATTACACAGAATGGGCATGGGACTTGGAGAAATCTTCCACAGCTTGCAGGCAGAGTTCTCATTATATGCTTTTTATCTATTTATTTTCCATTCATCTTATGTTTTTGGCATTTATGAGGCATCCTGATGCAATGGTCTGCTGTTAATTTGTAGTAGCTGAAAATCAATGGGAGTTCTTGATACTTGAAAAATTGTAATGAGAGATACTACAGAATACTTTTGAGTATTTTGATGCTGTCTGTTTTTGTCAAGAAATGATTTTGTTGTGAATCTTTTTAATGCTAATCGAGGGTCTTAGGTATCTTAAAAGTGAACCAACTAATTGAAATGCTATTCTTGTTTCTTGTTTCCTATTCATGTGTGGAAGTTAATAGAGCAAGAAGCTTCACTGGAACATGCTATTGAATCTTCTTTCAGTTTTAGAATCAAAAGAGTGTGAATAAGTGCATATTCCTGTGGGAAAACATTATTATGCTTCAATGTTCCCAATGATATTGCACATAGAGAACATCTGGTTGGGTGATAAAGTATCTTTTTCTATGATCAAGAAATAGTCCTTTCAATATTCATCCCATCATTATTGGGCGAGAACATGTTGAAGATTCTGCAATTTGAACTGCCATTGTTGTACAATCAGGAAGTGAATGCACTCTACCCACATTTCTTTTAGTCAGAAAACTAAGATGGATCTTTTGCTTATGTGACAATTACAGGTCTCCTTCGGTGTGGAAAGAGCTGTCGACTTCGCTGGACCAACTATCTCCGTCCTGACATTAAACGCGGTCCCTTTAGCACCGAGGAAGAGAATACAATTATCCATCTGCATGGGGTGCTTGGTAACAAGTAATCTATTGCCTCTGTCACTTCTCCTGTACTCTTACATAAGCTTGCATAGATTGTGTGGTGAAGAAATTCCTTGCTCTTACCTTGCCCCCTCATTCTTTCTTTTCTGCCTATTGCTTTATGATTTATGACATGTCATGGTGAAAGAACATCGGTAGGACCCGTACTGTTTCCTGCATGATGTATGTTTATAATGCAACTAAGTGTTTGTTTTCTTGAAATTGGGATATTTCTGCTTTGTTTAGATGGGCTGCAATAGCCTCTCATCTTCCAGGGAGAACAGATAATGATGTGAAGAACTTCTGGAACTCGCATTTAAGGAAACGCTTCGACAGCAAAGCTCTCGATCACCCATCTTCGTCTTCAAAGTCAGTTGATACGAAATCAGATTCCCCTCCTTGTTTCAATGCTCAGTTGGAGAATTTGAGGATCGAGGCTGAGTCTCATGTGTCTAGTGCTCCATTGCCATTGGGAAACAGCAATAGCAAAGGCGACCACTTCCTAAACCTATGGAACTCCAAAGTTGGAGAATCATTTCGAAGCGTAAATGAGACTAAAAATGAATCAACATCACAATCATTCTCCTTAGCCAAGGTTGAGCCAACTAACCTTGCAGAACCATGCAAGACCTCCAGCCCCATGGAGATGAAAGCCGAGGTTTGGAACTGCAAGAATGAACCGGAAGATCTTGCTGATTTTTCAAACACCTTAAAGTCATTTGAGGTCGAAGATTCATCAGATGCAATGATGAAGCTGCTGCTAGATTTTCCTGTTGGTGGTAATGATATGGCCTTTCTCGAACCACCACCGTATTATGTCTCTACATACACCCAAGATTAGTACTCTATTGTCTTCTAATCAACATAAATATAGTTCACAATGCAAGTTAAGCTAACTTCATTTTGTTCTTAGAGCTGCTTAGTGCATGTACTTCGGGGTTTGAGAGCCCTTTAATCATAAGTGTAACTTCTCCATCTGGATATTATATATCCAAGCACTTTTTGCCACCATCGTCATCTTCTATCATTCATCTGGTTTAGGTTATCTTCATTAGTAAATTCTGGTTTTAACTGCAGTTCCTGGAGAAGAGTTCATGTGAAATGAGACATAAGTTTTAAGTAGGAGAAACTGTAAATGATTATGGCAGCTAAAAAACGAAGGCAGTTAAAAGATTCCAATTTCTTAACCTTATCAATCACAAATATAGAATTTCAAATGCTGTTACAAACTTACATTCTAATTTTACACAGGTGGAGTTGCTGATGCCCAGAAAAGTATATATAAACAAATAAATCACTTTGCCCACGCATAAGAAATGAACAACAAATAATTCTACACCAAATTACCACACAATAAATCTGACAACAAATAAATAGAAATCCAAAACAAAACAATGTACAAATCAACTTCAGTTTCAAGCCCCATTCCGACTTTAGAAACAGCCGAGTAGTTTCTTGGGAGCAGTTCCCGTGGCGCGATATTTTGCTGATATCTCCTCTGCTTTAAGAAGATCCTCTCCGCGTTTCGCTTCAATCAATGCTCTCTTCTCCTCTGCTGCCTTGTGGAGGAGAGCCATCTTGTTCTTCGTTTTCTCAATATATCCGGCTTTCTTCTTCTCCAGTTGCTCCTATTAGCCAAAATTGCATATGATGATAAATTAAATTTTACAGCATATCATGCCAAAAAGTTCTACAAATTATTAACTATACATGCATGTGACAGTTAAAGCAGGCTCACATGCAGCAGCAATGCCTAAATTAGGAAACGACATGAATTTGGCTTAAAAGCTCCATCTGTTTTATGCATCTATTGAGATTACATAGGGACCATGATGAAACGGAGACATCATCTAACGTGGAAGCTGTGAATTACTAACTGCAAAGATTGTATTATTTGGCAATGAAATAAATGTGACATAGAAATCAACCTACTTCCCATGTGTCTACATAGAGAGAGTGTAGTGAGCTTAAGAGATAATACTGAAAAATGTAAAAAATGTGAAGCTTAAGAGTATTTACCTCTATCTTCTTCAGCTCAGCGTCTAGGCTCGCTTTCTTGCTATTCTCCCAAGCTGAGACAGTCGACATTTTCTTCTGAGCCCTGTAAATTAAGCAAACACATGTTACATCAGTTGCCTCCTAAATCCAGTAGCCTAAGTCGATTCAAAATTATGTGAGATTATATTTCTAACATATGGTGCTTCATCATGAAGCCTAATAACACACTCCTGCTGCTATTTCATATTTTGTGTGCAGAAACCATCACAGTTTTCATTGAGAAGGCAATAATGAACTATTGAAGGAATGTGGCATGCTCAATAATTGCTTACTTGTTCTCAGATTTTGATTTCTCACTTTCTTCCCATGCTTTGATCAACGACAATCTCTTCTCGGTAGCTACTCGGGTAAGCACGGCATCTAATATAGATTGTAAAGGAGTTAAGTATTTCTTGTTTATTTTATTATTTTGTTTCATATTATATAGATAATCAATTCAAGCAAAACAAATATATATACGCTTAAGAGCACAGTCTTGATACCTCTCTCTATGGAGCCCCCCTCTGGTTTCTTTTCTTCAGCAACTTCAGGTTCTTCTGCAATAGACATAGGCAGAAAGTTCCAGAGGTTAGTTGGGCTTAAAATTCCCCAAAAAATTGCAGAAAACCTTTAAAAGCAACAGAGACAATAGGTTCATACACTTTTCCTTTTCTATTAGGATGTTTGAAACAAGCAGCATATATGAAAATCAACAACCACTACATGAAATTTTGTACAGGAAAATAATAGTAACGGTTTAGTGATTATTCACAGATGACAACAGGCCCCTACTTTTTTTTACTTTTTAAATACTAGCAAACAGAATCAACTCTCTCATCAAATCTATAGATAAAAAATGTATTAATTCCGAGCACAAGCTTTCGTATTAACAAAATCATCACCTTCCAAGTTAAGCAGCATAAAATTTTAAAATTTCCATTTCCTGACTATTAACGATCGCCAATTTGAATTTCTTAAGGAAAAAGATAAAATTAGACAAGGAAAACAAAAGAAGCAACTTTCGGCTCACATAAATGAAAAGGCGCACACACAGAGAGATGTAGGCAGAAGAGAAATTACTTTCAACTAAGACTAGAGCCTTGCTGTCGTCAGGCTTGTCTTCCTCAGGTGGAGGTACGAGGACAGCTTTCTCCTCGGCCACGTCTGTGGCCGGCTCGGGAGGCGGAGGCGGAGGCTCAGTGCAAGGCTCGGCCTCGATCTTCTTGGTTTCCTCCTCCACCATCACTTGTGAGAGAATTTGGGTGGGTTTGGTTTAGAATTTAGGAAAGTTTAGTGAAATTAGTGGAAATGAATAGTAGAAATATTTATATGCGGAGGTGCAAGTTGTAGATATTTGTGTGTGTGAGAGAAAGAGAGATGTTGGTTGGAAGGTATGTGTCGGTATAAATTGAACAGGAAAGGATAATTGGGGTATTTGGAATTAGGGTGGCCTATCGTGAGTTGGCACAGTAAACCATTTCCCATACATTATATTATAATATTAAATTAAATTAAACTCCAACCCATAATTCAAAGATTATACTCCACTTATTAAAATATATTGACAGCACGAAATTTGTGGTGCGCAATCATAGAGTGCAATTATTTTTAAGATATTTATTTGGTAACTTGCTGTCACGTATCAAACTGTAATTATCTGTTCAACCACCTAATCGTTGTGATTACCATTTACAAATTACAATTCTACATAAATGTCAGCTAGATATATAATTCAAATTCAGAACAGCAAGAAAATAAGGTTCAGTACACTGTACACCCATACTATCTTAGGTGCAATCAACATTATACGTGCATGCATGATAGTAATTAAAAAATTATGTACTGCTAAAAATGAAAATGTTATAGGATCCCAACATTAAAAAAGAAAAAATTATGGGTACAGTGCAATGAGAACCTGTTTCACCACCTATATTTGATACTTACTCTAATAGATAACTTAAGGTTTAGAAATTAGACGAGAAAAAAGGAAGACGTGAAAAGTTTGAAGTTGGATTCAATAAAAGTCCTCCTTTAAAGATAGAGAGAGTTGATGAATATATGTAATTAGAAGTGATGAAATAGAGCTGAGTATATCTTTTAATTTGTCTAACCCAACACCAATTAATTCGACCAAAATATATATATATATATATGAGTTGGATCAATTGTTCGCAATTCACACAATTTTATTTGCCTACAACTGATGTCACATTGCTATACAACTTACTATAATTTTTGTTTTATTATTATTTTGTATTAAATAATATTAAACTATAATTTAATAAATAAATCATAATTAGAAAGTAGGAATTAATAAATTTTATTTAGAATTTAATATTTATTTACGATACATGTCATATTTTTTAAGGACGTATTAATCCCGTCTACGGACAAGTGAGCTATAGTAGCTAGGGAGTTGGAGGTGTGGGTTGGGGACACCACACCAACAAATTCATGTGGATGACCAATCCTATCCTCACTAATTGCAATCTCACCATAAGTAACCCTAAAATGCCATCAAATGTTTTTATGTCTTTGGATAATATGCAATTCCTCTACAGCCACACAATTATAACAAATAAGCATCATTACTCCTTTTATTTATTCCTCACTTATTAAATAGCATGAATTTAATTTCCTCCTCACACTCAAAGAGCGCCCGGCCCCATCATGAAACAACTACTTAGCTAAAATCTTTGATTTTTTGGTATCATTTATGCAATTCTATATATTATAATCCCTCCCTTTATTAAAAATGTGTTGTGGTAGAGCTAATACGTATTTTAAAAAAAATTTGAAAAAATATATTTTTAGTGGTGGGTGAGATTTAAAATATTGAGTATCTTGTTAGATCATATCTAAAACGGGAAAGAATACTTTTTGTGGATAGTCTAAACAAGTAATAGTACATTTTTTTGTGACGGATGAAGTATTATTATAAAATATTACTCATTTCGTCATGCTAAAAACGGTTACAAGAGATTCGATACATAGATTAAGAAAATAAAGAATTCTATTTTGAAGAAATATAAGTTAGTATTTCAAAGTCAGTGTTTTTTCTTTTTAAAAAAATGCCGATTTTCAATGAAACAATCTGTTATGAACCATAAGTTAAGTGGGATGAAAATGAAAAAGATAGCAGATTCAGGAGCAGAGTAATTGGAAAAGAATGCAAAACCTTGCTGAAGACACATTGCATAATCATGCAATTGAGTTTGTTTGCTTTGAATTTTAATTATAACAATTGGCATGTTGCCATTGGTAGTTGTTAATTTTATTAGTTGCAATTTTAGTTATCAAGTAAAGTACTCTTGTGGTCCCAAACTTTAGGGTATAACCCTAGGAATCGAGAAATGAAAAGGCAAGAATTGAGATTCATATCTTCCTCTATTATCTTCTGTACTTCTCCTTCCATTTCTTATATTTATCTAGCCTTGCCACATAGTTACCCAGAAATATATCATTAACATTACATTTGGTATCATCCTTGGATCTTGCGCCTATGGCGGATGGGACTCGTCTCAAGGAGCTACATGAGACACAAAAAAAATTAGATACTTTGTTTCATTCTGAAGCTGCGAAGCGTGACAATTCCGAAAAACAACTCCGAGATGAAATTAAGGGTGTTTCACAGACTGTCACTGACTTATCTGGTAAGATTGATGAAATAACTTCTACTCTTCATTCTATTCAACAATATTTCATCAAGCTTGACAAAGGAAAAGACTCTGTGCAAAGTGGGTCTATTTTGGGACCCCATCCTCATGAAGCTGATAGTGAGGAGACGCCATCCTTTGTTCGTTATTCCGCCCCACATCGTCCACACACGGACCACCAACCTCACTCCCACCATACTTCCCATCCCTCACCACGCATCGATTTTCCAAGATTTGATGGTTCTGCTCCGCGCACTTGGATTCTCCAGTGCCAAAATTTCTTTAAATTGTTTCCCCATTACCCTGATTCTCAAAAGGTTATGTTGGCGTCTGTTCATTTGGATGGTCCAGCACTGCAATGGTATCAACATCTTGCTGTCCACCAGCCTGATATGAGTTGGTCTCAGTTCCTTGGATTTGTTACTAACCGTTTTGAGGAGCTTCGGGAAACCGAAATTATTGCTGATTTTCACAAACTCACACATACAGGCTCTTATATGGATTATGTGGATAAATTTCAAGAGTTGAGGGCTTGTTTGTTCTTGCTCAATACTGGAGTATTTTCAGAGGATTATTTTATTGCTGCATTCTTAAGTGGTTTAAGCTTGGATCTCCGGTGTGCTATTCAAATGTTTCGACCTCGATCTTTAGCTGAAGCCATTGAGTTGGGCAGGCAACAGATTCACACACTCGAGGCTATTGCACAAAAATGCAGGTCTTCTTCTAAACCTTTTGTTCCCTTTAAGAAATGGGATATTTCTTCCTCTACCACTCTTAAGCCAGTGGGAAAGAAGCCTTTTAAACTGCTATCATCTACGGAAATGGCATTGCGACGTGAAAAAGGTTTATGTTATAATTGTGATGAGAAGTTTACACCGGGTCACAAATGTGTAGAGAAACTTTATGCTATTATCTTGAATGATGAGGAAGAACATGCTTATCTTCGCTCTATTTGCCCTTCTTCAGATGTTCATCCTACACCTGTATTTGAGATGGATGAAATTCAAATGTCTGTGAATGTTATTTCTGGTGAAGGTGGTTGTACTACCATGAGAGTTTATGGCACGGTGGGCGATCATTCCCTTCATATTTTGATTGATTCTGGCAGCACTCTTAGTTTCTTAAAGGACACCACTGCAAAGCTTTTTGGCTGTCAAGTTGAACCGGCTAAACCTCTCCTCGTCAAGGTAGCTAATGGTCATAGTCTTATAAGTGACACTAGAGTTCCTAATTTTTCATGGACCATGCAGAACCATTTGTTCTCTTATTCTCCTCGGCTCTTAGCTACTGAAGGATGTGATTTAATACTAGGAGGTGATTGGTTAAAGTCTTGTACTCCAATTGCGCTTGATTATGATAACATGACATTCACGGTTACCTTGTTGGGTCAGCGGGTTAAAATCCATGCTATCACACAAACTGAGAATTGTCACATGATTTCTGGTCATTCTCTTTACAAGCTTTTACACTTTGATCTCAGTTCTGAAGTTGAAGAAATCTATTGGGTGAAATTGAAGGCCACTTCCCATGAGAACAGTCCACACTTATCTACGTTATTAACTTCCTACAATGATGTGTTTGAGGAACCAAAAGGGTTGCCCCCGTGTAGAGGTGTTGAGCATCATATCACCTTACATGATGGTAGCATACCCAGGCATCAATATCCTTACAGGGTATCTCACCATCAGAAAAATGAGATTGAAAACATAGTGAGTGACTTGCTCAAGTCTGGTTTTATCACTCACAGTAAAAGTCCATTTGCTTCTCCTGTGTTGCTTGTTAAAAAGAAGGACAATACTTGGCGATTATGTGTGGATTATAGATATTTGAATAGTCTCACGGTGAAGCACGAGTACCCTATTCCGGTCATTGATGAGTTGCTTGATGAACTACATGGCTCCAAGTTCTTTTCCAAGATAGATCTACGCTCAGGTTATTTTCAGATCTTAATGAACCCAGATCATAGATTCCTCACTGCTTTTAAGACACACCAAGGGCACTATGAATTCTTAGTTATGCCTTTTGGATTGTGCAATGCACCCGCCACTTTTCAGTCCTTGATGAATCAAGTTTTTAAGGATCAATTGCGCAAATTTGTATTAGTTTTCTTTGATGATATTCTGGTTTACAGCCCTACTTGGGAGGCTCATTTACGTCATTTGGAGATTGTTTTATCATTATTAAGGCAACATCAGTTATATGCTAAGCAAAGCAAGTGTCATTTTGGTCAAGAGTGTATTGAATACCTTGGCCATATCATTTCTCATAATGGAGTTTCTACTGATCCGGATAAGATATCATGTATGGTAAATTGGCCTTTGCCTACAAATCTCAAGCAACTCAGGGGTTTCTTAGGCTTAACAGGGTACTACAGAAAGTTTGTACGGGGCTATAGCATTATTAGCAGACCTTTAACTGATTTGTTGAAGAAAGGATCTTTCTCCTGGACTCAAGAAGCTACACATGCTTTCAATCAGCTCAAAACAGCTATGGTTTCTACACCTACGTTAACTCTTCCAGATTTTTCTCACCCTTTCGTGTTGGAGACTGATGCCAGTGGAAAAGGAATTGGAGCTGTACTGATGCAACATGGGAAACCCATTGCCTATATGAGCAAAACCTTGTGCCCTACAAATCAGAGACTTTCTATTTACGAGAGGGAATTTTTGGCAGTTTTAATGGCAGTACAAAAATGGAGGAATTATCTGGAGGGCCATAAATTTGTTATAAAGACTGATCAACAAGCACTCAAACATTTATTGGATCAGAAAGTTATGACTCCTATGCAACAAAAATGGATCACCAAACTCTTGGGTTTAGACTATGAGATACAATATAAAAAAGGTGTGGAAAACAAAGTTGCGGATGCTTTGTCTAGAAGAGGCGATGACATTGTTGTTTGTTCTCCTATTTCTACAATTACACCTCAGTGGATTGCACAAGTCACTGGAAGTTATGAGGGAGACCGATTTTTCACTTCTATTCTAGAGGCTAAAGCTCTTCTTCCATCTGCTTACCCTGATTTTCAATAAATTGGGGATGTTCTGCGGTATAAAGGCCGAATTTCTGTGGGTATGGGTAATGCTTTGAGACAAACTCTTTTGAAAGAATTTCATAGTTCTGCATTAGGTGGTCATTCTGGCATTTTGGGCACTTATATGCGGATAAAGAAACTATTTTACTGGCCTAAGTTGAAATCTGATGTTATCGACTGGGTTAAACAATGTTCAGTTTGTTCTATGAACAAATCTGATTGTGGACCCTATCCTGGTTTATTACAACCCCTTCCTATTCCTACCGAAGCTTGGTCTCATATATCTCTAGACTTCATCGAAGGTCTTCCTAAATCTGCCGGTAAGAATGTCATTTTGGTGGTCATTGATAGACTTACCAAATATGGTCATTTCATTGCCCTTTCACACCCGTTTACAGCTCAATCTGTAGCTCGTTTATTCATGGATAACATCTTTAAATTACATGGCACTCCCGTGAGTATTGTTTCAGATAGAGACAAGATCTTCACAAGCTCCTTTTGGAAGGAGTTGTTTTCTCTTATGGGCACTAAGCTGCAGTTGACATCTGCCTACCATCCACAGTCGGATGGCCAAACGGAGCGTTTGAACAGATGCTTAGAGAATTATCTCCGATGCATGACTCACCAGCACCCCAGACAATGGTCAAGCTGGCTTTCTTTGGCCGAATATTGGTATAATTCGAACTATCATTCCAGTTTGAAGTGTACTCCTTTTGAAGCACTATATGGCTATCCACCACCACCGCTCTCTATGGCAGCCTATTTTCCAGCGGATCCATCTGATGCTCAAACTACTTACTTTCAAAGACAAAATTTTCTCAACTCAGTGAAAGAAAATTTGCTCAAGGCCCAGAATCGCATGAAGATGTATGCTGATAAGAAGCGTGTGGAACGAGAATTTAAGGTGGGTGATTTAGTCTATTTGAAGCTTCAACCTTTTCGTCAATGCTCGGTTGTTCTTAGGAGAAATGTGAAGTTATCATCTAAGTACTTTGGTCCTTACAAAGTTTTAGAAAGAGTTGGTTCTGTGGCATATCGTTTGGAGTTACCTCCGCAGTCACGTGTGCATCCAGTGTTTCATGTCTCTCTCCTCAAGCAAGTCTTGAGTCCTCGGGCTATTCCTTCCACAGATCTACCTCCAATGAACCAAGATGGTATTTTTCTCATTACACCAGTATCATACCTTCAAGAGCGGACAATTATGCGGCGTGGTGCCCTCGTCTCCCAGAAATTGGTTCTTTGGTCTTCCACAAATGAATCTCTTCAATCTTGGGAGGATGATATTTTCCTAGGCCGTAAATTCAAGTCTTTTGATCCTTGTGGTCAAGGATCTTTGACGGCGGGCGGTATTGTTATGAACCATAAGTTAAGTGGGATGAAAATGAAAAAGATAGCAGATTCAGGAGCAGAGTAATTGGAAAAGAATGCAAAACCTTGCTGAAGACACATTGCATAATCATGCAATTGAGTTTGTTTGCTTTGAATTTTAATTATAACAATTGGCATGTTGCCATTGGTAGTTGTTAATTTTATTAGTTGCAATTTTAGTTATCAAGTAAAGTACTCTTGTGGTCCCAAACTTTAGGGTATAACCCTAGGAATCGAGAAATGAAAAGGCAAGAATTGAGATTCATATCTTCCTCTATTATCTTCTGTACTTCTCCTTCCATTTCTTATATTTCTCTAGCCTTGCCACATAGTTACCCAGAAATATATCATTAACATTACACAATCCAAAAAGAGTTATTTTTAACCGGATTGATGTAGTAGCCTTTTTTAAACATAATATTGTTGTGCATAGTTGATGGAACGTTGTTATAAGGTACCCACTGGAATTATATGTACGTCGTTACAGTTAAAGCTCTTATTGCATCGGTTATTTCAATGTTACTACTATTTAGAAAACTTACTAGTAATTTTAATTAATTATAAATATGTTACAAGTATGCTTTTAAGAGAGAAAACATATTGTGATTAGATATTGTAATTTTATTATTATTATAACATTTGAATATTAGATTCCGAAAGATCCTGGGTGTTTTGGTGGGCGTGTTGGATACGTCAGCTTGAAACTGGCTGCTTTGTCTTCATCTTTTCTTTTCTTCTCTTTTTCTTTTTCTTTTTTTTAAATAATAAAGCTGTCTTTATCTTTCTCGCTTCAAAACATTTTGATATACCAATTTGTTTTGGAATTTATAATGGATATAATCATAACATATTTTATTCGAATTATCACTTAATGTATATATACTTCGTTCTTCACTATGATGATTAGGCTTTTCTTTTAAAAAGTTATTTTGGTTGCTTTTGTAAATATATTCTCAGATTCAAGCAATTTTAAATTTATTAATTGGTCGATTAGTAAAAAGGAGAATTGAACCATATGTGTTGATTAGAACTAAAAGAAATCCTTAAATCTTATTGATCAACAGATTAGATATAATAGAATTGTAGGCTAATTTAAAGAGAATTAGTAATTACCAACATATTTTTAATAGACAAATCACTATTTGAAGAAATAATAAGCATCTTCCATATTCATATCGAAGCAATAGATGTTTAAACAATTAAACCCCCAAGTTCTTGCCTAAACTATCCATGTTGGAATTCCAGATTTCCACTAATGCCCCCAACAAATTTTTGAAACTAGTATTCCCTAAGTCTCATATAAGATAGGACATATTTTTTAAGCACAATAATTAAAGCGTGTATATTTAATATAAAGTGATGATCGAAATAAATATATTATTTAAATTTTTGTATATAATAAAAATATCGTAAAAAAAATGACATCTTAATTAGAACGACCCAAAAATAGAATGATTTTAATTGGGAAAGAGAACTTATTTTTCTCAATTTTAATCTTAAAATTTGTGTCAGTCTTGAATCCAAACAACTAAACATTTTTATTCAGCCCCACAATAAATACTGTCGTCATTATGAACTTTAAATTTCTATAAAGTTTCACTCTTGCTCAAAATACTTTTCCATGTACATAGTACATGCATTAAAATTCACAGTACATATATCAATTAAAATTCACGATTATTAAGAATATATATTCTCTTTTTAATAATTCATTAACTAAATACTTTATCTATTTTGCTAAGGTTAGCTTGTTTTCATTTTCAAATTATCTCACTAATATTAGATTGCTTCAAATCATTTTTTCATCTTTTATACAACTCTTTATTATATGTATAAAAAAGAAATAAATCATATTTAATGTAACTATTTTTTAATTGGGTAAAATATAGTTTTTGGCCTGAATTTTGAGGTAGTGTTCAGTTTATGGCCTGAACTTTTAAAAATGTTTAAAATAGCATGTACTTTAAAGAAATGTATAAATCATGACACAATTTAAAAGTTGAATATGAAAATAATGTTTATGATATTTTTATTAAAGAAAATAAATAAATCATTAATATCTAAAAATCAAAAACTCTTTAAATTCAAAATCATCATAATCAAAGTATTTAAAAAGTCTGTTTATTATTTGATTTAATAGTAATTGAACTCGAACTTGACTTGAGTTCGTTAAATATTCAAGCTCGAGTTTATTAAAAAGTCTGTTTATTAAATTATTATGTTAATATATATATATATATATATATATATTATTTTGATAAGTTTATGAACTAGTTCTTATACAATGTTCGCGAACTATTTGAAACTCGGCACGTTTTTAAAGTGCGTGTACAAGCTCGTTAACAAAGTTCGTGAACTATTCAAAATTTGGTTTGTTAAAACTATATTCGAAACTTGACTTGTTTTTAGATAATAATAATTTATTTAAATTTATTTTCTTTAATAAAAAATATCATAAACACCATTTTTATATTCAAATTTTCACTTTGTCATGATTTATACATTTTGCTAAAGTACAAACTATTTTAAACATTTTTGAAAGTTCATGTCATAAACTGAATACTACCTTAAAGTTCAGGCCATAAACTATAATTTACCCTTTTTAATTTGTATTATTCTCCACTTTGATTGGAATCATTGCATATATATAGTTAACTAAAAATAAATCATAACTGTTAAATTATTTAGATAAATGGTACAAATTAAAAGATAATTTTGTTATATATCTTATTTAAAATATTTTTTCTCTAAAATCATGAAATTTGTTATTCTTTCTGACTATGGTTTATTGATTAGGGTATAGTTTAATTATATTCATTAAATAAAAAATATGAATAATTCAAATTTATTTTTAGTTAATACAAGTAATTTATCTTCATTATAACCGTCATCGTTTATATATATATGTGTGTGTGTGTGTGTTACACGTAAGACTGCACTAATTAATCGGTATGAATCAAATAAAGTAGTCTTACTTTTTCGATTGATGAGCTGTCTTAATAAAATTGTCTTATTTTTATTTTTGGTAAAAAAACATTTTTTATCAATTAAAGTGAACTTATTTTTTAATATGTGTATTAGTTTGAGCACTAAAAACAAATTAAAATACATTAATGAGACATAGGAATATTAGATTCATACTGATGAATTAACAGATTATATATATAGTACTCCATATCTTAATGGCTAAGTAATTAGTGTGATTTGTACCAAAGGTCAAATAGCCTCAAAATCGATTACAAGTGGTGCTCAAGTGATGGAGTTATCCTGAATATCTTACTATACAATTAATAGGTCCCTCGATACCCATATATTTTTATAAAGTTTTATTGCACTGTATTCATTTTGCCATTGCCAAATCATTAATTAAATACTATTCCCGTCGTTACTCTTTAATTAACACGTTTTATATTTAAATGAGTCTATTATTATAATGAAACGTGTCAATTAAAGAGAAACAAAGAGAGTATAAGTAAACCGGCGCATCATTAC
>JAPKLX010000028.1:218515-323304 GCA_026898415.1 Leonotis leonurus | reverse complement strand
CATTAATTAAATACTACTCCCTCCATTCTTTTTTAGTTGACACGTTTTATATTCAAACGAGTATTATTATAATGAAACGTGTCAACTAAAGAGGAACGGTGAGAGTATAAGTAAACCAACATATCGTTACACTAAGGTTATGTTTGGTATCCATGACACGATACTTATCTCAAGATAATTGCTCTATAATTGTCACAATTAATAAAACAATGATAAATACCAAACATAGTGTAAATTTAAAGAATTTGGCCTACCACATTATACAAAGATTTAAAGAATTTGGCCTTGTATAAGTAGCATATCCGCCATTAGGGTAGATGCTCCTATGGCGGATCACCCTTTATGGTTCGGTTTTGTTTAATGGGCCCTTGAAGTCGATAAGTTACTGCAACTTAACCCTCCCTTCCGGCCGTTTAATGTCATTAAGTAAATTTTATTTTCAGTAAAAATGAACATATAATATAATATATGTGATATTTAAAACATGGGAAAAGTAACATATCCACCCCTAAGATAGAGGCCCCTAGGTCAAGTTTTTGTTCAAATAGGCCCTGAATTTGATAAGTTGTTGAAATAAAAAATTAATTTATTTAACGACGTTAAACGACCGTTAGAAAGGATGGTTAAGTTGCAACAACTTATCGACTTTAGAGGCTCATTTAAACAAAATTCAACCATAAAGGATGATCCGCCATAAAAACATCTACCCTAGAGACGAATATGCTACTTTTTCCCGATAAAAAAATATTCAAAAGTAAAAAGAGCAATATCTGTTAATTCTAGAATATTTGTAACCGTTGTTGTTGCCAACGAAACGAAACTCTAATAATGCGTCATTGTTATATATAAATGGCATTAGCATATACAAACTTTATATGAAAAATATGTTCCTATCCTATCCTATGTTTATAAAAGATCAAATTGTAAGGAAGAAGGGTGCATGGTGGGTTTTTAAATTTGAAAGGGACGAAAAGAAAAAAATTTACAGCAAAAAGATCAAAATTTTATTATTCCTTAAGTTAATTATGAACTTTAGTGAATAATATGAAACGCCTAGCTAGTCTTCTATAATTTTAATATTAAATGTGAATAGCATGCAGTAGCCTAATAATATTTGGACTAATGTTCAAAGTAATAAATCTCGAATTCGAATATATGTGATGCGGGTATGTAGTTTAAATTTAATATAATTTTATTTTAAATGTTAAAGTGTGTTGGGTGTTGTTTAATGTTATAAATTCGTATGACTTAATGATTTATTCATTATTAATATAGACAGTTGTACCAAAATAAAGAATCGTTTATTTTGTACCGCTCCGTCTTTTTTAAAGAGAGACATTTTCTTTTGGCACGCAAATTAAAGAATTTTTACTTAGGCTTTAAAGTGTTCTAAAAATGTACATGAAAAAATAAGGGTGCAAGTAGTATTTACTAATTGCACTCTTATTGTCATTTAAAACCCCTTATTATTTTCATTTTGAAAAATGTCTCTATTTGGAGAGGACATCCCAAAATGAAACACGCCTCCTTTTGCTCAGGACGGAGTGGTACTGTATATTTTGCTGGAACACTTTGTTGAAATATTGTGAACTGTGCATACGAAGTATATATATATAGATAGATAGATATATTGAATTTAATTAATGAAAGTTTAGGTGAAAGAAAAAAGAATGGAAGTTTTGATGATGAGATTAATAGATAGATATTTCAAGTGGTGATATATTTTGTTAAACCAAATAATCATAATTAAGTTAACTAATGCAAGCAAATCCTATTGGAGAACCTCTCTGTCATCGGAGTAATAAAATAATTGAGACCTACTTAACAATGAAAGTCTCTGTATAAACATAAGATTCCACGCACCATCAAAAATTATACTTTTAGTATCTTTTGACAATTGTAAGTAGGATCTTGAGCTGTTTTTAGTTGGCAATAGCTCCTCTAAGTTTTACTTAAAATAACAATACTAATTATCATCGATAGTAAAGTAACTAATGGTATTAGAAAAGTGTAGCCAATCTCAATTTTTGCTTGCCAAACGCGCTAATGAAGAATCACTTATAAAGTTATATGATGATAGTTGAGTATTGATTTTGGGTGGGTTGGCAATGCATGCACAAAATTAAAGTTAGAGTAGTATATATGTGTTTTATATAGTGAAGGAATACAGCCTGCAGGTGACTCCAAACTGAGTCCCAAAGGGCACTTAAAAGAAAATAAAACAATGTCCCTCTACAACTATTGCCTCATTTCCCCAACTCTCATTTTAAATCTCAAAATCTTTTTTTTTTCTTTTACCAATAATATCACTTTATCTAATATGTCCCAAGCTTTTGAAATGAAAATTTTGTAGCCATTTATTATTCATAATTCATCCAAAAACGTCCAAGTTATATTTTGACTCGAAAATATCGATGGAACATTTTTGATAACTCATCTAACTTCTTTTAAATCTTTGCAATTGTTCCGAATATTTATGATACATTATGGCTTCATACTCATCTATTTCATTATTTTTCCCCCCAAAACCAAAAGCCAATAAAACACTTAGGGTTTTAATTAAACGAGCCAAGATTAACGGGACGACGGGGGAAATAATTCTTAGTGATATTTGCAGAGATCTCCCACGGCATGCATATCATAAATAGTTTGAGATTCAAATGATATTTTCGCTTGCTCTTACATGTACATATTCCTTTGATAAACAGTTACTACCATGAATCAAAGTATATATAGATGGAAGGAGTTTCAAAAAACGTAGTTTTTTTAACATGCATTTATAAAATAATACATCATCTCCCAATCTCCTATGATGTATCACAGTTCAAATGAAGTATGCAACAAATATCTGCAGTTGATAGTGATAGTAATAGCAGAAAGAAGCACATTTAGATATACACAAGCACATCAAAGAGGTGCGTAGCTGTACTCATCTTCAGGGGGGGTCTGAGAGAGGGTAGTTAAGATGACAAAGGTGCCGTACAAGATTGTGACGATGGCCGTGAAGTTCACAAGGAACGCCTCCGACCCGTATTTGTCAAGGCCGCTGTTCTCAAGGAACGTCAGCTTCTCAAGGTACCCCAAGGTCGCAGTGGCAACAGCTAAAATGTACACAAAGGTGCCGAACAGCACATGCCAAGGAAGTGACTCGCTTCTGATACTTGGCGATCCTCCCGGGTAGAAGAAGACAATGAACCCATACAGCCACTGCACATTGTGGACATAACATCACAACACATCTTTCAATAATTGAAACAATGCCATAGTATCTAAAGGCAAAGGGAGAATATATGAATGTGATTGGTACCTGAATACCGTAGAGAACGATGACACCAATCCCGAGCCAAGAGTGCAAACTATATAAATTGGCAATGTTGCTCTCGTTGTGATACTTGAATGCTGTATATATCCCAATGATGCCAAGAATGAGAGCAATAGCATGCAGTACAAGATGTATGAGTTTCTTCTCTGGCTTCTTCAGTGGGAGGCTTTTGTAACTTACAATGGCTGCAGTAAGAAAGGATGGTATTATAATTCCGGTGCAACCAAGTGATTATGTCAATGTAACAAGAATCACTTACCTTCGCCTCCAATTATTATGAACCCGATGAGCATCAGAACCGGATGAAGCTGGAGAGAGAAAACGGACTATCAGATTCACGAAGCTTAAAGTAGTTTGTTTCACTAAAGAGATTGTTCCTCATTCAGTGAAGTTCAGTAGAACCAATAGAGTTTTAACCGAAAATCTGAAGTTCCATCTCAGTAAAGTTGATTTCATAAATGTCCCTCATTACTCTATACAAAATTTCACAATCAGTAAATAGTCTTGACAACTAGAATCAAAATGTCAAACAAAAGTGAAGAAGCATCCACTACAAAGGGGTACTCTGCAGAAAATCGACATCGTGCCACTGCCACACCCCGCCCGTTATGCATATTCCCATCCCCTGAACTATATTTAGAGTTGCAGTATTGAAAGGGCAACAACATTCAGCAGGCTGTTTTCCATAAACATGTGAAGATCATAAGGTGCCCTATGAAGGACTACTAGGTCAAGAACCCAAAAAAACCCAGGAAGCTATTAAGTCTCATTGAAACATACCCATAAATCTAAAAACCAACGTGACACTTGCTAAGTTCCAAGAACAATAGCATATGCTATACTTATCAGCAAGGTGATTGTCAGAAACTCATAAAGAGAGAACTATGCCAACAAAAGCTAGCTCAGGGTTAAAGTTGTATATAAGTTATGGGAGTCATCTTAATTCAGAAACTTAGATTAATAGCACTTGGAATGAAAAGAATCCCCGATACAATTATAATTGCTTCAAAAAGTAGATGTATAGAAACTTCTCCTTTTCTAAGAAAGTTAGCATTTCCATCTTCAAGAATACACAACCACTCTAAACTTACAAGTTACAACAATAATTACCATTGCTCTAAGAAGCATTTCTAGTATCTTATGCATCACTCCAAAAAGAACTGGCTATCTATACCTAGACTTTCTGACTTGTCTTATGATAATCTAAGCATGTAGTCATCAGAACCATCAATAACTAACCAAATCTGTTCCTTCCTAAGTAAGCTATAATTTTTATTTTTATGTTTTCTTAGTAGATTACATATTAGAAAAAAAAAATCATCAAGGAAAAACAATTCCCACTGCTTCTAGAAAGCGAAGTACTATCACTCTATACAGGAAGCAGCATTGGGTACCAATAAACCCCCAATACAAAGAGTAAAAACAATCAAATATACCAGTGAAACATAGTATTCATAAACCAAGAAAACACGCAACAATTAATACAAAAACCAAATTCCAAACTCCCATCTAATCTTAAATGAACCTAGAAAACAACTATACCAATTGACTGATATATACACAAAGGGGCGATCAAATTCACAGTTTCTAGCATGTGATTGCGAGAGTGTAGCTAATATATAAGTCCAACAGATAGCACAAACTAAAAAAAGAGGCAAATTTTGCAAGAAAAGAGAAAAAATGAAATGAGGGAAGGGCTTTAGTTTTACATTAAAGATAAGACTCTTGTTGGAAGAACTCCATGCCAGACCTCCTCTGAAGCTGATACACCAAATTAGCACCAAAATCGAGCCCACTAAAGCCAGAAAATGCACAGCAAAAGAAATGGGCAACGCCTTCACGCCTATAGCCATATTTCTCTCACACACACTCTCTCTGCTGGGATTTCTTCCACGAAAATAGAAAAAATTTTGATCTTTATCGTAAAGTCGCAGCAGAAGAGGCTCTTGACTTATCTCATCATCTCATACTAAACACGATTATACTTGAGGCTTTGAGGGCCGTCGGATTAAAATATCCGTGAGCATGGGGACACGTGTAAGGTGGTGATAGGGCTGTGAATGAACACCACGTGTTCCGTCCACCATCGGAGTTCGTGTCTGAATGTGCACCCTTCTCTTTGTAGTTTGTAGTTGATCATTTATTCTTGGTTGGTGGCTCGTAGTTTGTCTCTGTGTAAAATCGAATTCAATTGCATCATTATCTATTCATCTGCTCCAATTTTGAGTTCTTAGTATTTTCAGTTCAAGTAGCGTCTTAATAAAATAAAATTAAATTTTATTAGGCCAGTTCGTTCTTGGATTATCTAATGACGTCACCTCTCATTTTCTACGGGCCCACCACTGCATGGCCTGATTATGATTTATGAAAGCTTGTGGCCTTCACACTCCTCAGGAATTATAAATTTTTAATGCTACAAAGCATTTAAAATTTTGTTGATTAATGTAAGGGACGTTTCTTTTGTTCTTTTTTTTTTTTTTCACTAATTACATACTACACATCATCATTAATATGTATCTCATTTTCTACTCAAATACACATTACAGATTATCAACTAAAATTAAAATATATTATGGGAATTGTAAGCCATTAACCTGTCTCAGTAATACTTGTAATTTCATTTTGTGAACAAGATCATTTCGATTTGATTAGTGGTTGGCCCATTGGATTGAGATCCGGCCCAATATAATAGCCCAAAATGAATCTCCCAGTATAAATAAATTAGCTTAGCTTACAAGGAATAAATCACGTAATAAATGGCATGAGAAAGAGCTTTCCTCAAAAGGTCCATTGTGCTATGGAAATCCATCTTAAAATTTGGCATTAAATGTAAGTATTTCTGTAAGGATTTTGTATAATTCTATGCAATTCTTACTTTTGAGGGTTGGTTTGGAAACATTATAGTGGATTATGGAAATGAAGAAAGTTTTTTTAGAATTATATAAAATCGAATAAAAAACCTCTCTGTATGAAAGATTTGGAGTCCTCAACCCTGCCACTGTAACAAAACACTATATAAACTAAACTTATTTTGTTCGTATTTATATTTTCTTCCTCTTCTTTTATTAGTATTAATTAATTATTCTGTGGTAGACAATAGTAAAAAGTTTGGGGTAATAGAAGTTTGCTTGTGCGCAGATTATAAGAATCAAAAGTAAAGCACCATAAATAATTTGCTCAGCCATCAATGCCGTAACATAATGAAAAAGGCAAAGACAAAAGTCGCAGATGCAAGAAATTCAATGACTATAGTCGTAATTTAGGATTTTTTTTTTTAATTTGACTTGGTCAAACAATGATGAATTTTGTAGTTTATGTTTATAACCTAATTGAAGTATTTTGTCAATTGACTAAACCCCTTTTAATCACTTGTTTTTATCCATCAAATTCAAATTTAAGGAGGGGACAAGTTCTACCCTCAGCCTCGCTTAGTATAAAATAAAGGGAATAAGATGGATTAAGAAAGAATTATAATTAATCAATCCTTTATTTTCCTTTAATTTGAGTGAGAAAACAATATCGTGTCTTGCTAAAGATGAAGTCTTGTGCAAAACTATATATTAGTTGTGTATTCATGTTTCCTAGGAAAATAGTTGAAATTTCATGTTTTTTATATAAGCAACAATAAGCAGCACATGCATTCACGTGTCCGTCCAAATTTCCAGATCAATTATACATGCATTTCATTTTATTTTAGCAACAAATATTAATGTTTGCAACCAATTAAATTAATGTTTATTGCGAGAGCCTCCAAAGTACAGCTTTCAACCCACCAATGGATGCTCAATTATTTCAACTGAATAATAGGAGGATCACAACGAGCTTAATTGCACCAAAGCCTTTCATACAGCACCACCATAAATGAGACATCCTTAAAAAAACACTACATGGTGATGGAAGTCTGATACATATCCCACTACACCCATTTCAGTTTAAAACTTTAAAACATTTAATTCCATAGTAAAAGTTTCTCTTATAAGTGGGACATAGTGAGTGCTGTTGAAATTTTATTATATCCATAATCATTCAATTTTTAATGACTCCATAATCTAAAGAATTTGGTTACTCTTTATGCCATTCTATTCTCCAAATCAAACAAAACCAACGATACCTAAATGTATGATATACAACCGACATCAAGAATTTGAATCTGGATTTTGTCACGGTTCAAGAAATGACACATGGAATCAGCAAGCCTTGCGATGACAGCGATATATAATACAAAGTAGTAAGCTCATCTACGTTTGTTTCATGGGACATGACTCATGAGTGAGGAAGAAAGTAAAATAGATGCTGAGAGTAAATAGGTGGTTGGAATGTTTGATCTCCCAAAACAAAACAAAACAAAAGAAAAAGAAAGGACAATCATTAAAGAAACAGAGTGGAAAAAGTGAACACCACAAAGACAGCGATGTTACTTACTTTCCTAAGACATGAATGGTAAGCCACAGCTGCATCAACTAAAGCTGCAAGTTACTTGGATCCCCCACCCTCCTTTTTATTCCCATCACTTTATTCAGTGTAATAGAAATACTTATACTGCAATGGCAGCCTCTTTCCTGCTACCACATGTACTTAACCTAAACAAATCTTCAACGATCTTGCTTCTAAAGTCAAAAACCAGAAACTGTCCTTTCTAACCTTGTTCTAACTTTCCAGACATTATTAAAAAACAAAGAGTTCCCAATAATTTAGTTTTGGCTCTTTATCCAACCACCAAATCATTCTGGAACCTATTCAAAGAAATTCTGAGATGATTGATGCATAACACTCAGAAAAGATGTTCAAGCGAAGTGAGAAAAAGATCAAAGCAGTCTTCAAGATGCACTTTCAGGCAACACAGGTATGTCAACTCAATCTTCTTGATGCTAAAAAAAGATATGTTTGTTTGATAAATTTTAAGATTTTGGAATGGGTACATCTAGATATATCTGACCAGTGATTTGGTTCATGTGTTGGAATAATGGCAGGTGCCACAGCTAAAAGCCAAGAGCCTCATGATATCTCTGGTTCCAGTAGATGTAGGAAAGCCAACAGTGAGGTTATCAAAAGCACCAATTGTTGAAGGAACTTGCACCTGGGAAAACCCTGTTTATGAAACTGTAAAACTAATCAAGGAGATCAAAACGGGGAGAATCAGAGAAAAGTTCTACTATGTGGTTGTATCAACAGTAAGTCACACTCTTCACTCGAGATCAAATCATATATAGTTCGAAAGGAAACTGCAATTGAGAGCATGTTTTGGTACTTACAGGGGTCCTCAAAGTCAGGCTTTTTAGGAGAAGTCTCAGTTGATTTTGCTGATCTTGCAGAGGCTGCCAAACCAGTAAAACTCACTCTCCCTCTGCAGACTTCAAAATCTGGTGCAGTATTACACGTATGTCTTTCTCTGTTTCTGTTTCTTGATATGCATAGAATGTTAGAATTAGCTGTTATGTGGCAACACTAATCATCAATCTATAGGTCACAGTTCAAAACATGAAAGGATGCCCTGATTCAAGGTGAGGAACTAACAATGATGTTTCATTGTTTTCTCTGATATGATTGTGTTTGATATGTCCCTAAGAAGTTGAAGTGACAGAAAAGCATTTTTCTCATGACAAAAACTCAGATATGATGAGGAATCACGTGATTCGAATTTGGAAGCTGAAGAGAAAGATTTTAGTGACTTTGGAAGAACTCCCAAGTCTCCTGATGTAAGGTCTCCATGCAAGTTCTTGGTACAAAGTCAGAAACTAAAAAGTATGTTTTGGATTCATCAATGATTGCATGAATGATGGCTCCTCTGTTTGTTTTACAGAGAGATGATTTGAGTGAGGCCATATCCATGCACGACGAACATTATGGCAGCTTTGGAGATGCAGAATCAGATTACAATGATACTGAATCAAGAGATGGAGTGAGAGGAGGTTCGTTGGCAAATCAAATGAAAGTGTTGGAGAAGAAGGCAGAACTTGCAGACTTAGAAGTGCAGTCCCTTCGTAATCAAATAACGAAAGAAACCATGAGAGGACAGCAACTGTCGGAGCAAATTGATTATTTGAAGGAGGAAAGAGACTCACTGAAAGAAGAATGTGAACGACTCAAGGTCTCCGTACGCGAGGCTGAAAATCCGAGTACCACGCTTGAAAAGATCAAGCAAGAGCTTCAACGTGAGAAACATCTAAACAAAAAGTTGAAGTCACAGCTGCAGAAGACAGAAGATTCAAATTCAGAATTTGTTCTTGCCATGAGAGATTTTAGCAAAAAATTGGAACAAAAGAACACGGAAATATCTCGACTTTCAAGCAAGATTAAGGCCCTCCACAATGGTGTGGAGAGTGCAGCATCACCCAGAATGAGAACTGATCAGAATCAGGAAACACATGTACTAGATGACATGGAAAGGAAGCATCATGTTGAAGATGCTAAAATGTTGAAAGAGAAAACCGGAACTCTCTATTCCGAGATAGAAGCTCTCAAGAAAGAGAAAGCACAGATTGAAGTGCAAGTTGAGAGGCTTACTGAGGATTATGATAGTCTAGAGGCAGAAAACAAGGATATAAGCTCCAAATTGGAGCAAAGCGAAGCAGAAAGGGTGGAACTTCAACACAGTTATGCAGAATGCTTGGTTGCAGAGAAGAAGCTCAAACTCCAGATAGCAAGCTTGGAGACAGAAAACAAAAGGAAGGGGCGTCAATACTCAGAGTCCTTGAATACGATTGATGAGATTGAGTTCCAGGTTGAGAGCCTGCAAAAAGAACTCGAGAACCAGGCGCAAATTTTTCAGGAACATCTGGAAGCTGTAACTGAGTTGAAAGTTGAGCAGGAACAGAGGGCCATTCGAGCTGAAGAAGCCTTAAGGAGGATGAGGTTGAGCAATGCAAACATGACTCAGCGACTTCAGGAGGAATTCAAACAGATTTCTGCTGAGATGTCGCATAAAATTGAGGAGAATGAGAAACTAGCCCAGGAAGCAGTTGCAGAAGCTGATGATCTGCACCAGAGAAATGAAGAGTTAGAAGGATTGCTCAAGAATGCCAAAGAAGAACTTCGAACAATTAGAGACAAACATGAAAGAACAATCAGAGAGCATTCGGAACGAAATGAATCAATTTCTGAGGATGGATCTTATCAGAAAACAGCCATAGAAGAATCAGAAGCGCTACAGAGATGGAAATCAGAAAAGGAAGATCTGCAGAGACAACTAGATTCAGTGAGGAAGGAAGCGGAAAAAGTAATGCGTGAAAATGTCTCCATGAGGTCTCAAACTGAGCAGAAGAAAATAAAAGAAGATAACTTGCTATTGCAAGTGAAGAAGCTGAGGATCAAGAACAATGAAGCAAAAAGTCAACTGGTTGAACTAGAACAGGAAAAAGAATGCTTGAAGAAAGAGATGTCCAAATTACAGGATGACTTGTGCAAAAAGGAAAAGGTTAGTACTAGTCTAAAATTCAAGAACGATAAAGCTATATCTGATATGAGTGAAACAATGTCGCATGCATTTCTTGATCTGCCTCTGACATTGTTACTGATATCAACATATTTAGTCACAAGTTTGGAAAGCAAAGTGTCACTTCATCTCTTCTTCATATATTTACGTTGCATGCATTCCATTGAAATGACAAAAGTCTTCACTTTAAATACAGGAAACTATGGCATCAAGTGGAAAGAACAAGGGAGAAATTTTAAAAGAAGTAGAAGTAAGAACCTCAAAGGACATTCAGTTGCGGACTAGCGGCCAATCCAACGGCGTATGTGAATGTGATGTCTCGAGCTTGTTAAGTGAAGTAGCATCACTAAGGGAGAAAAACAAGAGCATGGATGAAGAGTTGAAAGAAATGCATGAAAGGTATTCAGAAATAAGTCTGAGATTTGCAGAGGTAGAAGGCGAGCGACAACAACTTGTCATGGCCCTCCGTAATATCAAAAATGGAAAGAAAGCTAGCTAAATTGGTATAATGGTGTCATGGTGTGGTGAACCCAACCACAGAGCATTTAGACACAGCACATATCATACGTACATCAACAATTCCCCACATCATATGCCCCTAATTTGTTGTTTGTTTTCTTATCCTTTAAGGCCTAAAGCAATAAGATCCAGTACTTCAATCTTTTGGTTTTGTCTTTAAATAATTAGATATCACGATTTGTTCTAACTTCATCCCTTGAGATATGTCGCTTATCACTGTTCTAAAGATTTAAATAATTAAAAACATTTTATATATTCAAAATTTTATACCAATTGCATAGTTACTAATTCTGCATATGAAAATGTGTGTAAATAATCGGAACTGGACTGCCACAAGTTAGTCCTGCCAGGGCCAAACAGAGGGATGAATGAATCAAGAAAACCCTCATATACAAGAATATAGTGAAATAGTAACAACAGAAGTGGATACTGGACTGGAAATGCAAGTTCAAGACACAATCACACATTACAATACAGATTATCGTCGCAAGTTCCTCCCCAACTCGAGAGAAATAGAACCATAAATAGCATCGATGATCGAACACTACATATCACTTATCAGTATATCCCTGAAAGTTCATTCAAAAGGTTATGGAACATATCCTGCCAATTAAGCAGAATATAAATGTTCTCAAACAGACAGCTCTGTTTTAGAAACCAAAATGCCATCGGTATCTGCATAAATCCACTCTCCATCACAAATTCTGGTGCCGGCAATGTTTACAGGAACGTGATTTTCTCCAGTCCCTTTCTTCCTAGCTTTCATCGGATGCGAGGCCAGAGCTCTCACCCCGATGTCGCAACCATTGATTTCATCAACATCCCTTATGCAGCCATTGACTATTATACCAGCCCATCCATTGTTCTGAGCTTGTACAACAGGGTTACCACCCAATATTGCGCATCTCAAACTACCACCTCCATCAACAACGAGAACCCTTCCATTGCCCTTCTCCTCGAGAAACTGGCGTACTAAAACATTATCTTCAAACACTTTAAGAGTGACAACTGGGCCGGAGAAGACTTGCCGCCTACCATAGATCTGGAAAACTGGATGGAGTGCCCTAAGCTCACCACTCGCTATAAGCTGTGGGTTAGCATCACACACTTCAGCTGTTGTCACCAAGGCCATCCTAGATTATAACCTTCAGAAGGGAAAAGAACTTAATAAGCATTCCATAACATGATCTTCATGAACGAAAAAAATATATATAACAGGGTGAAATTTTGTTATGTTAGTTCACACACTTGTCTCAAATTCATTGTGCACTAATATAGAGCTAAAACCCCAGTATGTCCAAATCTGAAAACTCTTAATCTATTTGCTTGGCTTGGAGTATCACATTGAAAATCATGAGATAATGGTGAAGGCATGGTGATTCGTTTACACTAATCGATCGGATGTGATATTACTGTATTGAAAATCAATAGCCAGAAATTACCCAATTCAAATGTACAGATTACAAAACAAGTTAGAATGTATCGGAAGCAATTAAACCAAACATATGATTAAGTTAGAACGAGAAAGTTCAGGACTTCACTCAAGACTAATAGAGTACCTCGTACTTGATGAGGAAATCGCAAACAACAAATTTAGAAACTGATCAAGATATCATATTATGAAAGCTTGAAAATGTCTTTCCTTAGGTTCATGAACTTGAAATAAAAATAATACCACGTATTTGAAATCCACTCATGAATATCTCTTCCTAAAATTTCCATCCACGCATTATTAGTGTCTGCTCTCTACCTTATTAAGCTAGAACCCAAAATTGTCCGCTGCAAACATCTAAACTTAATTTCAGCCAACAAAAAGGACGAATAGATAATGAACAAACAAAAGGAGTAACATATAAGGATCTACCATCACTCTTTACTTCCAGGCATCATTTTGCCTTCAGTTCAGAACTAAAATTATTATATTGACACACAAAAACACAGGAAAGAGTATTGACAAAATGAAAATAATCGAGCTTCCGCGTCGTCATCCGATGCATAACGGAATCCTCAACCATCAAACATGTAAAAATGACTATACAACTAACTAAATAAACAGATTCCAGTATCAAATAAAAGCAGAGAGTGCAATTATTAAAAGAAATCAGATAGTTAATCTACGCAAGCATCCAACAGTAGAAAGATCAGAGACTATTACAGTGACAAAAATTGCTCCGCGATTTAGCCGTCAAAGCTATCGAGCAACTGCTCCAAGTTAAACAGAGAATTAAGATGAAGTTTTCTACTGAAATTCGACCTTGTACAGATCGAATTTGATAAGTTCTGTGCCAGTAGCGAACCGAAGAAGATGTTATTGACTGTTGGGAGAGAGAGAGAGAGAGAGAGAGATGATAGAGTGGTTTGGTTTGGGTCTTTCTTATGCTTAATAATTAGAAGTCCAATCTTTAGAAGAATAAAATAAAGAGGATCGTAAAATAAACAATTGATTTCAAGGATAAAAATAATCACTCAGATTTCCAAGTACTGACATTTTATAATATACATTAATTTATTTGTAACATATTAAAATAAATAGACTTGTGTTAACGTGATGTATTAACGAAAACAAATTGAAGAGTATAGTATGCGAAGCTATTTGTTGTAAGAATTTGTCTCTAATTGTTACTAGTATATGTTGGCTTAGTTTAAGAATTAATATTTGAGGAGAAGAAATTCATAAACAAATTGAGAGATAAATATTCTTCTTTTTTTGGTTTTGGATATTAAGAAATGATTTATTTGGAATAAAAGAAAAGTTGAAACAGATAGGAAGAATCACCAGAGGTGGATTATGTGCGTGACAGAGGCGTCCCCATGTGGCCATGATGTACCACCACATGTTTGTCTCAAACAATGTTGTGAAAGATTAGTCTGATTTTCCAGATGCGTTCATTTATTTATTATCTAATGTTGTTATATTTTTTATTAATAAAGTTGTGATACATGATAAAATTACGATTCAAAATTTAGGATATGGATACATACAAATATATTTATTTTATATATTGAATCATTAATTATGCTACATATCATAATTTTATTAATATAATAAAAGATATCACACTATTATTTAGTAAAAGATATGATATCTTGAGTGAATGAGATCTCTTATTGTCTAATTGTGTGACATCTCATGTTGCATTAACACATTAAGATTTAAGAGTGTCATTTTCGTATTAATGCAATACGAAATGCTACACGATTAGATAATTTAAGATCGGAATTGACACGCATCTCGTTTAAGAATGACATTTACACGTGTGCTACCACGAACTGCAGTGAACGCATGATCATCCTCAACAACTTCATCACCACACTAGTTTTTAGGTCCTAAATATAATTTGAGTAACTTTAATTTTAAAAAACACTCATAGTCGGAAAGAAGTAAACACCAAAGAGACTTTTCGTAAATACGATAACAATCTTACACAAACACACGCTAAAGAAGATACAAGAACGAATGATAAAATTGGAAAAAAAATAAAAAATAAAATAACTTAAATAATCATTAACTCAAATTAATATTAAGATTAATTAATAACACTAACTCACTATGAACTTAGAAATACTAGAATTTAAAGTTAAGAATTATTAAATACTCCCTCCGTCCCGGCTCAATTGTCCCACTTTCCATTTTGGGGTGTCCCACCTCAATTGTCTCATTTCCTTTTTTGGATAAAAGTTGTGAGAGTAATAAAGTAGGTGAAAAGTAGTGAAAGTAGTTGAGAAACAAATAAAGTGAGTATTGGTATGCGAGCCAAAAGCAAATGGGACAATTGAGGTGGGACGGAGGGAGTAGTAAATTTAATTTTAGATTAATATTATAAATTTAACTAATTTAAGAATACTAGTGTTGTGATAAAAAAATAAAGCTAGTCGAATGCAGTCCCCTCGATGGCTATACTTATAAAGCAAGTACTTTAGCATCTGCACTACAAACTTTTATTATTTAGATATCAATATTCTAACTATATATAAATATACATGTATGTATCAACAATATTTTTTGGGGGTTCGACGATCGTGCGGTAGCCTACTTGTACTGTCTCAAAACCGCCCCTACTAACGAAGGTGAAGAAGAAGCCAAGAAAATGAAGGACGAGAATGATAATTATGAGGAGGATGAAGAAACCGTCAACCGTGCTTCTCATGTTCATGGTGCATCTGCGCCAAGTGCGTTTTCTGAGGTAGTGGTGCGTGAACCCGCTTTCATCAGCGGTACAGCTCTGCCTAAACAACCCGTCCTCGATTTAGAAAACCCGGCCAATCCCCTCGAGGATCGCCTGAGCCCTAGTGTAAGAGATGAAGCATACGATGATGACGATGTTGGTGCTACTATGGCGGCAGCTTCGGATCATAACACAAGGGATGAGGTGTATCCTAATATAGGAACCCCGATGGAGGGTCGGATTGGCGAAACGAGCTAGTAGGACGGAGCCGGTGGTGAAGGTTGGTGAAGTGATGGGGTTAGAGGAGGATCCTCATTGCCCCAAGACTTACCCGGGAGCGATTTCTCCTCCTAATTTTCAGTTCGCTCCAAGTGAGCAGCAGTTTTTAGATGCGGAGAGGCCGGAATCGATGCTTGCCGGAAAACTTGGATATTGTGGCAGCGAGAGCCGACAGCAGCAAGGGCAGGAACCCATCCCTCAAAAGACTGCGTTGGAGTCGGTGAGCGACAAGGCGGCGGAGGCAGGGAGTGTCGTGATGTCGAAAGTGATTAGCGAGGCCATTCACGGGAAGAAGATAAAGAGAGAATAAGGGTGGATACAGTGGCGCCACTGATGAGAAGGCCGCTGCAGGGGTTGTGGGTCGGGTCAAAGAGAACGTTAGTTTGTTCAAGTCGATCAGTAAGTAAACATATATTTCTAGGAATCCGAATATATATATATATATATATATATATATGTAGGGGCCGGATCTAATAGGATCCAACCCTTAGGTGTTAACTAGGATCTAATTAGAACCGTAGATTAATTGTATTTGAACGATCAGGATTTAATATAATTATTATACTAATTAAAATTAATATAATGATTATTTATTATAAGTAAGGTCAAATTAGTAATTTACATTATGGAGATCAAATTTAAATTAACAAAATTGGTTGAAATAGACCTAAATTTTGGGCACTACGATCAAAAAAAATAGAATTAACAAATCAAATAAAATCCAATAAACAAGATAAAGTGCATTTAAAATTTCAAACTCTATCTTTTCTCCTAATTAAGCGGTTGGTACATTATTCAGTTATATATAATAATTGAGCAATATTATACCAAAAAATAAGCTATTTGATGTTCTAAAATAAGCAATGTAATCTACAATATATTATAAGTACAATTATATATAATAATTTAAGCATTATTATACCACAAAATAAGTCATGTGGTACTATAAAATAAGCAATGTAATTATTGGTTACAATATATTCTAATTATAATTATATAAAATAATTAAGCATTATTATACCACAAAATAAGCTATTCGGTATTTTAAAATAAACAATGTAATTATTGCTCACGGTATATTCTAATTAGAATTTTATGTAATAATTAAGCATTATTATACCACAAATTAAGATATGCGGTGTTCTAGAATAATCAATGTAATTATTGATTATGTTATATAATAATTAGAATTATATATAATAATTAAGCATTATTATACCACAAAATAAGCTATGCGGTGTTCTAAAATAAGCAATGTAATTATTGATTACAATATATTATAATTAGAATTAATATATAATAATTTAAGCATTATTATACTAAGCAATGTAATTATTGATTACAATATATTATAAGTAGAATTATATATATAATAATTTAAGCATTATTAAATCATAAAATAAGTTATGCGATATTCCAAAATAAACAATAATTGTAACATGATTGAGATTTATAAATCATTAATTGATACAAAAGGAAACTCGAATGCTTAATGATGGCAATAGAAAACTTAATAGTTATTAAATCACAAAATATATAATAATTAAGCAATATTAAATCATTAATTCTGGCGATGAGTTATTATCTCCTTGATAGTTATAATTTATAGCTTAATTTTAGGTATTATTGTTGAAGACATGTATATATTAAATAAGTTAAGATTATAATAATAATAGTAAATTTACTTTTATAACCTTTAAAATAATAAAATAATAACATAATATTAAAATAATTGAATAAATTATAACCATAGATCAAAACAAATCAACGATCAGTAATAGATTCTAGTTAATACGTGGGGATAAGGTTAACATTTGAACTCTCCTCTATATATATATATATATAATATGGAGGTCAACAAGGTTTGACTCGATATTAAAGTAATGTGATATTTAATTAAGAATAATTAAATGAGTTAAGATCGATCTACGTTGAGAGTAGATGATCATAGTATAATTAATTTTTCGAAACCGATTCTCGGTGAGTGAGAAATAATTGTTTAAAGTATGTCACACTTGACAAAGGGAGCTATGAGATTAAAATTCTTAAATAAGAATTAAAGAATCTTAATATAAGAATAAATGTTGTCCCACATTGAATGTTGTAAGAACATTAATTGGATATTTAAAGTGCTTAATTACATCTTAGATTAAGTAATTGGATAAAGCATGTACACGCGCGCCGCCGCGCCGCGCCCGCGGGCCGTGGGCTCGGCTCTTAGGCTTCGGCACGCGGCCTGTAACAGCCCGCTGAAATGGCCTTAAATTTCTCGGCACCCCATCTAGTGGACTAGCCATATAAATAGGGTCTTCTACTTGCTTTGTTTTCGGTTCATTCTGTATTTTTCTTTTCCATTTAAATTTTCGTTGTATTCTCAACTCCGATTCCAGTTTCTGTGTAATTCAGCATCTATAATCTAACAGAATTGAAGTGTGGATGGTGTAATTCAGCACCTATAATCTAACATAATTTAAGTGTGGATGAAATTGATGATGCAACAGGGGAGGGGATACGAAAAAAGAGAGTTGATAAGCTGAAGGAGTGCCCCATAGATTCTATATCTATCTATATGAAGAAGAAATCATGTAACGAAGGGGAAGGGGATGGAACTTAAGTCTACTAAGTGATTGAGACATGTATATATAGCAGCATTATACAAGCAAGTCTTGCGCTTTAAGAGAGATTCTAGTGTGCAATTTATCAACCCAGTTGCAGAGCTTATATATATATATGCATATATGCCTTATGCCTCCAATTGTGATGGCATTCCCTTTTTTTTTGTTATTTCTCAACCGTTGTTTTATTCTCAATAAAAAGCTTATGGATTCAAGATATGCAGCTTGACATCAACTTGCGTGTATGTGTACCATCCAACTCTGAAAGAGAGGCGAGGGAAAAACAAAAATAAATTGTATACACACAATTAAAAAAGAGAATAGGGAGAAGAAATATGAAGACGATCATCTGTTAATCAATGTGAGCATAACTGCATAAGGCCTAATATTGAGATAATAAACTAAAATCTATAATTCTACGTACTTTGGTGACTGTTAATTTTTGGAATTATTCGTTATATGATCAATGTCCCAAAATTATGAAAATCATGTCCTTATTTATAGATGAACAATTTCTTTTGTGAATATCAAAACATGTGAAATGGAGGTAATAGATTTTTCTTCTGATTTTGTCATGGTTGTTAGAAATGGGCCTCGAAAAGCCAATTGGTTTGGGCCGTACAAATAAATGTTTGATTGGATCTAAGATCAGTGTAGCTCAAATCAAACCATAACTCCGATGGGTCAAACCAGTTTTATTAAAAGCTATCTCAAAAGTTTATTAAAAATTAAATTATACTTAACTTGTAATATGAGTTTAATTTCACCAATTAACGTGTAAATTAATGAAGAGAAGAAAGGGAAAAAGGACGCGGCGGATAAAAATAAACTGTAATTTTATTGCACGTCTGTTTACTTTACAAGTAAGGTATATATACAATAGAATACTAATGTCCACGCATATTATTATTTATAAGAAAAAAGAAATTTTTTAATTATCTTGTGTTATAAAATTCATATATATATATTTTTTAATTAAATTTTTATGAGTAAGGTTTTGATTAGTTTCGAGTACTAACCTTAATAAATCCATTGATAACAATGTAAACAATTGAAAACAAGAAAGAAAATTTGTGCGTCGAAAACAAGATTGTATGATCATCTTTTATTCAAAAACCAAGTCAGAAAGAACTTAGGTTTTTTCACTAATCAAACATGAACGTGTGACGAGTTTATCGAATTTGGAATAATTCGACATTGAGTCCCATTAATAGAAAAATAGACCAGTATACTTTAGCCTTCAAGTATAAGTTTTTACAAAACTATTATTATTATTATTATTATTTTACATTTTTAAAATAAAATGAGTATTTTCTACATACATGTTAATGTTTTGAATAAATTCTACATCCATTTTTTCAAAATGGGTAGTTTTACACATTCTCACTTAATAATATAGTCAATATTTGCAGTCGCTTCGCTTGTACCTTCAGCTTGATCCGCCGCCAAGCGCCAGCCCCTTTCATCTTCTTCACCTGGACTTCGATAACCCCTAATTCACCTCCTTATCCAGTCGCAGTGGTTGGACACCTCATCGATCTTTCTAAACACAAAAACACCCCTCTCCAACCACGCACTCTCAATTGTTTCCGAATTGCGAAACCGCACGCTGGAACCCTCGCTCGTACTTATTTGCTTCTCCTACTGTATCAAACACCTAATTATCTAACTCATTGTTCCTCCAAATATGCATTCTTCATGAGTTATTCGAATAAGGCACTTGCACTAGTTATCAATTTTCAGGCCACGGCATGATGCTATGCCGCTTACCGAGTTCCTCCGTTTGATGGTAAATGTTGCATTTCTTGGATTGGATGCTGCTGAATTGGTTGCGGTTTCGTCTAGTCCCAATTCCTTTGATTTCGTAGCTTTTTTGGGAGCTAATGACTTGCTGGTATGATGGATTTTTCGCGATTTCTACTCATATGCCATGTACTCTGTAGCTCGCCTCGGTAGCAGAAATTTCAAGAGATTGTATGGTTTTAGTTTCGTTTCCCGTAATTTATGTAGTCGTGTATTTAATGGTGATGATGTTGATAATGGGTTTGGGAAGATTGAGGATTTTCTCAAAGAATCGGGGAAAAGTTCGAAGAACGAGTCCCACTGTGACGAGAACACTTCAACCTTTCATACAGAAGCTGATTCTTGGGGAAATTTCTCTGCAAGAAAGGTCTTTGTTGATGAGGCGAGATGCAATGCTGAAAGGATTTTAGAAATTCTATTTCAAGATGGTCCGGGATTCGATGCAAAGCCTATCCTGAATGATTTAGGTGTGAGGGTTTCAGGCCTTCTTGTGAGAGAAGTTCTTACTTGTATTGTGAAGATGATCAATCATGCCAACAAAAATAGGTGTGCGAAGCTGGGTTACAAGTTTTTCGTTTGGTCTAGTGAACAGGAGAATTACAGGCACACAACAAATATCTACAATTTGATGATGGAGATCTTTGCAGAGTGCGAGGAATTTAAGGCGATGTGGAGGTTACACGATGAGATGATTGAGAAAGGCTACACAACTACTGCCAGGACATTCAATTTGCTCATATGCACCTGTGGTAGCGCCGGCATAGCTAGAAAAGTTGTAGAGAGGTTTATGAAATCGAAGAATTTCAATTATAGGCCGTTCAAGCATTCATTCAATGCGATTCTATATTCTCTTTTGACACTAAATCAGTACAGATTGATTGAGTGGGTGTATCAGCAGATGTGCATTCATGGTCATTTTCCTGATGTTTTCACCTACAACATCATCATGTGGGCAAAGTTTAGGCTTGGGAAGTTGGATCACTTTCACGGACTACTCGATGAAATGGGTAGGAGCGGGTTATCACCTGATCTTCATACATTTAATCTCCTTCTCCATGTCCTTGGTAAGAGTGACAAACCATTAGCAGCACTGAAGCTTTTAAATCACATGAAGGAAGTTGGTGTTGATCCGACTGTGCTCCATTTCACCACATTAATTGATGGGCTCAGCCGGGCTGGTAACTTGGAAGCTTGCCACTATTTCTTTGATCAAATGACAAAGCATGGGTGTGTGCCTGATGTCGTTTGTTACACTGTCATGATAACTAGCTATGTTGTGGCTGGTCAGCTTGAAAACGCTCAGGAGATGTTCTCTGAGATGATTAATAAGGGTCAGTTGCCTAATGTGTTTACCTACAATTCCATGATCCGTGGACTTTGTATGAATAGGAAATTTGAGGAAGCTTGGTTGATGTTAAAAGAAATGGAATCAAGAGGTTGCAATCCCAATTTTCTTGTATACACTACCTTAGTAGGCTATCTTCGCAGTGCAGGCAGATTGGTTGAAGCTCAACGAGTCATAAAACATATGATGGAGAAGGGGCAGTATACGCATCTGCTGTCAAAAATCAAAAGATACAGGAGATGCTAAGTCGGTGGAGTGCCTATAGTAGGAGGATTCTTTGTAACATTTTATTGAATTGAACTCAATCAACGAGCTATTGATATCTTCTCCTCCCTGTACTTCAGGAGCCTGTAAGTCCTGATATATCCCAATTTTGACATCTAAAAAACTACAATTTGATGATAGAACTAAAGATGCTAGCAATGTTTGACTTATCAGCAGTGTAATCATTTGGGCTTTCCAATACCAAAAATCCCGCATCTCAGTGTCTGCCACTGCAAACTTTGTCTTGAAACTCGAAATAGGATTTTCATGCATTGAAATGGTTAGAAGTAGAAGTCACCGGCTTTACCTCACAGAAAAGCTTTAATTCTTCAGATTTTCCATGTTTGCATTATCAGGTTGCATAGAGCAAGCATTTAGATAAAGTTTCCACCAAATTTGTTCTGAAAGGAGATAGATGGATTTAAAATCCTTTAAACAGTGAACGCACATAAACACCTATGAATTGATTGCAAGGTGTCATCTTGAGTTGGTTACATTATGTATTAGCTAATTTTTCCTTCCTTTACAGGATATCTGTACGTGGGTTCCAAATGATACTCGTGACATCAATGGTTGTCATGTTCAGATAAATGCCTATATCCTATATATTTATAATATAGATTACCTTGTAAAGCTTTCTAATACACCTTTTGTTGTTTGTATGTTATATATTAACTGATCATTATGTGTGTTTTACCACGTTATGCATACACCTGAGATATCACTTGTGTTCGTTAAACTAACAAACTATTGAACTTGGGCGATCTTATTGTTAGTTGTATTGAATGGTTTCCCCTGTAGCTTTCTAAGCTATAACATGGATCATAATAGTTGAAAATAGTTGCGCCATTTTTGTTTGTTATCGTCTTATCATGCACAAGAATTGAAGCATAAGTGTTCTTTTGTTTATTATTACTTTATTCTGTGCAAAGAGACATAACTAAGCTTGTAAAGCTATTATGAATGGTTGTTATTGTACTTAAGAAATGCCTCAAGTCCCCGGAGCAAACACTTACATTTTCTTATTCTTTCTAGGTATGGGGAATCTGGGATTGCCTTGCGTGCATGGCTTTCGTGCATGATTTATTTGAATTTCGTTTTTTGCTCTTTAAGTGGCTTTAACAGGGTGATGATGGTTGGTATCATAATATCTCTTTATTACTTTTTCTTTGTTAGCTGAAGGATAGTTCTCTCTCAAAATTTTGTTGAAGTATCATGCCTCATGGTTAAAAGTGCAGAGTTAATTATCAGAAGTCCTACTTTTGTGTTAGTTACTTTGATGTGCATGGATTTTCATCCAACTCCTTTCTGAACTGGAAAGACTTATTTCCTGGTAGGATAATTAAGTAAAATGGATGTCAGCCTGTGCATAAGGTAGTCTATGCTTAATTTTGTCTACTTCTCTTCTCCTGCAAAGAATGCTTCTCTCCCCCATGTTATAAAGAAGCAGCTGAAGTAATATGCAAGATACTTCTACATGTCTATTTCTCAATGCATTGGCATCTCATTTTGATCTTTGAGTTGTATTGAGTTTCTTGTCTTAATTCTAAGCTTGCAACTGTAGAAAGAGTTTTGTTTGAAGACAGACAACTGTTTTTTTTTTTTTGCTTGCTGTGTTATTCTCTTTACTTATTTTTGGTGTGTTTCTAGACACATGGTAGGCCACTTTTTTCTTATGCTCAGTTTCTTTTAAGCTTTGCTTACGCACTTGCTAGTTTAGGCTAATTATCTACAATTTGGGATTGTTACTAGTAAATTATTAGCTTAAAGCTGTATTTTAAACTGATTTCACGTAATTAGCATTTGTAACCATTTTTTAGTATTTCTTGTTGGTTAAGGTTGATAATATAAGAATTGATGTTCTGGTTTTAGTTTAGAACTGACAAGGATTGCTTATCTTATAATTAGGTTTATACTTATTTATTGACCACGCTAGATTTTCCCACTGCTGGTATAAGTTTATTTCAAGTTGGGTTTGGACGTGTGTTGAGTTAATTATTAACTCTTTTAATTATTTATTTATAATGTTTTTTATTTCTATATGTTCATTCTTAGTTGTGGCTGGTTAAATCTGAGTTAAGAGAGAAGAAATGCATTAAATTAAATGCAGAAAGAGAGAGTACTACAATTAATTCCGTTGACAAAATTTGCACTCTGACTACAAATAGTATATATATGAGCATTCAACTATGGTGCTACCTACTACGTGTGCCAAATATATTTCACATCATTAACTACCTTCTTTTTCAAATTTTTCTCACTATAGTGCTACTACCTTCCTTTTCAAAATTTTCTCACTATAGTGCTATCTCAAATTGAATTATTTGATGGACCTCACAATTATAATACTAACTATTTATTATATTTACATATATTTTGAATATTTATATATAATTTATGCATCATGACTTTTATATTTATATTTAACGTATAAATATAATAAAATTATACTAGTTTTTCTTCAAAAAAAATTCACACATCTAAATTGCTACAAAATACAATTCAAATTATAAATAAATAAAACACACACAACAAGCTAATTTAAATAAGAAAAGAAAATACATATTAAACTTAATTAAATAACTAATCTTCCTCGAATACATGTTTTCATCATAATAAATTGAAAATTTACTCACTACAACGGTTAAAAAATTTGTCAGAATATTATAATTGAAACAATTTAAAACACAAATGTTATTTGTTCAAATTTTTAGAATTTTCTTTATATTTTATATTTTCTTTTGAAGATTTTTATTTCAATTATCTTTTCTTTCAATCCCTTATTTATTCTAATTTATATCTTCTTCCAAATTAACGACGACTGTAACTAAAATTTTATGAGCTTGAAAATTCATAATTTTACCTTTGTGGACCCCCACAAATGTTATTTCATTTTAAAAGTTAGTGAAAATATAAAGTAAATTCTAAAAATTGGAGCATATAACATTTGTAGGGTCCAGTTGCATCTTACTACTTGGGTAGCTTTTTTGCTACCCCTTGATTTTGTGCTACCTCAAAATATTATTATACTATGGCACTACCTCTTTCACATCATCAACTACCCCTAAAACACACACTCATAGTGGGTGATCTAAAACTGGATAGTATTAATTTTGATTCACATTGATGCATGCATTTCTTGACCCAATCTCATTCTCTCATATGACCAATTAAAGTTATAAAATGAGGGGTGTTTACTATGTAGGATGGGATTAATTAAAATAATCCACCCCCTTGGGATTATATTAATCTCATCCTTCTAGGTGGGATAGAAATCAAGGAAATAATCCCTTATTGGAACCTTAATCACGGGCTTTAGGATATCTTAGAAGTCTAATCCTAATTAGTAAATACTAGATTAGTCTATACTATTTTTATCTATCTAGGCTTATTCCTCCTAATCCCACTTAGTAAACACCCCTGAAGGTATTAATTTAATTTTATATTATGTGTGGGTTGTGACGTCATAAAGCAAGCAATTGTTTAGGACCAGCGATTCCAATGTCTGAAGCTGATCGATGACGAAAGAAAACTAAAGGGCACTTGTACAAAACGCCATTTCCACTTCTCTTTTTTGATCAAACTCTATTTAGTATTATTTATTTGGCAGTTTTAGAGGTCTATTTCACTAATTTTATTTACAAATAATAATTAATAATGGAAGAGGAAACTCGGTTGGGGCCCTATTAATATTATTCTCTCTTTCCACTCACGCCAACTCCGCAGTTCTTTCTTATTCAGACCACTTTTTTAGCTATATTTGTTATTCGGATGGAGGGGCGAGAATTGGCGGCGGACCGGGAGTTCGGGACCTGAAATTGAAAAAATTGAAGTCTTAGTTCTAATCTTTGAAAAAATATCCAGAATAGTTCTAAATGGTTTCGAGGGCGGAAGTTTCAAATCACAATTTCCTGAATTTTAAAAAATCGAAATCTAGAAAAATTTTAAATTCTCAATTTCGATTCAGATCTCAGTACCGAAAAATTAGAAACTCGAGTCGGCACAAAAGTCCCAAGTCACGATTCCAAATTCTCGTTCTAATCAGATCAACTCTTTTAGCAATATTTGTTCAAATCATCAACGTCAATTTCACTGGTTTGATTATTAGCACTCGATTAAATCCAGAACATTTTGAGATGCAACACTTTCTTAACACTTGATTTTGCTACCCATTTGAAATCTGTTCTAAAAGAACAATCTTTGACAAAATGGCAAGGCGTTTATAGCAGAGCCTATGAATCCAGTACAAAGATGGTTATAATTTCTTTGGTTATAACCCAGAAAAATTTATTAATCAAAATTGCTGACAATACAGAAGGATCTACCACTGCAGGACATGAAAAAACAAGAACATTAGATTTGATCATATCACTTCTTTTCCTCAGGCTTCTTTTCGTCTGGTTTTTTCTCCTCTTTCTTCTCTTCCTTACTCTCCTCTTTCTTTTCTTCTTTCTTCTCTTCCTTCTTTTCCTCTTTCTTCTCTTCCTTTGCGGGCCCCACCGACAGTATATCCACCTTCCCCACTTTCTTCAATTTCTTCACCACCGCCACTGCATCCATCTCTCCTATCACCGTCAGCTTCTGACTGCTCAGATCAGCAGCAATGGAGTCCACCCCTTTTTCCACATATTCACACAAAGAGGGCAATGCTTAGAGACAATCCAATTCATTTTGGGGATCTTGCATGAATAATTTCAAGAATATATTAAAAAAGATTACCAAGAATATCAGCAGCTGCTTCTATGGCTTTCTGCTTTGTTTTCTCATCAGTCATGGTCAGAACTTTGAGCACTACCTTCTGTTATCATCAAATCAAAATAAAACCCCAAACCCAGAACAACTATTAAAAAACAAATTCCAGATTAGAGAAATTAAACTCCAATTCTGCTTCAGTGTGTGTGTGTGTGGGTGCAGTACCTGAGCCATCAGAGAAGAGGTTGAAGGAAGTGATAACTTTTTTCTTGTGTGTGCGCTAACAGTTGGGTAAACCCAAAAATAGTGTCTTTTGCCCCTTTATATATATGAGATGAGATGTGGAAATTATTATTAGTATTTGTTTGGCATTATTTAAAGTGGTAATTTTCTTGAAATAGTGGGAAAAATCCAGCAAGATTGCGTATTCACTTTTTCTTAGTATTATGTAGATAGGAATTAATTGATATTATAACAAAAATTAATGTCAGTGAGAGAGGAGATTCTCAAAATTAATACCCAAAATCACAATTTGAATGTTTGGAATTTAAAAAATATAATAGGCGCACATGTGTTCACCACATAATATATTATTTTCCATGGTACTAATTAATGATGTGAAATTGTTGAGTCCTTTCATATTTCAACCAAGTGGCTACAAGTGGGAACTTGAACCACATCACAATTAAGGGGGAAATAGTAATTAGATATTTATTATGTAGTATCTTAGATTAATTATCTTTATCATATTTAATTACGTTTCATTTAATCAATTTTGTTAAGTGTGTATCTTAAAATAGAGAGATTAGATATTCAAATTGGGTGTATGTAGAGAGGGACGTAAGTAACATTTTGGACCTATATATAGCATCACTAATATTTCGATTGGGTGGAATGATATAATAATCAAGATAAAGTAGCTTAGGTCATCCCAAAACATTATCTTAGATTTACTTTTATAAATTTCAAGATTTAAATATTGAGAACTTTGTGATAGACAAACTTTATTTGAAAAGTGTGGATCGGTACATAATTAAAGTAAGAAAAAATTCGACACCACCACCACCATCCGATTGTCTAAAAAGTCTACTACCTAAGAGAAAAACAATTGGCAAATACTCTAAAAATATTGCAAGTAATATTCTCGATACACAAATATTCAGGATTCCAAAACAAGCCCGGTCTAATTTATATATTTTTCATCATTATCTTTATTATGCTATATACTTTATGGAATATAAATCTGTAGGTGTATTGCTTATAAGAGGATGCTCACTAGGCTTGTATATCAGTATATGTAGTATTATGGGAAGAACACTCCACGGATGCGTCTAAAAGGTGTCCACGGCTCATATGACATTATCGCATCATAATGTTACTCATTTAAATTTTTTTTTGTTATTGTATAATATTAAATTATACACTAATTAACAAACTCTAGTCAGTCAGAATTAATAAATATTTTATTAAAATTTTAATATTTATCTACGTGTCATGTCACATCGTTCGCGAGTGTATTAATTTTGCTTGCCACATGCGGGTGAGTGTTTTCAATCATAGAAAAATATTATATTTTTTAATTTTTGTCAGATAAAAATTGGCACTTTCAAATATATTTGTATTACGAGTATAAATTGTCCCTTCGTTCCTTTTTAGTTCACACGTTTTATTTAATTGAGTCTAATATAATAATGAAACGTGTTAACTAAACAAGAACATAGGGAGTATAATGATTATGAGTGGGCTAGATGAAGTGGGCCTAAGGAACCCAATCAGGAGGCCCAAACCCAATATGTATTTTCAAAGCTCCGGAGTCCAGAGCACATAACACATTGCTAAAGAACAGTAATGAACAAGGTTGGATTTTTATTCTTTGGAGTATTAGTATATGTATATATGTTCTGCACTTCTGCTGTATTTTACTCTTCTTAGTGTTTTTTCTGCTCTGTTTGTCTGTTATTCCGTCCTTCAATTAATTAATGAGCGCTGGAAAATCTTGGGAAGGAATTGAATTATATAAAAGCTGTGTTAATTAGCTAGGTGGATGAGTAAGGGTAAGGGGCCGGAGTACATATATCTATATTCATGTGTGTTTGCATATATTTAGGGTGAATTGAAGGGTTTTTCTGCATGTTTGCATATATGTGATAGATGTGAAAGATTATTAAATCTGTTGTGTGGAGCTTAGTTGTTTGTGAAAAGATTAGTCATGGTGATTATGAGTGTGTTTGGCTAAGTTTATTTTAAAGAGCTTATAGGTTTTTAGAGCTTATAAGCTCTTGTAAGAGTTTATAAGTTGTCAATGTGTTTAGATAAATGAGTTTATAAGCTCTTTTAAAGTGATATAAAAGGTTATTTATGTAATTTTGTTGCAGCTTATAAGTTCATAGAGAAATAAATTGAGATAAAACTACTTATTTTTTGAATAGCTTATAAGCTCTAAGAGCTTATTTTTACAACTTATAAGCTCTCAAAGAGCTTAATTTGTCAAACGCTTTGAAAGAGCTTATAAGCTCTTAAACAACTTATAAGTTGTTTTAATAAGCTTATAAGTTCAGCCAAATACCCCCTATGAGCAATGTTTTAGGTCGTGGTGTGAGAATCTCCTACCTGAACTAGTCGCGCCATGTAGTGTGGTCGACTGGCTTTGTAGGCTATTTATTGTTGTACGTATTGTATTGTTGTATGTATGCTTTATGACATTTCTTATGTCATCTTTAATCATATGTTCTTCTTTTGAAAAAAAATAAAAATACAAGTTCAGAAAATATTTGTTCCTTTTAGTTGATTATGTTAAATCATGAGTTTGGCCTCTTAAGTAATTAAGTAATGCTAATAACATTTGTCACATTGATGAGCTAAGAATATAATCAACTTCATTTGATATATTCATTAATTTACTTGACATCAAATGATTAGTTTTTTGTGACAAATTTCTATATACTCCCTCCGTCCCGTTAAAAGTGGTCACGTTTCCTTTTTGGGTTGTTCCATTAAAAATTGTCACTTTTCTAAAAAGGAAATAATTTTACCTTTAAAATAATTTCTCCTACTTTTTAACACACAAAACTTACTTTCTTAATCTCCGTACCCACTCACTTGTGGCCGCTTTTAGCGGGACGGAGGGAGTATAAAATACTACTACCTCTTTTGCTCTTGCGACTTTTATTTTTATATATTAGGTCTCACCCAAACTATATATATATGTTTGCAATTCAATAAAGTGTATGTCTATGTTTAGGGGGAGAATTCTTGGCCCTTCATTTTCTCTTCTTGGCCGCTTTTCTCTCTCTTATAAAAACACCACAATTTTGCCATTTTTCTATTCTTCTTTCACCTTTTACATTTATTTTTGTTTTTTCACCAATTTTGCAGCTCTTATTTCACCTGATCCCAAGACAAAATGGTACGCTCTCTCACTCTCCCTGTCATTTTCCTTTTCGTTTTGTAATTAAGAATATGATTAATTATGGATTGTATTGGTTTCGCACGTTTAATTTGTTTGTTTTTTATTGATTGATGAATCAAGAATCGTAATTAGAATAAATCAACCTTTGCCAATTAGATTTATTTTATTTACAAATGGCAACATTAGATAACCGGAGATATGAAAGTGATCGTTGATAGAGGAACAAAAACATATATTATCAAATTAGATCTTATATTGCATATATAGTTACACGAAAATTCCCACTGCGGACGAGATCAATGCACTAACGAATCATGTTGCATGCCTTGTAGATAAAAATTTGATTATGATATAATTTAATATTATTCGATATAAAAAAACAAAAATTATAGTGAGTCAGTGACCCGTATACTGATGAAACCTTGTTATATCATCTAGGGGCACATTAAGTTGTGTCCACCACGAATGGTGGATTAGTTCTGTATAGTTACATTGTTCAACTTCTTTTACAGCATTTAGGGATGATGATCTCTAAATTTCAAGGTACAATAATAATTAAGAAACAAGCACATTTCCTTTATGTAAATTCAATATCGTTTTTCTACATGCTCACAATTTTCATGAATTTTATGTATTATTAAATTTTGATAATACCTAAAATTTTATAATTGACATATGACAATCACTTCAATATATTGTTAGAGCCTAGAGGATACAAATTGCAATACTGTGGCAGTATTTCAAATGAACGTATGCTTTAATATACACACCAAGTGTGGCATTTCATAGAGTATGTAACATATTTTTCTTCATACACTCGATCGGTAGAGAAAAATAAACACTATATATCTATATGTGAAATGTAAGATAACTCTACTTTATATCTATACATGTGCATTGGGAAGGCGAATTCGGCGTCCGGAATGGCAATCGACGACGAGTGCAAGCTCAAATTCTTGGAGCTAAAGGCGAAGAGAAACTACCGGTTCATCACGTTCAAGATCGAAGAATATCAAGTGATTGTCGACAAGCTGGGCGGTCCCGACGAACCCTATGAGGCCTTCATGTCCTCCCTCCCCTCTGACGAGTGTCGTTACGCTGTCTTTGATTTCGACTTCACCACCAATGAGAATTGCCAGAAGAGCAAGATTTTCTTCATTGCATGGTACTATAGTACTATCATCTAACATAATATTTGTGTATTTATTATATATTTCTCGCGACGAGCAAAATTTGTTATCTGACATGATATATATCGGTATTATCCGCGCGATTGGTATAAAACGATCGTGATTTTTTAGGTCACCGGACAGTGCAACGGTGAGGATGAAGATGGTGTATGCGAGCTCCAAGGATAGATTCAAGAGAGAATTGGATGGGACTCAATATGAACTACAAGCAACGGATGCTAGCGAGATGAGTTCCGACATAATAAAATCGCGTGCTAATTGAAACGCGCTTTCTACATAGAGAAAAAAATAAAAGCGTGTTAGTTTTTATCCTTGGCATGCATAAAGTGACTGTTGATAGTATTGCTCTTATCATATCATAATGTATGCCAACACTTTTATGCTTTACTTCAAAATTAAACTAGATATATAATAATGCTGGTAGGAAATTTTCAAGTGGTTCATAAAATGTGATTTACAGCTTTTATCCTTTTTTTTTTCTTTCTCTTCTTTCATATCCTTCCGGTCGGAAAAAAAACATTATTACTACAAGTAGACACAAACTCCACTCACTACACATTTTTTTAAAACGTAAATCACTATTAATAAAAAATATTTAATGGTGCACATCAATTCAGCACATGGCTTATTCATTTGCTATCGTACAAGTAATTAACACATACATTTTGAATTGAAGATAGCAAACAAAGAGTACTAAGATTGGTAAATTGAGTTAATAGATTGGTTGGTGGATGCTTGATTATTAAGCTAAAGAATAATGATAAGATAAGGACATTACCCCTCACTTGATCACTCCATTCTCTCTTTCCTTACTAAATTTGCTTCCAAACTGAATAAACCAGAAAGATTCTAAAACTCATCATCTTCCCTTTTTATTTCCTAATCTTAGAGTACAAACCAAGTCACATAATAAAATACCATATGCTCCTCAACCTCACCTTCAGGCTTCATTCAACTCAGCTATCATTTCAATGTTTGGATGGTTTCATTACACTTAGATAACAAATTCGTATAAGATTGTGTTCACTTTGACGAATAATGATATAATTAATTTTTAAATTTATTCTTTTTTATCATTTTTTCCTATTTAAATTACAATATCATTATTATTTTTCCCCTTCGTCCCACTCACGAGAAATACCTCTTAGAATGAAATGAAAAAGAAAAAATAATAATGAAATTATAATTTAGATAGAAAAAAAATATAACTTTTTTTAAAAATTAATTATACTTTTATCCATTATTTCAGAGGGATAAATTTATTCCAACACAACCTAATACAAATTCCCTACAAAATCAACTTTAGATAGAAAAAAATTGGATCCGAATTCATAGATATATTTAAATAGCGATGATTTATTCACGTGTAACAGATAATTTATCATAGAATCGGAGAGTTTCCTAAGCTCAAAACATGGGCATTTTTTTATTTTTATTTTTTAACGGATTCAACTTAATTAATTTAATAGTAATAAATAAATTTCGTTTAGTTTATAATGAAATGGTCATTACTCAGTCATTAGTGACGTTACTGACGTGGGAAAAAACTAAATACTCGCACGTTGCTTTTTTAACGGAGCGTGAAACTCACACTCCGTAAAGAGCGTGATTTCACCAACGTCCACCAATTTCTACAAAAGAAATTTGAAAAGACATTCGAGAAACTTCAAATTCAAAAGTCCCTCCTCTCTTGTATAAAAACTCTTAATCACTTCACTCACACACGGCAGCACCAGCACCAACTCGAAGCCCTAAATCCTCTTCCATACCCGTAGATTCTTCTCTGTATCTCAACGTACAACACCACAATGCGTGAGATCCTCCACATTCAAGGTGGCCAATGCGGCAACCAGATTGGGGCCAAATTCTGGGAGGTCGTGTGCGCGGAGCACGGCATAGATTCCACCGGAAGGTACAGCGGCGACAACGATCTGCAGCTCGAGCGAGTCAATGTCTACTACAACGAAGCCAGCTGCGGCAGGTTCGTTCCACGCGCCGTGCTCATGGATTTGGAGCCCGGCACTATGGACAGCGTTAGATCTGGACCGTACGGGCAGATTTTCCGCCCGGATAACTTCGTTTTCGGGCAGTCTGGTGCAGGGAACAACTGGGCGAAAGGGCACTACACCGAGGGAGCGGAGCTTATTGATTCCGTGCTCGATGTTGTGAGGAAAGAGGCTGAAAACTGCGATTGTTTGCAAGGTATCTTTATTTAATTACGATGTAATTCTTTCTGAATTTGTCCTTTTGTATTTGCTTAAAATTGCATTTAAATTCCTTGCTTAATACTTTAGAGATCTTTCCGGAAGAAAGTTGCTACTATATACTGAAATTTCATTAGATCTCGATATTTGAGTACGATGTGTAGTTTCTTTTTTGTCAATTTTCTATACTGTAGTTGAATGTACTGAGGTCAGCTAATATTTGTTTTAGCATATCGCTAGTAGATCTGACGATCAGAATGCTTTTAATGTAACTGCTTCACTCGTAATGCTTAGTAAATTATTTGTTAACTGGCAATTGCTAAGTACATTTAGTAAGCACGAGAACATTTCATAAGTTGGCGCTATTTTGTGGTGTGATGATTGGATTCTTTGGTTTGGTTTGAGTGATTAGTCGAAAGCTAGAAAAGCTTATGATACTTTATATTGTATTGTGTAGCTTTGAAGTCCAAAGTAGAGAGAATATATATTCCCGTAAAATCACAATGTTGCTGTTCACGAGTTTACAGTCTATGGTCTCGGTTATTATTTTCTGGTCAAATAAAGCAAGGTTTCTTTATTTGGGATTACTGGGAATATTATCGTTAGATTGATGGTTTAAATTGATTTTTTACTTAACAGCTGTTTGTTTTGTTTATCAGGTTTTCAGGTTTGCCACTCACTGGGAGGTGGAACTGGATCTGGAATGGGAACCCTTCTAATTTCTAAAATCAGGGAAGAGTATCCTGACAGGATGATGCTCACTTTCTCTGTGTTCCCCTCTCCTAAGGTTTCAGACACCGTTGTGGAGCCCTATAATGCTACTCTTTCTGTTCACCAGCTCGTAGAGAATGCTGATGAGTGTATGGTGTTGGACAATGAAGCTCTCTATGACATTTGCTTTAGAACTCTCAAGCTCACTACCCCAAGCTGTAAGCATCTCAACCTCATGGTTCCGTTCAACATACTACTTCTTGAGCATGCTAATGAAGAGTTCTTACTTCTTATGTGGTTCACCAGTTTCATATTTGGTCATGCTTTTCTGGGAACATCTTGCACCTAGTTATTCTGTGAAGTCTGAAACTTCAAATTTGATTGCAATCACTGAAATCTGAAACTTAAAATTTTCTTATAACCAGTTGGAGATCTCAACCATCTGATCTCTGCAACCATGAGTGGTGTAACTTGCTGTCTACGGTTCCCCGGTCAGCTCAATTCAGATCTCCGCAAGCTCGCAGTCAATCTCATTCCGTTCCCTCGATTGCATTTCTTCATGGTTGGTTTTGCTCCGCTCACATCTCGTGGATCGCAGCAATACCGAGCGCTCACAGTACCAGAACTCACACAGCAAATGTGGGATTCAAAGAACATGATGTGTGCTGCTGATCCTCGCCATGGTCGCTATCTGACTGCTTCAGCTATGTTCCGTGGGAAGATGAGCACAAAGGAGGTTGACGAGCAAATGATCAATGTTCAGAACAAGAACTCCTCTTACTTTGTTGAATGGATCCCCAACAATGTGAAATCCACCGTGTGCGACATCCCACCAACTGGTCTCAAGATGGCTTCCACATTTATTGGCAACTCCACTTCGATCCAAGAGATGTTCCGAAGGGTGAGCGAACAGTTCACAGCCATGTTTAGGAGGAAGGCTTTCTTGCATTGGTACACGGGAGAGGGTATGGACGAGATGGAGTTTACAGAGGCGGAGAGCAACATGAACGACTTAGTTTCCGAATATCAGCAGTATCAAGACGCAACAGCTGATGAAGAAGGCTATGATTATGAAGATGAAGAGGATGAACTTCAGGAGGAAGCCTAAATTTAGTCCATGCTACATATCTCGCCTCAATTATTTAGCTAATGTTTAATAGTATGGTGTTTGCTGCTAAATGCTTTTCCGAGATTGTGTTTTGACGTTCCTTACTTACATGCTTCGTGCTTGGCATATGCTTGGCATATGAATGTCCTCTTATACTTACTACTGTTCTCTTGAGTTATGGTGCTTGTACTAAGGCTAGACATCTTGTCATTAGCTTGTGATGTTAATGAATTTTCGTGATCACGTGTTCAAGATTTTTATACCCCATAACAATTTAACAAACTAGAGACTACATAATAGTTACGCCATCTGTATTTTACATCAACAATGACTTACAAATCTGCAAATCTTGGAACTACAGGAAACGAAGATATGGCCGTTACTATGAGCCTGTCTGTAATTCTGCCACCCAATTTATGAGTCTAAAATGTGTTATTCAAACTGGAAGAAACTTGGTGTTATCACCCTTTTTTAAACAAGCAGCTGAGCTTAAGCTCCAAACTTGGGGACCTTAGCAGTAGATATCTGTGCAAGGAAATGCTCAGAAACAATCCGCCTCTGGATTTTTCCAGAAGCAGTTTTAGGGAGCGAATCCGTGATGAAAACCTTCTTCGGCACCTTGAATGCTGCTAAATTTTTCTTGCAGAACTTGATAACTCCGTCCTCGTCAAGGTTTGATCCTCCCCTTGGAATCACCGCACAATTAATCTGCAATAAACAATAAAGACAGATGTTACATCGTCTTCAATAAAATGTCATAAAATATACTGCATTTTTTTTATGTGGAGCAGCAGCATCCACAACAGCTAAAAAAGCGACAAATAGCATGAAGTTGTTAAGTTGGAAATTTATTAGGTTAAACTTCCGTCAGAAAATATAAAAGTCTTACTTATTAAAGGCCAATGACGAAAGCATTTCCACGTATCCTTTTCGGAGAGTATATTACGGTGAAAAAGATTCATTAGGCATGACAATCTAATAGTAGTATATACAAGTGGTGGTTAAATTAAACCAACCTTGATAGCTAGCATAGCTAATCGTACAGTCTCTATACAAGTGGGTTGGTTATGTGTCAAAGCTTGAGTTCACATGTGATATGACAATAAAGTTACAGAGATTGAGTTGGACATCCTATTAAATGTGCGACCACAAATTTAATCTCCAATAAACATGAGACATATAATTGAATGACGACTGAGGAACAATAAAAAAATGTGAGTGAAAGGACTTGTTATCATTACCTCTTCGCCATATTTATCATCTGGGACACCAAACGCAACACCCTCAGCAATATCAGGATTAGACAATAGGACAGCATCTACTTCAATTGGTGAAATCTTTTCCCCTGCGATAAATCAATATCTTGATCATCTGTAATTCATAGTATGTCTTCAAGTAAATTCAATCACAATTCATATGCGACTAGTTAAATATGTACTATTTGAGAAACAAACGTTAAGCACCCTGTATCATATTGAACTTTAATTTACAAAAAATATGGGAAGACAAACCAAAACTCGGTAACTTCCTGGAATGTGTGATTAGAACGTGTTGCATTTCCTCCCAGGAAATTTCAAATAATGAAAACAATTTCATAGACAAGATTTTCACCTCTCAAGAAATTAGAGAAAATCAAGCAACTTATAATAATAATAAGTTAAGAAATGACTAAAAAGTGAAGACACAATGAAGCTATTCAGGTAGATCTATTAAACAAACACCTAACCTAGTAGGGATGAAAATCGGGATGGGACCTGAGAATTCCTGGTCTCAAAAAATGCCAAATTTTTGGTCCCGAACCCGGTTCCGATCGGGATTTCGGGACTCCCGAATCACGAAAGTGAAAAATTTTAAGTTCCATCCCGAAAAATAAAATCCGATTAGTCCTGAAATTCCGAATGAGACCAAAATTTTCCGAATTTAAAAATTAATTTCGGGAAATCGGGAGTCCCAAAAATTTGCAATTCCTTGATCCCGCTCCCGCTCCCGAAAAATTTAGGACTCGAGACGGCACTGGGAAAGTCCCGAGTCTCGGTCCCAAATTCTCACCCCTGCAACCTAGTGCTCTAATTTCAGAGAACTGCAAACCGATTAGAAATCCAGACAAGACAAGAAATAAAAAAGCAGAATTTTTATTTAACCACGTTTTGGACGAAATCAGAGATGGACCCAAGAGAATCAATAAAGGCATGCCATACGTACTCCTAGTTCCAGAACATGTGAATTGTTTGTATTACGTGACATAAATGGACAAATGCAACAAGTAAATTGTTAAGCAAAAGATATCAAATGTGTTGTGAAATTGTGATATCAAATGACATGTTAATAGATTACCTCCACGGTTGATCAATTCTTTGATTCTCCCAACAAGATGCAAATATCCATCTGAATCGAAGAACCCCAAATCTCCAGTATGGAACCATCCGAAGAGAAAAGCTGATTTATTAGCCTCAAGATTATTCTTGTACCCTTTGGTCACATTAGGACCCCTTATGCAAACCTCTCCACTGGCATTAGTCCCTTGCACAACACCACTCTCGTCCAATATCGCCATCTCCTGCCCTACGGGCTTACCCACCGAGCCGGGCTTGTGCGGGCCCTCCTCCGGCAACGGGTTCGACGACATCAAATGAGTGGCTTCGGTCATCGCGTACGCCTCCAGCACCGGCGCCCCGAACGCTTCCTCCAGCCGAGCCATTATAGCAGGCGCCAGAGATGCGCTGCAGCTTCGGATGAAACGGAGCTTCGGGTAATCGGGCTCGGGCTTGCTGAGGTGGCGATCGAGCACGATTTGGTGTATCGTTGGTACGGCGGTGTACCACGTGGCGTCGTACCTTTTCATGTCCGACCAGAAGGTCGACGCCGAGAACCTCCCGGCGGAGGGGAGGGCCACAGCGGCGCCAGCTCCGAGCGAGCTCAGCAAGCCGGCTAACAAGCCGTGGACGTGGAACAAGGGGAGGACGATGACGGTCGAGTCAAACTCGGTTAATTTGTAGACTGATTTGATGTTTTGGGTAGAGGCGTACAAGTTCTGCTGAGTTAGAGGTACGCCTTTGGGTCGACTCGTGGTGCCGGACGTGTGGAGGAAAAGTGCCACGTCGGATGGGTCGTTGGTGAGTTGGGCGAGCGAGTCGGTGTCCGCATCCGGCTGAGTTGGAGATAGTACGATTTCCGAGTCGCCTCCTGGCAGCGCGGCGGAGAAGTGAGGGATGTTGAGCTTCGCCGCCGCCGCCTGTGCTGGCTCGTTACCTTCTTGTGACGTGAGTAAGAGCTTCGACTCTGAGTCGGACAAGTAGAAGTCGAACTCATCGAAGGTGTAGGCGGCATTAAGCGGCGCCGCCGTAGCTCTTGCTCGTATCACGGCCAAAAACATTATAACAAACTGCAACCGAATCAAAATAATTAATTAAAATTCAATGGGTCAGTCGTAGTCATTGTTTTTTGTTTTTTTAATTCCGCCAAAACATTTACTGTTATTAAATGAACACGGCGCAGAAAGGGAGCAGCCACGCACATATAAACACAAACGAGAGCGTGAAAAACAAGAGAAATTGCATTAATCCTCACGAACATTTACGAAATGAGAAAATCTAATTAGTTGAATTCTAGTTTTGACGGCAAAAACGAAGCGCATATCAGCAATCGATAGATCATTCATCGTAAAAGGAACAGATTGTACCTCAACGGTGTTGGGGAAGGTGAGCGCGACGACATCACCAGGGTTGACGCCGGCAGCGACGAGCTGAGCGGCGGCGCGGTCGATGAGTTGATTGAGGCGTGCATGCGTGAGGTCGAACTTATCGCACACGGAGATGGCACGGCGGGAGGGGAATTTAACGGCGACGTGGTTGAGCAAGGCGGTGAGAGTTGAGACAGCCATTTGAAAACCTCAGCAGAGGAAAAGAAGTGAGTGAATTGATGTAAGTACGAGGACAGGCAGAGATTAATAGAGAATTATTGTAGACTAATAACAATGTGTGATGAAGAATTAATTAATTAATAAACGAGGGTGGTGAGAACGAATTTGGTGGAAGGGGATTTATCATTTTGTGTGGGGCTATAAGTTTTTTATTTTGGTCGCATTTAGCGTCAAAGGCAGAACTAGGGTAGGTAATAGTTTTTTTTCGCTTAATTGTAAATATATAGAATTGTAGTAAATTTGTTTTTAACATAAAGTTTAAAAAATATATAATATAGAAATTTGTAATAAATTTTATTTTTAAAATGAATTTAAGCAAGTATTTATTAATATCCAAATTTAGTATATTGTTTATTTCTTATCCGAAATTAGAAATCCATGCAACAATATCATTATATAGAAGCAAAACGACATTGTTTAGTTTCGTACGTTCTGTTCATTTATGTAACTTTTTAGTTACGCATCAATGTTATATTATAATATTTCTGAATTGGTGTATTTATAAACTTTTTTTTTAAAATTAATGTTAAAAACATAAATTTATTAAGTTCGTGTATTTACAAGAAAAGTTGTAGCTTCTTTTTATAAATAAATTATATTTAGATGTGGAACTTTTGATTTGGAACTTTCAACTCTTTAAATAAACAAAGTTAAAACCATTGGTACACTACCTCTGCTTGATTTTTACGGGGGAATTTCTTAATTATTTATTTAATTAAGTATTACTTAACGATATATTGGATGAGTGTAGACTTAGATTAGTCGGTTCAGGCGTGTGCGCTCCATCTTGAGACACATGTTATTGGTGTAGTGGTAGAAGGTTAATATCCGAACATGTCAAATCAAGACTAATCAATATTCAAACGGAACGGATTCGAACTTCTCCTAGAATAGTTTTCGGTGCGAAATGAAATTCATAGGATATATAAATTCAAAGGAAAAATAGAACTATGATCGGCGCATCTTTAGTTTTAGTGACCAACGACATATTCGGAATGACGTAAAGTATCATTCCATATAAGATAACGAATTATCAAAGATAAATCCATTTGCGTTGCGAGAAAGACTATCCTCGGCGAATTAAAAATTTATTATGTTCTGCTGGAATTGGAGACTCGTTGGAAAAGGGTTGTTGCTTTAGGACCTATAATGGGGCATACCGACTATCCTGCATCCTCCTTGGGCTCTTTTTGATCAGTATCGGTATTTCTCTACAAAGTCAACCCAACAATCGAGCAATAGATCTATGATTTGAGTCCTCATGATACGGCTAAAAAATTGTAATTGTTTAAATTCCATTCCAAAATGTAACCCTATAGAACAAAAAAATTAGTAATTTTAAAATTTTGAAATTATTTTGAGTACTTAATTTTTTTAATTTTTTCCTTTAATGTTCATCTTTTATATTATATTTAAAATTATTAAAAATATTCATAAAGTTATATTTAACTTTGTAAATTTATATAAAAATATAAATTATTTTTGACGATTGTCATTCGAAATGGTGAATTATGGTGAACATGATTTGATTACTATTAACACCTCTCGCTCAATTACTTTAATTGGTTGCATTACGTACACTTGGTTGGATACTGGACCTAGTCCAGATCCGCATATTTACATTTATTTTTTAGGATTTGGATTTTTTAAATTTTGGATTTGATGGATCTAGATTTGATTTGAAATTTTTTAAATTTTTTAGTACCGAATTCGGAGTTCATGTTTTGAAACTCAGACTCGATCCAGATCCGCCCAATAGACCCGTTTATTTAATTATTTATGATATTTTAAATATATTTCAGTCAAACTCTAAATATTTTTTACTTATTGAACTTCTCTCTTTTTAAGATGTTGATGAAGTTAAAAACATCTAAAATTTTCTTAAATATTTTAAACTTTGATTTTAATTGCAATATATTTCGCCACAACTCCTCTTGACACATCAATGATTTTAAAATTGTTTAAAATTTATGGCTTATTTTGAATTGTTATAGTGTTATTTTGATTTATATTATTATCATGATTTTATTATCAATTTTAGTATATTTTTATAATTTGTTTTAAAAAATAAAATGCATGGATCTGAATGTGGATCTTGATTTTTAAAATTTAATGGATATAGATTGGATTTGGATTCAAATCAAAATTTCTAGATTTGGATTTGGACCTGGACCAAGCCAGAGTTCCAAATCCGACTGCGTAGCAACTGCAAACTAGCATGGCTGTGTGTGCTGTGTGTACACGTGGCATTTCGATACAAAAACTATAATATTACTATTATTTTATCCATTTTTGGTTCAAGAAAGTTATATTTTTCAATTTCATATGAATGAGTTCGGTATGACTAGGCTCTAATTTATTCTCTCCTTTTGTTTGAATAAGTTAAGATTATCTAATTTGTATTAAATGAATAATTAAAACTCGACTTATGTCGGTACAAATGTTTAACAGTTAATTTACTTGAGAAGCAATAGTCACTCATTCCACAAAAAAATACAAAGCCTTTGTTTATGTATCGACTTTTTTGTAGGTTGCCTTTGTTTCCTATTCATGTAATTTGTTAAGATGACCGATTTACTGTGGAAATGAAAGTTACCACTCATACACGAACACATGAATATTAGCAAAAGAGTCCAAATCATTTATATTTCTCTCTTATCTCCTACGGGCCTGTTTGGTTTACGAGACAAGATATCAATGAGATATAGTAAAGAATAAGCTAAAGATTGAATCTTGATTAATGAACAATTGTTTGATTTGTAAGATTATATGGTACTAGATTATTACTCATTTGCTATTATAATCCTAAAAATTAATATTGTAATAAAATGTGTAATATATACTTGTGCATGAATTTATTACTTAATTTAGATTTTTCGATAAAAAATAATACATTTTTTAAATAAAATAAATTAATATAAGAATATTCTCTATTTTTTATTAGTTTATTCTTTTACCATAAAATAAATTTATGGCTTATTTTGACAACAAGTTTATTCTTTTACCATAATCACGCAAAAATAAAAAAAAAATTACTAATTTTATATCAACATTATTCTTCACCTCTTAATTATTTATTAAATAAAGTGAGGTTCAATATGATTTGCTAAGTAAATAAAGGCAACTTGAACCAAACAAATATAAAATCCATAAATATACAACTCATGGCATTCCTATTAAGAGCTTGAATCGTATTCAATTTCATAAATGTGACATATTTACATTCATCAAAAACAGTCCAAAAATCATCAAGTCAAGATTGTCAACATATATGACCAAAAATTACCAAAAGATAATGTTATAATTTCCCAAAGTTGTTAACATATTACCAAAAATATTAACAGATAATGTTTCAAGTTTTGAGAGATTGCACAATTTCAAGACTTTCAAGACAATACCTTCCCAGCCACCATCATATTCACAAATGTGATTCATTCACCTTCCGAGAAATTAAGAAATAAATCCATTACCGTTGCCTCTGTAGCGATTTTGTAAGCAAAGTTCAACCTGTTTTCTTCAGTGAGAGTTCCCATTTTACTCAAGGCTTCAAGAACAAGTTTAGTCTTGTCAACCACTCCAGATTTGTTGTTCGTTGAATGTTCACCTCGCGTACTGAGTTTGTCAACAAAAATACCAATGGATTCGTTTTTATGTTTGAAGAATTCATCAATGAGATTAACAATAACTGATTCCTTAGAGGTTGTTTCGGGCCGACTGTGCTTTTTAGCTGATTGAGCTTTGTTGCCACCATCTCTTTCCTTGATATTGACTGACGAGTTGCATTCACCAGGAGAAGGGGTATCAGCAATCTCCTCCTCAACCGGTACACAATCGTGAGGGAGCTCATTGTGAATGGTTTCATTGTGGTTGAAGAAGAATTCAGTTTGATTGAAGATGAAGTCATTTGCATCATAATGATGTACATATGGATCAACATTTGCAGCTTTAGCAAGATCTTCTGGACCTTGGGAATTTTTTCCAGTAGCACATTCCTTCCCAAAGATCTCGACCCAGTCTTGATAGTACCGGTATGACTTCAATCGTAATCCTTTAACTTGAAGATGGACCTATTTAATAGCATACACAAGTTTTGTTATTAAAAATATTTAAACTTAAATAAATAACCATTGAAATATAAAGTATTGAATTAGATGCAGTAAAGCTAGAATAATGACAACAAATACATAATACTATGTATCACCTGAACATATTGTTGCCATACATCATCCGCAACAGAAATCGTATTTCTTGAGCCATTCTAACCAAATCTGCTACTATTGATCATATTCAAGACGATGTAGTAATCCTTTTTCCATACTATCAACTTAGACCTTGCATTTGTTGAAGTCAGATCAGTTCCAGAAAATTGTACATTTAGCTCTCTTTCAATTACATCTAAATAGCTAGTCCGAAATGCATTTTCTTGACGCCAGCCATCAACTACCAATTTTTTTAGAATTACAATCAAAGCATCTTCTTCTTTACGTGTTCAAGTTCTTCTCTCCTTCTTCAAGACATGAAGTAGTGGTGAAGCTGACAAATGAGGTGTTGGGGCCTTTGAAAAGTTGTTGTTATTTGAGGAACTCATACTTCCTACACATGACAGTGTCAAATGAGTAAATTAGAGATAATAAAAATAAGTACAAGTAATCATGTAAAATGTAATAATGTAGGTAATAATATAATTGTACTGCAATAAAAATAAACACAAATAAATGCATATATTTCAATAACAATAAAAAAGTTATTAGATAAGACCAATAATATCTTAATAAAAATTTACAAATGAAATCTAAAATACAAATCTAAAAGACTAATCTAGCGATGTAGCCACATTTGTTGAGCAAGTTGTTCTCTAAGCACTCCAAGCTTGTGATGGTTCGACAACATCAATGCACTCTCCAGCTTCTTCTTGATTAGATGCCATTATTTATTCAAGTTGGATGATGTATTCTTAATCGTCTAGCACAATGTTGTACTTCATGTTATCCTTGATAAAATTGTGCAAATAGGTGCAAGCCATTATTATCATGTTCTGTGTTTGAACGGGATAATACGAATTACTACGTAAAATGGCCCAACGACTTTTTAGTTGTCCAAACACACGTTCAATGACATTCCTCGCCTTAGCATGCTTCATATTGAAATATTCTTGATAATTTTGAGTTTTTCTATGACTTTTCTCCCATTCTCGAAGATGATATTTAAATCCACAGTATGGAGCTAAAAGTCCTTCTCCATTTGTGTAACCACTATCACACAAATAATAAGAACCTATATAAAAAAAATTAGATAGTTAGTTTCTTTAAGTGTCTAAAAAAATAATTTTTTTAAGTGATATTTCAATTTTTAAATTTAAGTAACTTACCGGCCGACACTCTTAGACCATTTTCCCTACTAATTGCATCTTTCAACACACACCCATCGGCTGCAGACCCTTCCCATCAGACAATATGTATACAAACCGCTCATTTCTATCACATACTGCTAACACGTTTGTTGCAATATCACCTTTTCTTGAGCGATACCTAGGTTTATCTACAGTTGGTACATGCATTTGGATGTATGTGTCATCAAGGGCACCTAGACAGCCCTAAGAAACACAATATAAATTTCTAATTAAAGTTTAGCTACAACCTAAGAAAACACCTATGTCTTTCCTAACAAAGACTTAGTAATCTTACCCTAAAATATTTCCACGATGTATCTTCAGAACCCTCCTCAACAGCTTGTGGTGTGGCTAACATATATTTGTGCACAATCATGATAGAACACAAGACATTTTTAATGCATTTACTAATCGTGTAGTATGACCTCGTATAGTGAAAACCTATTACTCTAATCTTAGTATGATGAGCTATAATATTAAGGAAAATAGCTACTTGTTCTTGAATAGAAATATTTTTGGATGATTGCAATCCCCCATGAATTTGAAGCAACTTACACAATCTACTAAAATAAAGACGATCCATACGAAGCATATTGATGCACACAACGTCACTAGTTTCAATAAGGTTGTGCAAGAAAAGTTTTTGCTCAGGCATCCGCTTTGTTAAACTATAAATAATTCTAGCTTTGTCACCACTTTGTTCAAAAGCCTCTTCTCCATAGAAATAATAAGTAAGCAATATCACATAAAAAAATGAATTTTGCCACATTAAATGATGCAAAAATATGGTTATAAGTATTTTTTTCATATCGATCCATATATCACTATTGCCGGTTCTGTTGTCCTACACAAATGTTTCAAGTATCGTAATTAGTAGAAGAACTAGACCAAAAAATTAACTCACTACATAAGGATTCATAAAAATATTGCTATAATATGATTACAATAATCACTTTAATTAAAAACAAAGCAAGTATATAACTCCAGGTTCATATATTGATTGGTGAATTTTCCCAAATTATATCATACTATAAAACTTGGAGAAATAGTACAATAAAGGTAGAAGGAGAAAAATACAGTTTTTTGGGTTAGGCTACTGGATTGTATTACTCTTGACACCCACACCCACACCCACAATGTTGCTAAACTTTTCTTCTCACATATTTATATAAGTATGTATATATACTCTTTGCATTTATCATCAATTTCCATATATCTACATTCTTCCTTTTATTTGTTTTACATTTCACCATTTCTCATAGCTTTTCTAAGCTACTGCAATGTAACTATACATTATCTCCTCATATCTATCCTTTGTTTTTACAGAATACCCATATTTTTTGGTTTATTTTTATTTCCCTTCTTCCTTTTTAATACTCAAGAGGGGAACAACTTGGGCGAGTCTCTAAATTCTGATGTACCTCTCTCTCTATATATTATCAACATATATATATATATAGACAAAAATCCAAGCAAAATTCCACAAACACGTGAAAATTCAAGCAACACACAAAATTCTAAAAATTATGAAAGCCCTAAAGTTATTTATATTTGAGAGAGTAAGAAATTACCAAAGTAAGCAAACAAATATCACTGAATAGATGAGAGAAAAGAGATCCAGATGAAAATTTTCTTCTGCACTCAAATCACATCTTCGTTGGCAGATCCAGAGGAAAAAGACGAAGACCAAATATATTCAAGGGTAAAATTGTATTATGATATAGATTTTCTTCACGATTCTTTTTATCGCAGGGGGAGGCCAGGACTTTATCAGACATTTAGTTACGGGCTTAGGTATCTTGAAATTGAATATTGATCTTTTATGAAGATATATCTTGATAACCAAACATAAGATTTAATCTAATCTTAGATATTATTGGGCTCAATCTTATAAACCGGCCGTATGTTTACATATGATAGGAAATTAAATAATAATCTTCTTATGGAAAGTAACTTTGCAAAAAAACTTAAAAATTATTATAATGACTTAGGACCGGATATTGACCGTTAAATAAATTGGAATACTAACATATTTAAGTTGAAACTTGGAAACTTTTTTATTTTTATTATTTATTTTCTCATTTATTCTATTTTTTGGGGTGTTGATGAGCGGTACTAGGCAAGGCACAACTGGGACAGGTTATTTTGTTTTATCGTTTTCTCTATTTTAGGAGTGGCCTTAATTCATTGAAATAATATATAGTGGAAACGGGTAATATTGAGATATATAATACTACTTTTTAATTATATTTATATGTGCACACAATAAGCTTTTAATCCAACAATATATGATCACAATATAATTATATGCTCATCAATGAAAGGTTAAATTTAAAAATCTACCTGCTCTTTTAATTTTAATTTAATTTACTTGTCTTTTTGTTATTTTTTGCTGTTGCCCAATCATAATTTTAATTTAATTTAATTTTCGTATTTTCTTCTCTGTAAGTTGTAAGTGCTAGATTCTTCCCGGTAACCTATCATATAATTTAAAGTTGGAGGCCATTAGTACATGTAAGAAATTAAATACACCTAATTAGGGGTGTGAATCAATAATCGTTTTCGAGAAGAATCAGTATAGAATAGAGATTTGAAATCGGTTGTCAATCCTTGATATTTAAAATTTAATGGTAATGTAGTAATCGGTACCAGACCATGTACCGATTTACAATAATTATATTAAAATAAAAATATTTAACATTTACTAAAGTATTTTATAAAATAATTACCTGATTGAATTTTAATTGTATTTATATCGAATATTTACTAGCAAAATGTATATTTTGAATTGTTGTTGGGTTAATTTGATATTTTTGACGTATAAAAAATGAAAATAATATGAAAAATTGATTCCTTAAGTGAATTTACAGATTAACTAATACTAAATCAATTGGTACCCGATTAACCAATAGAACCTAACTCTTTTAATTTTTATTTTTCCAAAACCGATAATTTCCTTTTAACCTGTGTTCCATTCGATCACATTATTTGTTCATATGTTTTTGTGCGGCTAAACTTAACGGGCCAATGATTTTCAGTCATGTAGTAAATATTTACTCTATCCGTCCCGCTGCTAGCGGCTTGTTTCTTTTTTACTTGCACGTAGAATAAAAAGTAGTAGAAAAATTAAAAAAGTAATGGAGTATATACATTTTAAAGAGTAATTTTTTGTCGTTTGGAGGAAACAAGTTAATATTAGTGTAACAATCCAAAAAGAAAACAAATCATTTTTGGGATGTAAAGAGTATTTTTTTGTTTTCATTCTCCACATGCATTCAACTCTCCTGCCAAAATAATAACAAAATGTTTACTGCAATTATTTTTAGTACTATAAACAACTGAACAAGCCTGCTTTGAACACGGACCACGTTTATTCGAGCATATTTTATACACGTGGCCATATCTGATTACATGTGTAGAACTCAGTAGAAGAATGCGACGGAGTGGGCAAATGGGGTTGGTTGAGCTGTTATCAGATTTATTCAATAACAATCGAACTCATTATCTTAAGAATGTGCAAATAGGAATCCGACTTGTTAAACTCGAATCTGAATATATTACGAATTTGATGTGAATATAATAATTTTCATATTAACACGATACGATAATGATATGATAAGTGCATATAATATTTGTACACTCGAAAACAGTGTAAAATAATAATAACAATAATTATAACTAATTGGTGTTTGTTATCGCTTAGCAAAAAATGGTTATATAACTTTATTACTAGAAAATCCATTAAAACTCATACTTATACCGTAATGACGTCCCTTACTTATTCGATGTGGGATGTCACAGTCTCCCTTGTTAAATATGCAACTCCCTTGTCACAATCATCATGCATGATCACCCCAAGGATCCATCGGATTCACTCAGGGTTGACTCTGATACCATTTGTAACTAGTATGTCGTTCTGTGCAATGCACGGAAAATTAATAAATAATTAGTATTCATTAAAAATTTATTGTGATAGAATCGATACGAATTTAAAAAAATGTTTTTGACAGAGAAAGAAATGTGATATATATATATATATATGTATATTTGAATTATTGAGCATTTTGTATGAATATGTTCAAAAACGGAAACAACAGATTGTTTATTGACCATTCAAATGAATAATAATAACACATGATTGATAGATGAAGAGACTCTTACTTAATTGGATGATAATAACCGATTTAATAGTAATAAATTAAATTGTATTAAATTATATAACTATAATTTAATTTTTATTATTAAATGATGGGGTTGTACCAAGTTGTCCGAGCTCATCATGCTTATTATCATTTTGCATTTAATCGATTCACTTTTAAAATCAAATATTTACAAAAAATGAAAAACAAAGTGTGTGTTTTTTGTGAATGAATTACAATGAATAAAAATGTGATCGTTCATTAAATTATTGTATCCTCTATGAAGTTTGATTATCATTTAATTTATCATTAAAATAGGTACAAAAATTATCTTTTAATCTGTATATTTTGATTTAAATAATTTAAGAATCAAAATCTATTTTTAGTTAAATTGTAAATAATCATTTTTATTTGATATCTCTTCAATAAATATATATATATATATATATATTAAAAAACTTTTAATTTAATACCCATATTATATATGTTTACGTTAACACAATTGAAATATTTTGGAAAAAATATAAAAAAAGAGGAAATAAAGAAAGAAAAACAATCATAACTTAACTAAACAAATATAATTTTCTAATCATTCATCGGTACCTTTCCTTTTTACAATTCAAATTAAATTAATATTTACATATGTTAATTTTGAGATGATAGATGAATGAAAGTGGGAACCATATTTATAGCAACAAATATATCAGAATATAATAACTATTTAATTTGACGGGAGAACTGTGGAACACATAGTTTAACTTAGTTATATGCACGTTAATTTTAAAAAAATTGCCCATACAAAAATTGGCGCTAAAAAACAATTGCAAAAACTTTGTTTTTATAGAATCTGTTAGGCTATGGTGGCACAATTGATCCAATAAATAGAATATTGGGAGTATAATAACTAAAGGCGGAATGTAATTGTGATAACTCAAATATGCGAGTCCAATAAACTAGGGGTAGGAAGTTGGTGGCAATATTGAGTTGGGCTTTGACACTTTATCGTTTAATAATATGGTGAATTGATATATGTATCAACAGAACACCTCAGCATTGAATAAGTATATATGTATATTACTAAGTGAGACAAACTATTAACTTATAAGATGCTTAATATATCATTACGTGTTGAAAAAATTATTTCATCAATTCATTATTTTATCGATATCTACTATCTAGTCTACTACCACTAGCTTAACTAGGCTTGTTCATATTTTCATTGCTTGTTCATACACAGCGTTTGTGGGAGAATATAATTATATGGTTATGGATTGGGCTTTATTTTGGGCCAAAAGTTTCCAAGAATAGTTACACAAGTATTTTATATAGCTTTGTGGTCGCGTCACAAATTACAGTACTACTCCAATATATTTATTTCATTAATACTTCGTCCCTTATTACTCTTTGGTATAAAATACTTACAATTTTAATTGAAGGGACAAACAATACTACTAAGAGGGGGAGAGTAATATTTTATTTCCGACATCTTCTCTCCTTGCGCTTCACAGAATCACAGTATGTAATAGTGTATAATTTGGAGCAGAGGCAAAACGCACTTCTAGAAGAGAATCCGATCGAGCGCGCTTCTTTCGAGGCCGCACGCTTTTATGGATTCGTCGTTGGCCTCGACTCGATCTCGTCCGCACGTGCTTCTCCCCCATCCACCACTCCTCCAAATTCTCGCACCGGACCAGACCAGACCACTTTCGAACCTTCCTTTTATTATAATTAAGGATAAGGATTTCATTTTTAATGCCAAAACACGCTACTCTTCTTTTATAATATACAAAACCCTAACTCTATAAAAGATATCAAATAAAAATGAATCTCGACTATTAAATTATTTAGATAAATAATATAGATTAAATGATAATTTGACATATATCTTATTTTAAATATTTTATTCCTAAAAATAGGGAATTTGTTATAATGAAAATAGATACGGTTATGTTAACTAAAAATAAATCTGAATCATCCATATTTTTGATCAAACAAATATAATCAAACTATACATAATCAATAAACCCTAGTTACAAAGAATAACAAATTCTCTATTTTTAAGAATAAAATATTTAAAAGACGATACATACCAAAATTATCTTTTTATTTGATGTTTAGGTATATATTGGGGAAGGTTCAAATGAGAACTCCATGGTAACTTAGAAACTAATCTAATTCATCCATAATTTTATCAAGACTTATGATTAATTCTTTTTTTACCGACAGTTTTTAATCCATTCTTATAACCCTAGAGGTTATAATTGTATTTTTAGCATTGAAGTCATAAATATACCATTTATTAATTGTATTCTAATATTTAATGCAATTAATTACTTTTATATTAATATTTCTTGGTATATAAAGTCATCTTTTACTCCTAAATAGTTGAAAATATGTAAATAATTATGTTATATTTTTTCTGTTAAGCACGTAGAGTTTCACATATTTAATTTGAAATTAAAGTGAATGGATTATGTAAGAGAAATATAACGAAATTAATTAAAAAATATAATATATCACATATAGCAAATGCAAAGAGTGGTTAAAATAAATAAATTAATTTATATTTAAGCAGCTTATAATATAAAAAGTGCAATTATAATTAGTGCTCTAAGCAAATAAATACAAATCAACAAGCAAATGTTATTAGTATTTTAAGCAAATAAATACAAATCACAAATATAATTTGCACTTTTAATTATTATATTATATTTGCTTAAACTACTCATTAAATGTGCACTTTTTATATTATATTTTAATTTCTTAAATATAAATAAGAACAATAAAATTATTTATATGCTTTATAAATTAAATATATTTATTTTAATTACTTGTTTGATTTGCTTAAGTTAGGAGATTAAGTAAACAAATTAATTTTGAAAAGAAATCACATCTAATTTAAAAAAAAACAAAGTTAGTGTTTAAACTGTCCTAATCTACTCAGTTAATTAAGCAAATAAATTAACTTTGAAAAGCATATGAGAAATATTATTAAATATGTCAATGGAAAAAAAAAATCATTTTAGTAAGCAAAAATAATTTTTACATCTAATTTGAATGCAAATGTAATTCATTTAAACAAATAAATCTAATTTAAGAAGCATAAATATATATTTTGTTTCATGTATAATATAAAAAAGAATTACTATTGTAGAATTCAATTTACTTTAACAGTTTCTTTAGTTCCACAATTGTTGCAGAGTAATTATGTTTTGAAATATAAATATTTGGATTATTACTTTCTCACCCTCAATAATTTAATTAAAGATTTTGTAGCTAATAACTACAATATGTACATCTAATCCATTAATATTTATATGATCTATGGTCTATATTGGTTCATTAGAACACTCCCATATATATATATATATATATATATATATATATATATTAGTTTCAACAAAATTACACCTAAGACAATAAGCGTTCGAGTCTTCCGTGACGCGGCCATATAATTTAATGTTAATGTAATCCATTAAAAAAATTACAATACAAATTAAGCTCCTTTTACAAATGCTATATATCGATCGGTATGCAACAAATTGTGTAGCTCTAATTAATCTCGATCATATCACAGCAGGTTACCAAGAGAAGAGAGTCACGTAATTCCTAGATACGTCAGTGTTTGTTAAATCTTGGATTCAAGATGTTTTTGGCGAGACAATATATATATTTATATATAACTAAATATAAGTTAATTCCAAACCATATATATGATTATGAACAATGAATCCTTAAAAAGTTATAATCGGCTGGAAAGATGGGTTCACGGGTTGAACTGTGTATAATAAAGTTGGGGCTTATGGACAAACAAATAGTAAAAAACAAAGAAATGACTATTTTTGTGATGTGTGGTGCTAATTATAAATTTGTTGCTGTACTTTTGGCTTGTACCAAGAAGCTGCCATTGGTATGAGAAATTTTCTGTTTATCGACGTCCATTATTCAACTCCACTTTTGCAAGCCAAACTGTAGTTTCTAATCAGTCCAACTTCAACGACGAAACTCAAAACATGCTTCAACAGTAGCACAGCACGTACCACAGATCTACAAGTCTTATATATAGCTTCACTTCTTCGTGACTTGCGGCATCGGAAGTCAAAAATTTTTCAGCGATTGTTCAATCCGTTGTTGATCATCCACAACTATGGGTTCATGTGGTGGGGCAGGGGAGCCACCTATACCTGTTGAGCTGGGGAACTCGATAATCACTTGAAAACCCGAAACGTAGCATTGTAAATTTTTGACACAAATCAATAACCCGATGAGAATACGTACTAAATTAATGGGTTAGATACAAGTCTTATTGAGTTCGGATTGTTATCAAGTTGATTTGATAAGAATACGAAATTATAATATATTAATAATTTATATTTTGAAGTATATTTTTTTTTTATTTTTTTTTCAATATATTTTGTAGTAGTACTATTTTACATTTGGCCGAAATTAATTTCTCCACTAGTTTGTGTATTTTCTAGCCAATTAACTTTTCTGATGCACTAAAAATCGGAATATGATAACTTGTATATATATGTAAATACAATTAATTAACCCCAAACCATTTTGAAATATTGCAGAGTACCGCTAGTTTAACTTTCTACTACCATTGATAATTACGTGCTACAAATTTTATATATGCCCATTTAAACTTGCATGTGGACTGATCACTAAAACTTTTATTTGATTTAATCAAGTATTAAAATTTAATCTTTAAGAGTTAAATGAAAAGTATATATATAGACCTTTGAAACCAAACGAAGCCAAATTAATTTCCAAAATCCTTCTTTAGAACTGAACATGCTATATACTATTTCGAAAGTGAATATATAAAATTTCCTAGGTAATGGAAATGGACAAAGCAAGAAAAAAGAAAAGAAAAGAATTTGGCAGTAGAAAGTAAAGATCTACATTCCGCTTATACTGGAAAACACATATGGACCACTTCCATCGATCACATCCTATTTAAAATGGCCTACCACCATCTTTATTTAACTTCAAATCACACACACATATATATACACATATCTTCTATATATGTGTAAGTACCATGCACATAAGAAAATTAAAAGATTCTATGAACACGAACATTATCAGTAATTAATTAATGTGGTTAATTGCCTGGTAAAGATACAATTTTGTTGTTTTTTTAGTACTCTGGCAAAGATAATAAATCACTAATAAGTTAATTACGGCTCAACATCTCCTTCTATTTAATTAATTACGACTCAACATCTCCTTCTATTTAAAAACCCTAACACCCAATTAATTCGTGAAGTTCATTTCCATATTTAATATTTTTTTAAAAATGATAAATCATCAGGCGCGTGTGCGCGTGGATGATTCTTTCTACTTAATTAATTTTTGCTATAATCATAGTTGAACCCAGATCATATATATCTTCATTCACAAAAGGGGAATTGAAGAAAATTACTATCAAGTAGTAATTAATAAATAAAAAGATAATTCTAATAATTCGTCTTCATTAATTTTCTCTCTAATTTGCTCAACGCATACAGAATTCAGGTGTATATAAATTATATATTTAGTAAATTCCAGAACCCCAGAAACACAAAAATCTGGGAAAAAGAAAAATATATAACAAAAGGAAGACAAAAAGAGACTTACATATTACAGTGTTTCCTTTTGAGTTTAGAAGTATAATCAAGTGTAGTATGACGGAGAATTCCGAAGGGATCGCATGATCCGAAGATAAACAAAACTCCGATCGATGATATGATCGGAATTCGGATCAATGCGATCCCTTTGGAATCCTCCACCTCTCACCAACAACAGATGATCATGAAAGCCGATCAAAGCTGCAAAATTTTATGGATATTGAGAAAAGTATTGGCAGAATTAATTAATATATTTGTGTTGTATATGAGTTGGAGGAAGCAAAGTTGATAGATGTGTTTGTGGTAGAGCAGTAGATGCCTTTGTTAATTGGCTCTGCTCATAACTCATTTATATTCACTCATTTAGTGTGAGAAAGGCATAACCTAAGTTAGTTAGGAGTTTGGAGAGTTTATATACATTGCCCTTTTCACAGATCAATGCTCTCCCATAATCTTTTAAATTATTAAGTTATTTATTAAGAGGCCTTTCTTTAAATTTATTTAATACTACTCTCTCCGTCCACCAAAATAGTTTACATTTTGTCATTTTGGGATGTCAATTTACATTTGAAACTTTTCTTTTATAACAAGTGAACCAACATCACTCAATACACACAACTCAATTTAAAATAATACTTTAAGTGAGACTCAAACTCCACTAACTACTCACAACTCATTTAAAACAATATATGAAGTGAGACCCTAACTCTACTCACCACACATCCCCATTAAAATTAAAACACAATATTAAAACTCGTGCCGAATCAAACCATAAACCATTTTCATAGACGGAGGAAGTAATAGTTTTTTAGATTTTCTTCAATAAATAAATAAAAGCATCTGGTTTTCTTAGAAGATAATAATCTAGGAAATTTATCCGGGACATATATTTCAAAATAATTAATTAATGATTGAGGCATACAGATACTAAACAAATATTACACTATTCGAATTATTCGATTTATATTCAATTTATGCTCAAATATTAAACAATGATTCATATTTGATTCTTTAAAATTTTTTGAATTATTCGATTTGATCCTAAATATTCAATTTGATTTTTACATATATTAAATGATAACTTAAATTTTTAAAATTTAAAAAATTCGATCAAATTCCTTAATATTTCATTCTAATCGAAATCTTACATTTATAAAATTTGAATATTAAGTTAACAATTATATTTAGACAACCATATTAAAATATATTTTATTTATGTAAGTAAATATTAAAATTAATATATAAATATATTATTTATATATTTAATTAAATATTATAATTAAAAATATTCATATTTAAATTTAAATCATCAAATTTTAAAGTGAGTAGGAGTATTAAATAGAATCAAACTCATTTAATTCGTTTACGATTCTAATCTATTGTAATGTGCAACTAATTGTACCATACACCCGCTTTGTCCCGAATAAAGCCCGGATCTGCCGCTTTGGAGTTTGGACATTATTGGATTTAATGGGTTGATTAAATTAATAGAACACAATTTGAAAAGCACAAACAATTTAGTAATAGTTGTTTCACTCGCCTTTACTCTATGAGGTGGCGCATTCTAATATGGAGTAATATGAGTATGGCTTTTATTACAAGCCATTTAAGAGTTAAAAAATGTTAGAAAACTTGTGTAATAGATTTTCGCTAATATAAGAAAATAAAAAGTATTTGGACCTTTAAGCTATGTCTCTCAAAGTTCATTTAGAGTAGTTGTCTCAGCTTTATTAATAGATGATCAGCTTTGGATGGTAGAGCGTAATTAAACATTTAAGCTCCTCCACATGATAATGAAACAAGACCCGATGAGCAGATCTGTTTGCTCTCCGGGTACGAGGGTTTTCTTACACAAGAATTGCATGACTAACAGGAACTAACATATGTAAGATTTTGTTCCACCTGGACACTGAGATTTGCCATCCGAATGAAAGTGACTACAACCCTCACGTGGTCCCTTTATGATGTGGAATTATATGATTGGAGATGATTCTTAACAACTTGTACTATGAATCAAAGGTTGTTATCATGGTAATATTACCTTCATACCCCTTATATCACATACTATGTATCCCATCCATTTTCTTTCTTAAACTAGCTATATCAATTTCTACTTCATATATATATTCATACACTTGCGACACATAAACTATTCTTCAGTCTATAAAATACTAACTTGAGCATCGGAATGTCTCTTCGGAGAACTCCAACCGTTCTCCAACATTATTTTGCAGGTTTTACTCGTGAAACAGAGGCCTAGCTGCTTGCAACTACATTTGGGTTTTGTAGAAGAGGTATCATGAAGGTATCATGAGCTTTCGCATACTCTTTCTTTATTATTTGCTGTGTATTAATCTTTAATCCAACACATTCAATTCCTTAATCTCAGTGCCTACCTTACTTTCTTGCATTTTTATATACGATAAATTTCACTTTTCGTCATTATAATCGTCATTTATCTACAAATGTCATTTTTTTTTGGTTAATGTCACTTTTCATATAAATTCTCTTCATCAAAATTGTTACTTCTATATAAATTAAAGTAGTACCATTTACATACAACATAAAAGCTATACACGTAAATCGTATTAAAAGGAATCATAAAATCGTGCACGTAAGTGCACACATACATACAGATTAACTGCAAGTCCCTATTTCTAGCTTGTGATGTGTCTCAACATGTTCATTAGTCAAAATTGTTATGCAAAATAATAATGGCAGATAATGAGACCTCTTTTAATGGCTTTTCTTCAAAAGCAGATAAAAGTTGCGATCAAAACAGCTATATATACCATGAATAATAAAGCAAATTAAAATACTTTGCTATTTCATAGAAAGAATATTATCACTTTGCAAATTAAATTCTTCCTTTTTCATTAATTTGTTATTCATCCATAAAACAGACTGTGCAAATATGCTGTCTGCTTTTCTTAATCTATTTTCCCGACATATATAACATCATATTCAATATGGGCAGCAACTGTTTATAGGAATATTGTCGCTTCTCTTACTATTTAATGACTAAAACTCAAGTTATTTAATATTTTCTTGTATCTATCTAAAATATGTAAATCGTAGATAAGTTACTTTTCCTACTGTCAACTGAAAGGAATTATTTACTTTATTTTCTCGTTTTCATTTTATTTTATTTTATTTCAATTGTGTGGGTGTGTAAAGAAAAGATATAAAGATAGAGTTAGATAAAAGGAATTAAGATTTAAGGGTATCGAAGGCACTAAGGAGTTGGTCGTGGATGCATGAAGTTTTGTTTGGATAAATTAAGTTATATGGGCCCCTTTTTGTCTATTCATTATAGGAATTAATTTCTCAATTAATAACGCTTACCTAAACCAACACCCACACCCAAATTGTGTAACCTTTTTTTCAATCACAACACATACCTAGCTAAGCTAATTAATATTTTATGTATAATTAGGGGTATCAATTTAGTTTAAAATTATCCCGATAAAACTGGTCTGACTGAGTGAGTTGGACACGATTAACCGAATGAAAAAAATAAAATAAAAGATATTTATATAATATACTCCCTCCGTCCCACCTTAAATGTCCCAAAACTTTTCGCACCGCAAACCAAGACAACTTTAATTTAACACTTTAATTCCTATCTACCCACTTTTCTCTCTCTCCAACTACCTTACTTTTTCCTTATTTTCCACCCAAAAGTGGAAATGGGACATCTCAGCTGGGACGTCCCAAAATGGAAATTGGGACATCTCAGCTGGGACGGAGGGAGTATTTATTTTCTATGTAAAAATTATATTTTATCATACATATAAGTTAATCATCACTTAATAAAATAATTATGACCCGTTTTTATTACTATATCATTATATATTTCTGTTAATTTTTTAATGTTTAAATTTGATATCTAACTATATTTTAAAATATTATTTTATTTGATATATTTTTCATACATTTTTTTTATTAATATAGAATCATAAAAATATACATATATGTTAAAAAGAACTAGTCCGATTGGCCTGATGGGCTAACCTGAAAACCGAAGGTTTAGGGTTATGATTGTAAATTTTTAATTTGAAATAATTCAACCTGGTTGAGTTTGAACCGAATAAACTAACAATTTGAACAGGTTGACCCGAAACCGAACAGATTGGCCCGATTAACATACATATGTATAACGATTTTTTATGCGGTCGGTGTTTGGCATAACCTATTGTAAGCTTTTTAAAAATAACAATTTGGAATCAAAAGAACACAAATCATTACCCATGCATCTTAGTATTTTTCTTAATAAGGATCATATGATCAACGATTAAATTTATATAAATAGCTTTATTATTGTTATTATATATATATTTTGTATGATATACCTGTCGTTATTTCTGGTACCCCCACGCACGTGCAAGATTCAAGCACACATGTGGGATGCTGGAGTATTATTTATTTGATATATAGTCCATGACACGTGCACATATATTTTAGTTTATTGTTGAAATTTTCACATTTGATTTGCCCCCCTCTTACGCTGCATATGGCCCCCCTTGTCTCCTCATACTAGTCAATATTACCTTTTTTATTTGTCAATTTTTTCTGCATTTTTTTCTCATTTTATATCAAAATTACTCATCATATTTTTTCACTCATTTATTCCTTTTTCCAACTTTTAAAAGTAATGTGATAGATGCGTACAATCTCTATCAGAAACCACAACACATAAATAATTCATCAAATTTTAAATGCATCTGTGAAAATATGTAATATTATAAACTTTGATTATCTTTGGTACATATGATATGATACTCGTCTCATAATACAATAATTATCATAATATGAGTATCATATTTTAAATATCAAATATAACGTACAATACTAATTATTAATGCAATTTTATACTCATTGTTTCTCTGTGGTTAGTATATATATATGGATTGGATAGAATAGAAATCAACTCTTAGTTGTTAATTAAGATCCATTACATTCCATTGATTAAGATATAATGGATGATTTAGATATAATATTAAATAATTTGCAAATTTTTTTGGATAAAATATAAATGCCAAACATAGCAAATTTGAATTGTTTCATTATATTATGAAGATATGAAGATTGTGTTCATAGTTGACGTGTGAATATCACTAAGTTTTTTTTATATTGAATAGATATTAAACCATAAATTAATCAATAAATTATAATAGTGATTAATAATCTTTTATCAAATATTTATTATTTATCTACATGCATATCATATCATTCACGATCATGTTAACAATGTCAGATGCGGCCGTGTGATTATTTTTGTTTAATCAAAATATTTTGTGTAATTTCTTAGTATCAAATATAAGGAATAAAAATAATAAACTTGAATAAAATTCACGCCGAAAAGAGAGAGAAGTGAGTAAATATTAATTTAGATAACATTTTTTAAAAAATAAATCTTGAATATATTATGGTTATAATAATAATAATAATATAAAAAAATACATATTTAAAAATATAAAATAATAAATTATATAAAAATAGCCTAATAAATTATAAACATAGAATAAATCAACGATTATATATAATTGGATTCTAATCAACACCCAAAATAAAGTTAAAATTTGAACTTTACTCTATGCATCGGTACAGTTAAGTAGATGTGATCTGTTAAAAATTTAAATATATTCAAAATGCTGGATTGAATTTTGATCATATTAAACATGAAGTATTTGATACTCCGATCAATCTTCTTGCATGCTAATTTACATTTCATTAAGCTTGCCACGTTCTTGCATGAAACATTGGTTTTTTTCAAAATTAATATACTAATTGTTACTCTTTCGATCAATAATGAAATACATTAATTTAATTATTATGCTTTCACTGTTGAAGATAAATATTCAATTTTGGACATGCCATTACATTAACTCAATAAACTTCCACCCCTAATATTTCTACTTGTTTAATAGTTTATAATTTAAGCCCAATAATATCATCATCTTTGTATGATAAAAGGGATGATATTTCATCTTTGGGCTAATTTATAGAAGCCATAAAGTCAGTTCTTTGTATTGTTAAAAAGGCTGCGTTATTATATTTGGGCCTAGTGATATATGGCCCAATGAGGTTCTTTGTATTTACTTTCTTGTCTTTTAACATACCTTTGTGAATGGTACTCTCATTGGTCCACTTTAGTTGAAGATCTTTATACCGGAACTCTTTTCTATTACTTCTATGGAACATATCCTTAATAGTAGGTTGACTGCACTTACAATCGAAATTAAAATCGAGCGTTTTGTGGTTCAAAAATGTCGAATCTCGTCTAAATCATCATTTGTCAGGACACTTCGGCGTAAGTTCCTTAGCTTGGACATGAAATTTAATACATGTTGCTATTTCTGGATCCAGAGGGGGTACGTTCGATGGAATAATTTCTTAGATGTATTACCACAATTCAATAGATTTTATAATTAATTTAATTTATTATAATATTCAAACGTGTTAATTAAAATAGACAAGAGGAAGCCTTTTCTTGCCCCCACGTCTCATATGTAATATTCACAATTTGAATAAAACCTTTTCCTTTACCAATTATCACCTCTCATATGGTCATATTTAACAATGTCCCATAATTTATCTTCATATTTACTTATACTCTAAAATTACACGATGTTCAACAAAAATAGTAGATGAGTGCGTATTTGATTGAAGAAAGATGTCTATTAAGATATGAATGCGTTAGAGTAGGAAAACGAGCTTACATTTTTGTGATAATAATAACTAGAAAAAAGTTAATACATACGAATCAAAAATAGCAAAAATACACACTCATGAGATGGAGTGGGTACCTTTTACGAACAATGTTCCAATGTGGTCATAAAAACATTTAATTTTCTTAGAAGATGAAAATGTCACGCAAGTAATAATTTGTATATCAATGTAATATCCACATGATAAATGCATATGAAATATGAACCTCAACAATGTAGAAAATATCTAATGCGAATATCGCCAATGAAAATCACATGCGGCTAATGCAAATTAAAGCCAAAATATATAATAGACGCAAGTTGATTGCGACACGTAGTCGTAGTTATAACTCACATTATGAGTTAAAATCCAAATAAATGATAAATTCCCAAATGATCAAAATGTGACATGCATGCATGTAATAAGTTAAATAGTCCGATATAGCTGCTACATACGATTGACTCCTTCCATGCTTGTTCAGAAAATAATTTAGTATAGGCTAAAATAAAAAAAATTTAATTACAATTCTAAAAATATAATTACAATTCTAAATTTAATTATAATTAGTATAGGCTAAAAATATTAAAAAAAGGGAGGTGAGGGGCTAGAGCCCCACCACAACTGTACCTAGATCGTCATGATGAGGCTATAAGCCGGAGTTTTAATTTGAAAATAGGCTCCTATAATGAAAAGGGAGAAGACAAAGTTGCTTCTACCACTTAGTTAATTTTATTCTAGTTTTGATTTTGATATTTATGTGTCTTACTTATCAAGTCAACACTAACACTTAGATTTTTTTTTTTGATTCCAAAGCTTTTAGTTTCATATTTCTATCTTTTATCTAGCTTCTCAATATTACATACATATATATATATATATATATAGGATGTAGTTCATATAAAAAGTGATATTAAGGTATAAAATAGGAAGTCATCCAAACCACCCATTTTTTAGATCTTGCGGTTGAGATTTGTCTATTATTTTTGGTTATTATGTGATTAAAATAATACATTTTTATTGCAAAAAGGGTATACCAGTAAATTGACTACAATTAATGCTATGGTGGTTATGGAAACAAACGATTAATTAGGGAGGAAAGGGATTCTTTATTATACTATTCCATAACCGCCGTTTTTAGGAGAGGTGTGAGTTTTTGTTCAATTATAATCATTGATGTGAAGAGACGAAGTGTTGCAGTAGTAATTTCAAGTGAATCAAGGTTGTGAAGGTAAGTGGATGTATAACAATGATTGTTTTATGTATTTGGAATGATATAATAACGTTTATGCATTACGTTTTGTTAATTGTTGCATCGTTTAAACGACAATTTGCATTGAACCAGGCTACGATTTTGCATTACTTCATTTACATTGTTGCACTATTAATATAATTATGATGCATTGTTCTTGATTAACCGTCTACGAGTTGTTGCATTTGTATTCTTAATAGTTTGCATTGAGAAAGAATTGATGGAAGGGCGGTGAATTCATGGCAGTATGGTTTGTTTTAGTTACGTTGTTGCATTATTTACACGACAATTTGCATTGAACCAGGCTACAGTTTTGCATTACTTCAGTTACATTGTTGCACTGTTAATATAATCATGATGCACTGTTTTTTATTAACCTTCTATGAGTTGTTGCACTCACATTCAAACGATTTTGCATCATGGTCGCTTCTAATAAACGGCCCTCCTCGAAGTCGTTATCTTCCCCGGCGTTGCATCATGGTCGCTTTTGCACCACTGGTGCTTCCTCCAACTGCAATTCCTGAAAATTATCTTCTTCTCCAGTGCGTTGCAACAATCTTGTAGACCTCCGGCGTGATGATGAAGCCATATTGTTCGAACACAAGTGGTAGTTTTCGTTTTTTTAGGGCAGAGGATTGGGTAGAAGTATTATTTTGGGAAGTTACTTGTTTGTGGCGTGAACAATGGGTTTGTAAAATCAGTTCCAGAATTAAAAACTGTTATTAATTTTCTCTCTCAAATACCCTTTTGCATTGTGAAATGCAGTGCAAATTCAGTTTTTAAAAAAAATCAGGATGAAATCTGGACCATTGGATCTTATGAGATGTGTGTTTTGGATTACTTCCTATTTTATACCCAAAACTCACTTTCTACCTGAACCCACCCTATATATATATATATATATATATATATATATATATATATTACAACATATATTCTGACAAAAAAAAAACATATACATCTATCAATTGAGCCTAGCCATATAGGACAAAGTTGCGCTGATGTGTAGAGCTTGAACAGCTTGTATTCTTAGTTCTAACACGGTGGATGTATAAAACTGGAAGTTAATGTCAACTCCCATATGATTTATGCAAGTAGCTAGGGTGTCTTTTAACTTCGACTAAATGTTAATTTACATGGTGCATGGACATATAAAAATCATAGTTAATGTCAACGTAACTCATGAATAATGTGATTAGGGATGTAGTCGAATTAAAAATTATAAGACTCGAGTTCATTTCGAGCTCAGTTTGAATTTTGAAAATTAAGTTCGAGCTCCTTAATTGTTAGAATTCAAACTCATTACAAAGCTCATTTATTAAACTATTTAAGTTAATATATATTTTTTATATTAATTTCACAAATTCATTAACTAATTTATATATATATATTTCGTGAACTATTCGAAGCCTAACTCGTTTTTAAAGTTCGTGAATATGCTTGTTAACAAAATTCGTGAAATATTCAAAGTTTGACTCATTAAAATTATAATTGAACATGTTCGCGAAATTTTTGAATCGAATACCATTAGACTCGAGTTTGGCTTGACAAATATCAAATAAGATTTTATCGAGTCTAACTCCGAATAGTTCACAAACTTTTGTAAGTGAATGCATTAAAGCATCTCCAGTGCTGGGGTGCGGGAGCCTCGCGGGCAGCAGACTCCAAAGGCTGGGGAGGGAGACTACGGCTGCGGGAGGTGTGAGAGGCAAGACTTCGAGGTGAGAGGCTGGACTCGGCCTCCGGAGTCCATGACTTGCTTGGCGCTGTGGGTAGGGGTCCCATCCATTTTGTTTTTGTAAATTAATATTTTTCCATAATATCTAATAACTAGGCTCTCAAAGTAATGTTATACAAGTAATTTACTTTTTTGAATAATAAATAAATTAATAAATATTTTGTTGAAGGCCGGTAGAAAATTTGACCAATGACCGATAAGACAACGAGTAAAATCTTTTTTGGGGCTGACTATTTTGTTATAAATGGAAAAGTAGTTTGAAAACCAAAATCACGTCGAAGTTGATTCTTTTTGGCAATTAATAACGTTATCTTAAATTATGCTCTCAATTTGGATTCTATAAAAGCAAATTTACATCGAATTAAAAAGTAGAGATTAATCAAGTCTTAAGATTCTTTCTGTACTAGAAATGATCAATTTTCAACACGTCTCTTGTATATATTTGACAAGTGAGAGACCTAATTCAAATGAATTTTGAACTAATTTAAATTATACCATTATATGCGTCATGTGAAAAAAAATTAATGTCTGTTAAGATTTCAAAGTGTTCCTATACATTAAAGAAAGTCAATGTTGGAGTTCAGATAAGTTTTCACTAAATTTGTTTCCATTTTAGCTATACTAGTTTGTGCACCCGTGCTATGCACGGGAATATGTTATTCATCAATAATTTATGCATAGAGATATTTAAAATAATCAAAAATGATGTAATCAGATAATAATTGGTGGTTTTAGAACCTTAATCATAAACGATGGTTCGATTTCAAATCATGACTGTGTAGAGGACGGTTCAGTATAATTTCAAAATTTTGAAACCATGATCAGCGATCCAAACCAGTAACTTCTATTTATTTTATCCAATTCAATTTATTTCTTATTTGTAAAATGTATTTTTATATAATTCACAATAACACATTAAAACTTATGAATATATTAATAATAAAATAAATTAAAAATCAAAATTTAATTTTGGAATTTGGAAATTAATAAAACTTTATGATTTTATATAATAATATAATAATATTTAAATTTTATTTTTATAGTCATTCTAATTTTAAAATTAACAAATAAAACGATATTAAAATTTTGAAAAGTTAAATGATAATATAAATTATTACGTAATTATAATAATAAGAATTTTTAAATTTTCATATATATTAGTATTAATTTTTTGGATAGTTCATAATATATATTAGTATTAATATATATTAGTATTAAAAACGATTTGGTTCTGATTTTGAATATTCGAATGAGTGAGGTTCCAAACTACACTCATGAGCACTTCTACTTCTGTAATTTTATAAATTTTAATTGGTTTAAATACTAATAATAATTAATTGATCATATAATAAAATTAACATAGTCTATTTATAAGTGTTATAATTTTTAGTTGTTTGAGCAATTTTTTAATTAATATTGATCTACATATAATTTATCTCACAAAGAGTTGATTGTCTAAAAATATATCTCATGGTGTTAACTAAAAATAAATATGAACGATTCATATTTTTATATTATATTATTTTTTATTATTTTATATTTAATAAAATAAAATAATTTTAAATATTTTCTCTAAAAATATTAAGACATCCATTAAAAAAAAACTTTATAATGAGCTTCTATGCATGGTTTCAATTTATAATGGATTGAGTTTCAACTTTCATGCATAATATTAAAACATATTATAAAGAGTATTCAACTTTATAATTAGGAACATTATAATTTAGTAAAATATATTATATGTATAAGAATATGTATACATATAATTATTTTCAATATACTAATGTGTTATAATTTTTTATATTAAATTTATATTTTATATAACATATATCAAATTAAATGTATTGTCGAGATCTTTAATTTAATATGCATAATATTGCAAATATTTTTACGAAGAAAATAAATAATTTTAGTAGAAATGTGTTATAGGAGAGAGAAAATAATCTATAAAGTTTTAAAAATTAATAAGCTAAACGCTAAACATAAACCAGATTCAGTTGTACATGTATATTATGATTTATCTAATGCTCAAGTTATCTTGTTGTTCTATTGGTTCACAATATAGCCTTCCTTATGAAAGGTTTAGAGATCGAATCATGTTACGGTTAATTTTTAAATTTAATAGTTGTAGGATTATATTTGCCATTGAAATTGAAGATATTTACAAAATTTGCCACTCAAATTGATTTCAATTGGAATGCTTCCTGTTTTATATATATATAGATATGAGACCTTCATACATTTTAAGACACTTAATCATTAATTAAGTATGATTAACTAAATCTCGGGATGGATTGAGAATTTACATTTGGAATAGGCTGACAAATAAAAATTTTCCAATAATTATATTTTATACATGTACACAATTTTTGGGATAAATTTAATGTTGTATTGGACCTTAGAAATATACATATATTAAACTAAAAATTTTGGGTTTGCACTGGGCCGAAGCCCAGTGCATCTTCTGTATATCCGCCCCTGTCGGGACCTAAATCAAGGTGTGAATAGGAAACAAATACTCCATCCGTCTCACTAAACTTGATACATTTCTAAAATAATAAAATTATTCATTTAATAATGTGTGAACCCTATCACTTTTATACTACTTTATACACTCTCATTGATAACCGTATTCAAAAGTTTTGTGCCATGTTTATTGGGATATTGGGATGGAGGGAGTAACAAATATTAGTGTTTTATCTATGTTTGGTCGAGTTTCTCTCGTAATTCGGATTAGTATTGGTTGATATTGTCGATCAAGTTGATACTTGGGTATATTATTTGCTACTTTGTAGGTGAAAGATCGACATTAAGAGCTTACAAGGCTCGAGAGGAAAAACGAGACGAAACGACGAAGAAAGTTGAAGAAAAGGCGTGGAGAAGGCAGAGCGTGGGGCTAGCGAGCGCTAGCCCCTAGCGAGCGCTGGTGCACAGGCAGAACTGGGGGCCAGCGGTCGCTAGCCTCCAGCGACCGCTGACTTCCCTTGCTGGCCCAAGACAGAACGTTGGGGTAGCGCTCGCTACCCCTAGCGAGCGCTACCCCTCTTCAGCTATTTCTCACCCAGCGCTGGGGCCTAGCGACCGCTAGCCCCCAGCGCTCGCTACCTTGGCGCGATCTTCCTCTTCTATTTAAACCTCCTCCGCGTGATTTTCAGAGAGACACCCTACTACCAGTTTTAGTTCGCACTTTTATTTTCCAATCTAGGGTTTAGATCATGAGAGAAAACACTTAGTCTAGATTTTATTTCTCGTTCTTCTTCAATTCAGTTGTGGATTCATTCGTGATTCAAACCCGGAGTATTTTAATGCAGTATTTTTCCATTCAATCAGTGAGTTCTTTAATTGCTTTCTTTATCGCTTTATGATTTATTTCCCTTCTGCCTTATCATTATTTAATTCCCAATTTAGTAATTTAAATCTTTTAATCATGTTCTTCAATCAATTCAAGGCATGTTTAGATTCAGTCTCTTTAATTCTTCGTTCTTAGATTTAGAATTTAATTGCTTTATTAATTTTTGCCTAGGTAATTCGCATTTTAAATTCTTTATTTTAATTCGCCTAGATAGAATCCAAATCCTTCTTTTTAATTGCTTTCTGTTCTTCAACGTGAATGAAGCCCTGTTTAGCCTTCCTTGAGAGTACGATCTGGGTTATGCTTAATTACACTATTAACAATGATCTCGTCCAAATTGCGAGTAGTATAGTTCATTAAGCACGACACATCCCTTCAAGTATATAGGCTGGAAACATTCCTCGTGCCCAATACTGATTCCTTATTGGACAGTGGGTCTGGACTTAACAACGCCACGTACTTAAGGGTATATTTGAGTGAAATAAGTATATCGGCTGGAAACATTCCTCGTGCCCGTTACTGATTCCCTTTATCGGACAGTGGGTCTGGTCTAAACAACGCCACGTACCTATTTGAGTGAAACAATTAGGAAGATTATGGTTAAAACCAACTACTAATATGAAAGTTTAGAAACAAAAATATACTTCTATCTCTTTCGTTATCAATGATCAACTTTGTCTAACAAGTTTTCATAATTTTGATGAAAAAGGGGCATTATGAATTTGATCATGCAAGAAACCACCATAATTAATTTGAATCATTGGTCCAAAAAATTTAGTATTCTCACATCCGCAATAAAATTTATAATTTTGATTCTCATTTTGTCCACGAAAATAATTTCTATTTTGATATTTTTGAATGTCTATGAAAATAATTGGCATTTAAATTTTTTTCATTTATAGCACACTTACTACACAAAACTTAATTTAAAATAATATTTTAGATAGACCAAAACTCAACTAACTACACACAATTTAATTTAAAATTATATATGAAGTGATTTAAAATTATATATCAAGTGAAACTCAAACTCTGATCACTCCATGTCTTCATTAATGTCAAAATAATTTATTAAAATCACATTTTCGTAAAATAAGATAAGTCTAAACAGTGAGGATAAAATTGTCCTTTATTAGGTCCTAATGGAAAAGATAGGATGGGGTATATTATAATTGGAGGTTGTTATAATGTAATAAATCAAAAGATTCAAGACTAATTTTTGGAAGGATTAACACTTTAGACCTAAAATAAATTTCAACAAAATATCCAATTTAAACCATATATACTTTCGATAGCAAAAAAAGTTGAATGTCTCTTCGATATTATAAAAGACCATATCTGAGCATCACTTCAGAGTACTTTAATGCTTGTTAATTTATAAAAAAAGAAAAATTGTGAAGTTATTTAATCGCGGTTTACTAAGTACGAGTTTAAAAATGAATATATATATATATATATATATATATTGATATAGTTATATATTCCTTTATGTCCCACTAAACTTGACACGTTTTATTATTTTAATACACTCAATTAAATATAAATCGTGCCAAATTTAGTGGGACGTAAAGTATTATAGATTTTGACTCTACTGAAATTATATGTGTGGTGTGATATTGATTCCGCCCAATTATATGCGTCCTTTTCCCACCAATCATTGGCCTTTTCATTCATTAATTAATATTTTTATTTCAATATCTATACGTACATGCAAACGTGTGTGTGAAATAAATTATTTTGATTATGATATTATTAGATTAGATGTATACATAATACATCAGTATTTATAGTGTTCTGTACACTAATGTGAGACTCATTTGACAATATAAAAAATACTTTAATTTATAGAGGGGGAAGTTAAAATTTAAAACTTGTCAATGGAAAACGTTGCTTTTGAGTTTTTAATTTTCTTAATTGATATGATATGTACTATAAATTTCCATATACTCGATGATTTTATTTTAGAATATTGTTACTTATAATTATTAATCAGGTGCAGGCTCACTCTAAATAAATACTCCTTATAGCATGACAAATTATTTAAAGTTTAGTTGTGAAATAATAAAAATAGATCTGATTCATTCATATTTTTTATTCAATAAATATAATTAAACTATATCCTAATAAATAAACTTTAGTAGGAAAGAATAATAAATTTCTGTTATTAGGGATAAAATATTTTAAATAAGATATAAATTAAAATTATCTTTTAATTTATGTCATTGATCTAAATAATTTAACAGTCAAAATTTATTTTAGTTAACTCATACAGAACCATTTTTATTTTTATTTTTATTTTTAGTTATAGTTTTGGGAGCAATATTTAATTAATTAAATTTCTATGTAATCGCGCTACCTATCTTGGAATATATGTCTCAACGAATTTTTGCAGTTTACATATCTTCATTGACGTTATGAACATATATCTCCAGTCCATAATATACAACTTTAAAAAGTTAGTCAAGAGTAATTCAAGAAAACCATTTTAATAATAATAATAATAATAATAATAATAATAATAATAATAATAATAATAATAATAATAATAATAATAATAATAATAATAATAACCATATTGAGCTCTTTCTTTTCGTCCGATTAAATTATGACAATACTTAAGTTAATTATTTAGATCAATAGAACAAATTAAAAGATAATTTTGATATATATCTGATTTAAAATATTTTATTCTTAAAAACAGAGAATTTGTTATTCTTTCTGTGTAGGGTTTATTGATTAGGATATATTTTAATTATATTCATTGGATGGAAAATATGGATGATTCAGATTTATTTTTAGTTAACACAAGCATATCTATTTTCATTATAATCATCCCCTATATATATACATATATTAACACAATAATTAATACTACAATTAAAACATAATTAATTACGCGAGTAGAAAATAAAATCTACCAACTCTATAATTTGAACGTAACTACAAACAGTCAAACACGAACAAATCTAACAAACACGAACTGCATGACCCGAATATAATGTTTATTTGGACCCTGTTTTTCCTTTTATCTCTTAATTTTCAAAATAATCATGATGTGATTAGACTTAATTATCCACTAGAGTAATTTTATACTATAATTAATAGAGCACTAGATTCTTATGTTTGACGTTTGATCGTGGACTTGTAAATTCTTGTCTTGTATTGTGCGTGAAAATTGGTGGCCGGAGCACCGAATTATATATATGTCAAGAAAAAAGAAATTCCATTCTTGGGTTTGAATTATTTAAAAGAGAAATTCATTTTTTATATGTATAACGTTTTTGTGGAAAAGTCAGGTGAAACAAAACAACACTTTTTGTTTGCCACGTATATCCCCAACAACAAATTAATTAGGCTGTAAAACTAGTCAACTTTCATCTTATTTCTCATATTCATTTATTATTATAATATCGGGTTGCACTTTTCATTTTTCAATAGTTTTGTTGTTAAGTTAATTATATATTTTTATTTTCCCTTCTATTTTTTTAAATATTAATTATTTGAGTTTTAGAAATTTCATTCCTAAAAATGGTAGGATCCCTAGCTATCCACACTTTTTTAAAACTTTAATTTATATATTTTTTATTGTTGCCAAATTTACTGGAAAAATCTAAAAAAGAAAAGAATGATATATTTAGTGGACCATGAAACAATTAGAAATTTAGACCAAAATTAATACAAAAATAATAAGCAAAAAAAAAAGAAAAAAGAAAATGAGATATTGGATAGGAAAATAAGAAGTGAGATAAATTGACGATCTTAGTGTGAAAAAAAACATAAACTAGAGCATGCTTAAGAATGCGATATCGAACAAAGACTATAAATGTTGCAAGAAATTTGAAAATTTTCTCAAATTAGTCATGTAAAAATCTTAACTAGGTATACCCAACTTATAAATATAAATTTATAATCAAACGACAAAAGATTTAACTGGTTAAAAGCAAGATATGAAAGACTTAATACTCTTTTCGTCTATTAAAATGATTTACATTTTGTATTTTTTGGACATTCACAAAAATAATTTGCATTTCAAATTTTCTATTTATAGTAAGTGAATCCACTATAATCAATATTCACAACTCAATTAACAATAATATCTCAATTAAGACCAACATTTACTCACTACATACAACTTAATTTAAAATAATATATTAAATGAGACTCAAACTCTACTATCAACACTTTCTCATTAAAATCAAAACACATTATTAAAATATGTATTGAGTCAAATCGTAAACCATTTTAGTGAACGAAGAAATTATTGCGTAACGCATAAAATTAAAGCCTATATCTATACAAGGATATATATGTGGGCCCGAGGGGCTAAGGCGACTTTATGTGCCCGGCCGAAAGGAAATATATACGTATGTACTCGTTTTCATGATTTCAAATCTTAACTTTGTCAAATTTTCAAACCAACCATCAAATCAAATAAAAACAATTACCATTTTATTCCCATTGCAAAAAGGCATTAATAATGTTCAAACTCGGTAGCTGAGCGGTCAATGTTTTGACATTCTCCCATTCTCTCTTCTATAAAACCCTCCTCTTCCCCTTCATTTCTATTCAACCACAATCAAATCTCTAACATCACTTCAAATATATTCAACCTAGTTCATACACACACACAGCGTAAAAATGGGTGCACCACTGCAACTCTTAATGACTATGATTTTGGCTCTGTCTGCTTCTTTCGTGATTATTATTGTCGGAAAAATGCTGTTTTCTTGTTGGGTTTTCCCTTATTTTGCGTATAGAAAGCTCAAAGCAAATGGGTTTTCAGGGCCAAAACCTAGTTTCCCTTTCGGAAACTTGAACGATATTAAAAAGCTAAAGATGATATCTTCATCGTCTTCTTCTTCGCCCTTGAGTATATCTAGTGATATACATTCTACTGCATTTCCATACTTCGCTCAATGGCAGAAATTATATGGTAAGGAATCTCACTGCATGTTTATGCATGCGTGCATGTTGTTGAATAGTTTATAATGCAGCAACTAAGAATGTTAAAATAATAATTAATGGAATCTTGGTTTTGTAGGGAAAGTTTTGGTATACTGGCTGGGCATAGAGCCATTCCTTTACATCGCAGACCCTCAATTTCTCAAGGAAGTGAGTGCAGACATAAAAGGCAAAGGTTGGGGAAAACCTAATGTTTTCAAACATGACAGAGAGGCCATGTTTGGGAGTGGCCTCGTCATGGTTGAAGGCGACGATTGGGTCCGCCACCGCCACGTCATCACTCCGGCATTCTCTCCCGCCAATTTAAAGGTAACATCACTAGTAATAACCATTCCATTAATTTGCTGAAATATATATGTATGTGCACGTAGTTAATTGATGTAAATGTATGTAAATAGGCTATGGGAGGGTTAATGGTGGAGTCCGCGAGCGACATGCTAGACCGGTGGTCCGGTCTAGTGAAGTCCGGTCGGCCGGAGATCGATGTGGAGAGAGAGATCATCCGAACGGCCGGAGAGATAATCGCGAAGACGAGCTTCGGCATCAGTTACGACAACGGCAGGAAAGTGTTGGAGAAGTTGAGTGAGGTGCAAATGACGCTCTTCAATTCCAACCGCTACGTTGGGGTTCCATTTGGGAAGTATCTAAACCCTAGAAAAAACCTAAAGGCTAAAGCCCTAGGTGAAGAGATCAACGGCCTCCTCCGCTCGATTATCGAGGAGCGGAGGAAGAAGCCGGTGGCAGGCGCGAAGGACCTCCTCGGCCTGCTCATGGAGGATAATGAGGTGGCGGATGGCCGGAAAAAGAGGGCGTTGACCACCAAGGAATTGGTGGATGAATGCAAGACTTTCTTCTTCGGGGGCCACGAGACGACCGCGCTGTCGCTGACGTGGACGTTGCTCCTCCTCGCGGTGCATCCCGACTGGCAGGAGGAGTTGAGGGAGGAGATTAAGAGAGTGGTCGGAGATGGGGAGATTAAGGATGCAACCATGCTCGGTGGTCTTAGAAAGGTAATTAAGCTCGAATTTAATTATTTGTACTTGTTAAATAATTTGGGATTTCACCTTTCTAAAACATCCAATGACAAATCAAAGCTACTAAATCGGGATGAACAATGAATTGTTCTTTTTTAGAGCAACAAATTTAATATAATAAGACACTAAATAAAGGACTGTTTGTAGTTCTAGCTAGTTGACTTAATGTGTCATTATTTAAAATTCTTTTTTTTTGTTTCTAATGCGGAGTAAATTACTAGTAAAATGGGGAGTGAGATTTGGAATGTTATATGTGAATGAAAATGTAGGTAAGTTGTTGACGACAATAATTCTAGGATCACCCAACGCGTAGGGAGATTCAAACATATATGGCACGCCACGTGGCAGTAGCCGCCTATGTGTTGACTATTATGGTCAGCCTCAGGTGTATTATAGGGTGCTGAAAACCCCTTCCCACACTACGTTGAATTCCCCTTCCTCGCTTCCACCGACCCATGTCTTAATATATCCTCTCTTTTTTTTTTCTCTCTTTTTTTTCATTCTTCAATATTTACTTCCCAAGATTTTTCATTCCTATATATATATATATATATATAACTGAAAATTTTGGACTTGCACTCCACATAAGCCCCAGTGCAGCCATACTGTTAATCTGCCCATGTTCACAACACGTTGCGACTTAAACATTATGCTTAAAGTAAGGCGATGGAGTACTGATGGTAATTTGTTACTGCAGATGGGATGGGTGATGAACGAAGTTTTACGATTATACCCTCCAGCCCCGAACGTGCAAAGGCAAGCGAGGCAGGACATCCAGGTAGGGGAAGTAGTAATTCCGAAGGGAACCAACATGTGGATCGACGTCGTATCGATGCATCGCGACGAGAAACTTTGGGGAAAGGATGTGCACGAATTCAAGCCGGAGAGGTTCGAGGAAAGCATATATGGAGGGTGCTATCACAAGATGGGGTTTTTACCATTCGGATTCGGAGGAAGAATGTGTGTAGGAAGGAATTTGACAGCTATGGAGTACAAAATCATGCTAACCCTAATTCTAACTAGGTTTTCTTTTTCTCTATCCCCAAATTATCGCCATCACCCATCTCACATGCTTTCTCTTAGACCTATGCATGGCATGCCACTCATCTTCAACCCTCTATAATTACCCTTTTTCTCTTTTATTTTATTTTATTTTATTTTTTCTCCTCTTGTTTCTTCAGGGGGTATATGTTTAATTTATTGTATGATTGTATATCCCTCATCAAATTCATGGGGGGTGTGTGATATAAGTTTGTTTTTAGTGTTGATCAGGGTAAATGTTATTTTAATTTTTCTACAAATATCGTATGACAAAAATTTACTATCCATATATTGATAGATCATATATCTAGTGATCACTAGTGACTTATCCCTCATAAATAAAAATGTAATATTATTAAATGTTATAAGTCGATTTATTCTGAGTATAAAAATATGTACTCTTGTCTACAACTATCCATTCATGTCCCAAACTAATTTATTAATCTATTAATTAGCCGTCTCATTAATATGTATATACTCATAATTGTTCGGAACATGACTAAATGGTAATTCTGCAACTTTTTCTCGTCTCCAACTTAATTATATATATACATAACTGAAAAAAAATAGTTTGAAATTTGTACAGTTTAAAAAATATACTATGCTCATACAGTCGTACTCAATTACTCATCCCAAAATTGAATAAGAAAATGATCTTACTATTCATCACAAACTATTAGTTCATATTTCATATATGTAATAGTAAAACTCTAATTATCTTAATTCGTTTATTTGTATAATTGCAATCTTTAAACACCCTACATTTGATAAAAAAATACATATAATGAATATTTTTATGAGTGGCGTATCATCCAAAAGCAAATTATAAAACAATTTTACAATTCACTTTCACCCCAAATTATGAACTTTCGTATCTCATGCCAAAATTTAATATTCGTAAATTAATAGAATACAAGAATTTGTATTGGTGTTTTTTAAAAACTAATTGTCGTCACCAGAAGGCATCGCCGTTGCTCAGAATTTGACGACAATTGTATTTATAATTAGTAGCTGGCTTTGCATCTGTCAACAAACTATCTGGTAGGGGTATTTCGGATAATTAAGCACAAGATGAGGATTCCGATGCATCGGAGCACGGATGCGCGGGCTTTGAGCACTGAAGAACGTATTGGTTGAGCAAGTAAAAAAATGCAACTCGTTTCATTTCTATAAGTCATGCTACATCATAAAACATACTTAGCAAACCCAGATAGCATAATAAACGGCACAGTTCAATCTAAAAGATAAAACAAGAAGGAAGCAAATTTAGAGATTGTCCTAATATGCTCTCACAAAATTTAGATCCAATAGTGGTTCTATTTCTTCTTTTCACCACCACCAGCAGCCCTGTATAAATAACAAAAAAGGATTAGTCATACAAAAGAAAATACTATTTGACCATACCCAAACTCAGTATGCTGCAAAATGGCATCATAAAAATAATTTCAATCGTGCCAATCACCTCATCTTCCTGAGTGCGCCCGCCATCTCCTCTCTCTTCTTCTTTGCCCTCTTGTGGGTGCCCAACTTTCGCTTGGCTACCTTCAATGCACGCTTGTCCTTTCCAACTTTAAGAAGCTCAGTAATCCTCTTTTCATATGGAGCGAATCCAGCTACTTCTCTGATAAGACTCCTTACGAAATGTACTCGCTTGCTTGTTTTCTGCATTAAAATCATATATTTAGCACATAAATAAGCTGGAAGGACGACTGGTAGCTAAAGCAAGGAAAAACGGTTTCTTGAGCAACAAATTATAATGACATAAATGTCTGACATTTCCTACCTTTCAATTTTCTAAGCTTCCAGAAAATGGAAAACTGCCAACCTCTAGAAACACTACTCCTTCAAAGATATCAACTTAAAGAGTTGGTGTATCACTAAATTACGCATGCAGCTAATGGTAGTACAAGATGATCCCCAAATTCAAATGATAGGACATTCGGACTCCATATTCTTAACATGTTATACTTGGAATTCTCGGTGACAATCATATATAGAGTTAAAAATTATTATTCAACGGCTGAAAATCCAGAACAGGACTATATTTAGCACAAATAAGATCCACGAGAGAACAAAATCGAGAAGTATATCTAATGAAAAATACATGTTGAAGGTGATTGCTAAGCCAACTAAAATGAGATGATCGGCTGTATTAAGATAGAATTCTTATGAAATTGCAGTAACAAAAAGTATAAAAACTTACTCCTTTCCTATCTGAGGGTCGCGGCGCTAATTCCTTCGGGGTAACGATATGCCCCTTCTTCAATCCAACAAACAGCCCACTGTTCTGTTGCTTTGGTGCCATCGCCTACATCCAATCAAACAAAAATTCACTTCATTTTCTAATTAAACGAAAATGATTAAGAGCTTTGCGCCACAACAGCATTGGCGTAGCTTGATTCTCCACCAATTTATTTTTTTTTAAATTAATTAAACAAAAACACATTTCTAAGATTTCTCGGGAATGAATCAAACCGACCTTCAGAAACCACGTATTGATATTATAGAAATCAGAACTAGTTGGTGTACCAAGAGTATGCAGCTTACCGTTGTTCGATCCGTTTACAGTCTGCGGCACAGTTTGTGCGTGAAAAGGTTAGGGTTTTGAGCGGCAGATTATATATGAAGCCGTGAGGATTTATGATGGCGGAGGATAAAATGGGAATCCCGTACATATAATATAAATATTGCTTATGGGCCTAACCAAGCGACCCATTAGATGTTTGGGCCTTGTTTAAGTAGTTCGGAATTTGAATTCATTTATTTGGAAATTCCGATTTTCCTTTTATTTTCCGGCTTCAGTAATCAGTAGGCGGCGATATGAACTTTTTTATTCAGTTTTTCCATATTGAGGGAAGAAGAAAAGTAGTACGTGGAGGAGGTTCTCACTTCTCATACAGTCAATAGCAACGGTTAGTTGAGTTGATTAGGAAGTGGCGTGGTGTTGACTGGCAGCGAAGACAACTACCAAACTTCAATTCCTCTGGGTTTTGTTAATTTTCTTCAGCATCTCACCTCATTCATAGATAGCAGTCATTAAAGAACTCTATATGATTACAGATTGCTACCAAACTGAAACCCTCTTCCATTGCCTCCATTTTTACTTTGTTTCCTTCACCCCAAAGCAAGTAACTTTTTAACTTCCAGAAATATTTCCGGACTTTGTTGCTTCAATTCCTCCTTCTATTGAATCAGTTCCAGATTTTTCTACTTTTCATCATCCCCTACGAGATCAGTGTATGGTTCTGCTGCAATAAAGATGTGGTGATGTTACAGTTTGTATCATTACTATTTTATTTATTTGTGTACTCAATCATAGTGCTTGTTGATTACATTATCCTCATCTCTGTCTATATATATTAATTACGACCCATCCTCTTTAACTCCGCCACTTCGCCAGAAGAATAAAAAAATAGAAAATTTCCAATCTTCTCGCTTTCTCGCACACCCCAGCTGCAATCTAACTGTTTTTATCCTAGTGCTATATGCGATTGGCTCGTGAGTTCATTCTATTACTAAGAAGTGATGCATTAATAGTGGGATGCAATGTCGATTATCTGCGGTTTGCCTCTTCTTGAGTGTGTGTATTGCATAGGATGCGCGAGGTGGGCGTGGAAGCGGTGTTTGCACACCGCAGGCCACGACAGTGAGTCGTGGGGACTCGCTACTCCTGAAGAGTTTGAGCCGGTTCCAAGGCTCTGCAAGTACATTTTAGCTGTCTACGAGAATGATCTACGGCGCCCCCTCTGGGAGCCGCCCAGTGGGTATGGAATTGATCCCGATTGTGTAGTTGTTAGGAAGAATTACGAGGAATTGCTTGGCCAAGCGCCTCCCTATTTCATATACCTTGATCACGATCATAATGATATTGTTGTTGCCATAAGGGGTCTTAATTTAGCTAAGGAGAGTGATTATGCAGTTTTACTAGATAACAAGCTGGGGAAGAGGAAATTTGATGGAGGTTATGTCCACAACGGGCTGTTGAAGGCGGCCGGTTGTGTCTTGAATGCTGAGTGTGACGTTTTGAAGGAATTGGTTGTGAAGTATCCAAGTTATACCTTAACATTCACGGGGCATTCGTTAGGCTCTGGAGTGGCGGCGTTGTTGACTGTGGTGTTAGTGGAGAATCGGCATAGATTGGGGGACATTGAGAGAGCAAGGATCAGGTGTTATGCTATTGCACCGGCTAGATGCATGTCGCTTAATCTGGCTGTGAGATATGCTGATGTTATTAACTCTGTTGTGCTTCAGGTACGTTGCTGTGTATCCTTGTGCCTTTTGTGATTTAGTTTCTATGCGATGTTCATGTCTTGTGCTAATTGAAGCTTTTCTTTTTTCTTGGTATTGGATTTTCTGAATGCTAAGATAGCAGCAGCACAATTACATTTCTTTCTTTGAGATGATGCTGAATAGAGATATACAGTTATAGTTCAGTAAAAAATGAAGTTATGCAGCCATAGTAGTTGGAGTACCAATATTTGATAATACTAGAACTCCTCATGAAAGTGAGTTTCTCCAGCTACCGGCATGTATGGCCCCTGCCTACTGATTTTACATATTAAGAAAAAGGAAGAATAATTAGGCATTCACATATAAAACAATATGTAGGAATTTTACGAAATTTATTAGGAATATCACGTTGTTGTTCTTAAATCTTACTGAACTATTATGCAGCTTCGTATCAGTCTGAATATTCAAACTGCTCTACACCTGACTTATGCTATGCAATTCTATTTTGTTTGAAAGTGGAAGAAAAGGAATTGCTATACAACCTGCTTAATTTGATCTGCATAACTGCATCTGACTTTTGACTATTTTTTGTGTAAGCTTGTGTTCAGTTAACCTGACTAGATAGTATTTTTGGTTGGAAGTAGAATCCTATTGAAACGCATTCATGTCACTCCAACAGCCATGGAAGAAAAGGAATTGCTATACATGCTTGTTGAAATATGATATATAGATTAAATATGGGACTTCTCTTTCTTGAAACAGGATGATTTTTTGCCTCGAACAGCCACTCCATTGGAAGATATATTCAAGTCTCTTTTCTGGTAAAATGAATTAGCTAGTTGTTTGCCAATGCATATATTTGCGTATACATTATTCTTCTTCTGCTGAAATCAATAAAAAAAAATCTTTTCACACCTTATCAGTTTGCCATGCTTATTATGCCTGAGATGCTTGGGAGATACATGCATACCCGAGGACAAAATGCTTAAAGATCCAAGAAGGTTGTACGCACCTGGTCGCCTCTATCACATTGTGGAGAGAAAGCCTTTCAGGCAAGTGGTAGTATATCCATGGCGAATGGCATGCTCTTATACCTGCTAACTATATTGTACACAATGAAGAAAATACTAGTGTCCCGAAATTAGAGTTGAGAAGTTTGAGATGTTAGTGCAAATTTTGTTATCATCTCACTTCATCAAACGTCCTTCTACTGATATAGGTGTGGAAGATTTCCTCCAGTTGTGAAAACAGCGGTGCCCGTGGATGGAAGATTCGAGCATGTAGTTCTCTCTTGTAATGCCACTTCTGATCATGCTATTATTTGGATAGAGAGAGAAGCAGAAAGGGCTTTAGAAGTAAGTCTCTCTGTTATTGATTTGTTACTCTGGTTCTTTCATGTATGCCTTCCGTTAAAATAATGTTTTGCTACTCAGTCTCAAGATTCAAGATTTTCAATACCCTTCTCGTTTCAAACGTCATTAATTCAGTCTTTCCAACTTAATTGACGTATGATTATGTGAAATACAGTTGATGCAAGAGAAAGATCAGATATTGGAGATTCCAGCACGACAAAGAATGGAGAGGCAGGAGTCGTTAACCAAAGATCACAGCCAGGAGTACCAGGCCGCTCTACATAGAGCTGTTGCTTTAGCTGTTCCCCATGCTTTCTTGCCATCACAATACGGGACCTTTGACGAAACTGACGAATTAGAGTCACAGCAATCTATAGGAGATTGTTCGACGGAATCATCTTCTAAAAGCAAGGGTAGAGAGAGCTGGGACGAGCTGATCGAGAGCCTTTTTGAGAGGGACGAGTCTGGTCACTTATTGCTGAAGAGACCACTACTTGAGTGATACATATATGGTGTGTATCAGAATCAGATATCATTCTTTTGTTCAATATCTGTGTATTCTTTGTGTGATTATGTTGTTTATTCATAGAATACATGATGCCTTGGATAGTTGGGTGTATGAATTAAGACAACATCAATTATACTACAAATTAAAAGAAAATTAACAACTTGTATAGATGTGAGCGCACTATTTTAAACACAAAAATAGGTATAGAATAGAGCAAGCAGAGTATCGTATCCACAAGAACTGATATACGAAAACACACTAATTCACGTAGAAATTCAATTATTATCTAGACAAACAAGAATATTGATGTGATCGAAGCAATACGAAACAATAATAGAATATTGACGTGGAAATGGAATGCCCTTCAGCAGCAGGAGCGCCATATTCAGAGATTTGAATCCAGAGAACACTCAACGGCTACTCTCAGCCATAAATCATATTTCTCATATATCCGATCCCTCTCAGTCTCACTCCAACTATACTCGCATATTCAAATTCTTCAATGGCTCACCTAGTAGCTGACTCCATTACTGTAAAATCAAATCAGTGCTCCAATCCATCATCAAATATCCGAGTTATAGGCAAAATCAGGGGTTTGACACCCGGGAGTCTGAATCCTTAACCCAATATTCAAAGCCATGGATTACTGTCAAAAATCCTGAAGGAAACAACTCATCTGAAAAGTGTAAAGTCTCTTTTGAGATTCAGGCCACCAGGTAATTTTGTTCCCCTTCTTTTAAATTTACTTTTCCTTAATTCATGATTTGTTTATTGTAATTGGACTTTGTGTTAATTGGGTTTGTAAGGGAAGTTGGAATTCGTAGTGGTGTAATGCGTAAATTCTTGTTTGTATTGTTAATTTCTCTTGGTGTAGTAATTATTAGCTCAAATCGAGGCAGTATATGAGCTGGATTGTACATTGATAATATTTTTGTTCCATGTCTGGAATTTATCTTTTCTCTATACGCATATTGAATTCCTACACAGAAATAATGACATCATAATAATTCTTTGAGTAGGTTTCTATGCGACTATATCAGCAGTTACGATTTGAATGTCTACTGTAGTAGTGTATTAAGTCATCTATTTGAAGAAAAACAGACATCTTAAGACACAAAATTCTTACTCTTCTATAATTGTTGTGTATCATCTATTTGTAGAAGGCATGATTATGAGCTGGATATTGCTATGACCAACATGAAGAAGTTGATCAAATATATTCAAGAGAGATACAACTCTTGGTGTTAGAATTATTTGAGGGTCGAAATGTATCTGTCATTGCTTTGGGTGCAAAAGGAAGTAGGAAAACTTTCACCATCCAGGTTCTTTCTTTTCTTTGTTGCGTGCATATCTTTTCTTGATATCCTTTACTGCTGAATTTAATAAATAGATGCTAATGTACTTTTTCTACTCTACCTATTGAAGGGATCTCAAGAGAAACCAGGTTTAGCAGTGATGGCAATGTCTGAAATCCTTGCAAAGGCAAACGAGTTGGGGAAGTCTGTTTCCATATCTCTATATGAAATATTACAAGAACAAGTGAAGGATCTCTTGAACCCCAACCATCCTGCTATCTATTAGATGATGCTCATGGCAAAGTCAACATCATTGGACTTTCTAAGGTAAGAATTATAGTTTTGTGTTTACAGGTTTTATGAGCATTATCCTTCTCTTAAGCTTCATTCTTAATTATCTGAATTATTGTGTCTTTTTTCAGGTTCCTGTGAATTCTATTGCAGAATTCCATAATATGTACTTTACTCAGGGCCTTTCACTGAATATTCAGAAAGTAGCAACTGATCAGTCACGCCAGAAGGGCTTGATGGTGCATATATCGTCTGATGATGACAATGTGAAAGGCAAGCTGGCCAACAAAATCAATTTTGTTGACCTAGCAGGTGTTTACGATATGAACATTTATATGCATTTTGGATTATATTCATCCTTCAAATGATGTCTTATATTCCCTTAAAATTAAGTTATATTGCAATACATCTTTTCAGGTTATGAGGATCTCCGACAAAATAGCAAACAAGGGAACATAATCGAGAGTAATAAGAAATATAAGTCGTTTTACGCCTTGTTGAATGTCATTAGTGCTGTTAATGCCAATGAGACGAGAGTACCATATCGCGAAAGTATACTTGCTCGAATTTTACAAGACTCCATTTGTGGAGGCAATCATGTTTTACTCCTCACTTGCTTGGTACTTGAGCTCTATTAATTCTTTTGCATCAATCTTATTAATCACCTAAAAGGTATTGTAATCTTTGGATTCATTGATGTAGAACCCTTGGTTTTGCCAAGACTCTCTTAGCTCCATAAGTTTAGTATCTCGGTCTTGCCGAACCATCAAACAAGTGTTGACTGACTCAACCAATAGAAGTCAGAGCTCAGCAAAAGTGAAGGTACTTTCAACATTTGAAAGTGGGAGGAAAATGCCAGCTTCCTTGAGTGCGAAGAAACAGGTTGGACATAGTCAGCTAGTTTCTAATACAAAGCATAATCGCAGCTTGGAGGGAAGGTAAAATTACTTTAACTTGAGGTTAGAGATAATGCTGGATTTTCTTATAATACGTTCTTACTTTTTGGTTTTGTAGGAAGCTCTTTCATGAAGTGAAGAATGTCAACTCAAAACCGGTATTCTGTCTTAAATAGTGCAACTTTTTAAGACAATGTTATCTCTTGCACTGAAAAGAGCACCCATGCATTCAATATAAAATTACAAAAATAGTGAAATTGAGAGCCCAAACTTCTAGCAAGACGTTGTCTGATTTAGTATATCATTCAATATGCTCTTCTTTGACAATGATGCAGTTGAGATGCCAATCTGAAGACATTTCATGCCACAAGTCCAAAATCCTACCAAATGTTGCTTTAGTTGTTGCACCATTTTCGTTAAAAGAGGTACAGAATTGATCATGGTTTTGCATCTTTCTCAACAATGTCTTTAATGATTATATATGTGAATATTGCAGACTCCACTAGAAGAATTTAATTCAGAACGTAGTTCATTTGTGGAACAGATTGAAGTTCCATATTCTGAAACTCCTGAGTCACAACGCATGTTAAAGTTGGAGAATTCTCCAAGTGCCACTGCTCCTGATTCAACTATCTTGATGAAAACGGTAATAAAATGTACCCAAACTCCAAAGTTTGTAACTTGGCTTTGTAAATGCGTTATGATAACATGAAAATTTGAGTCTTCAGGATATTAAGCTATATGAGCCTGAAGGAACTATTGGTGCTATTTCAGATGCAAATATTGGTATGCAGTTCGAAGCAGGTACTTTGATATATTCATACTATATTATATATGCTTTTAACAGTTGAAACTTGAAATCATTTTCGCTGTTTTATGACAAAAACTCAGCTAATAGTACATGTGAGGAGAACAACTATTTATACAAGAAAAATGAAGGATCCCCACCACTCAGAGAAAGAATTAGAGGAATAACTAACAACCTAAAGACTCTATTTGAATCAACTCCATCGACAATTGAGATGCCAGTGGAGATAGCTACACCATGTGCCAATCAAGTGAACTGTAATGATAATCTGGAACCAAATACCCCAGCAATGGAGCCTAACAATGCAAACCATTGTAGTCCTCAGGGTGCTTTTAGCAACCGTAGTTCTAAACTAAAGGTATGTGACATAACAAATAGCCAACTAAATGTATGCTCTACTGTTATGCATTTTGGATTTCTTACTGATTCTGATTCCTTGTGATGCAGCATTCCCTTGTCCACGAGTACCTTAACTTTTTGAATTCTGCCAGTAAGTTCGCCTCAATGGTTTTCAATACTGACTCGTTTTGCTGTAACTTATCATTGAAAATTTTCATTCAAAAAGAGTAAATTTCTCTTTCCCAAGTGCTCTAAGTTAGTCTTTGTTCTTCTTATTCGCAGAGAAGAATTGAAGAAGGTGAAGGTGTGATAAATTTCTTACATCTCTAAATACTTTAATGTTACTTCACTACTTTCAGTAATTAGTGTGTAATCTAATATACTTTTACGTATATCAACAGGGTATTGGAGAAAAGAGGGCGACGTACATTATGGAAATGCGCGAAGAGTCTCCTGAGCCTTTCAAAAGTGTAAGAACATCTTTTGAAGTAAATAGGTCTTTAAATTGCATCTTTTTATGCATAGTCTGAATAACGTTCTTTTCTACAGCTTGATGATTTACAAGATATTGGCCTTTCAGCAAAGCAGGTAAGTAAAACCATTTTCAGTTCATAACTTTCAAGTTTCAACTACGACGTGTTTACATTTTTTTCCCTAATATATAAGCAGATTAAAGGCATGATGAAACACGTTGCTGGAGGCCTTTTTGAACATATCTAAGAGTCATACCACGACCAGATGTTGCTCGCTACATGTGTGGAGACTCTCATTGACTTGTTTCTCACAGTATTATACACCTAAATTGTATTTATTTCTTATACATGTGTAATTAATATTTTGAAATCTTTCAATTGCTAATCGGTAAAAATTGTTCAAGGCTTCTAGCACTCCAAAGTCAAATGATTTTTTATTTTGATTATTTTATTTAACTATCGATCAATTCAAATAATTATGGTAATGATTATTGATGCTAATAAAGACATATTTTAATTTTCGATCTGAAATCACTAACTAAATAAGTGTAGCTTATTTTATTTGTGTATTTCGTTTGCTTTCTTCTATGTTATTCGTCGTGTTTATTTTACACACCGAATTTTGATGAATGTCGCCGAAATTATTGGACAATTTTAAATATTAAAATATATACTACAAAATTATCAGAATCTAATAATTGGTCCTAGATGAGATTCATGATATTTTATTTTGGATCGACAGATTTACAAAGCAAAAGTTAAAAAAGAAAAGAAAAAAGAGCGGCAAAAAGAAAAGCAAAAAGGGTTGATTCTGGGAGAGGTAAGCGAAAGAAAGGCAAGTGCTATGCTTATGGAATTTGGAATCTCGACTTTTTAAAGTCATAATTTATTACTGCCAAGGTTGGAGGCTTCATCGGCAAAACAACAAACACGTAGTGGGCATCCCCACTTTCTGTCTTGACTAACACCAGTGGGCAGCTCAGATGCCACTACTTTTTCCTACTCACCACGACTTAGTTTAACTCCTTTCACAAATAACTATCTTATTTTTCACGCAGCCATAAATTACGAATTCATTAGTTTGTGACATAACGAAGATGGGGAGTGAAGGGGAAATCGGTGATTGCGATTCGCCGATATTTGTGGCTGTTGGGCGGAATTTGAAGATAGGGAAGTCGTTGCTGACTTGGGCAGTAGAGAATTTTGGTGGCAGCAAGATTTGCCTTATACACGTTCATCATCATCAGCCTGCGAGTTTCGCGTCGCTCTGTAAGCTTCTTGATATTAATGTTTATTCGATTACAGTTTTGTGTGGGTTGGATTTGATGATGTGGGAAATCATGAGAAGTTATTGATTTGTTTATTGGATTTCTGTTTCTCAAAATTCTCATGGACGACGGTCACGTTCTTTCAGTTTCTGTTATTTGATAGGTATTTGGATTTGGATTTAAATGTGTTTTTTTTTGTTTGTTTGTTTCTCTATTAAAGATGCCTGTTTTCTAAAATCTTTGTGCTTCTCTATCGTGTGATTTGATCTCTCGATGAACTTTGTGCTTATTTTCGATTTAATTTAATTTTGTGGAAGCATGCTGCTTTGATGTCACACATTCTGGTAGGATTTAGAATATATTGTTGGTTCTGCTTGAGTTGATGCAAAGGTACATTGTTTTCGAGCTAATTTTGTGTTATTTTTGATAAAAGTATTGTAGTTCCTCTATTGTTGCTTACTGTTAGTCATTAACAAAATTTATAACTCAAGAGCCTGATTAGTCTAGGCACGAAGAGTAAACATAAGTTCACTTTTATTTTTATGTAACTACATTCATTTTGAGGAGATGCATGAGTTTAAATTGATGTTCATGTTAGTATAGTTCACCTCTTTGTTTTATGTGTTCCATTTATGTTGTTAATAGCATTTATCAGCTGCCAGGTCATTAGCTACTATATATGCTTCTTCATTTGTATAATTTCTGTTAGTATTTTTGTCACTTTTAGTGCCTTTGCCATTGCTTTGAACTGAAGTCTTTCTTTTACCATGCTTGCAGTGAGTGGAAAGCTGTCAACAAGCAACCTTAAAACTCGGGCAATTAAGCCATACCAGGAAAATGAAGCATCTAGGGCTCAAAAACTTATAAACGAATATGTTCTCTTCCTATCGAAGATGGGGGTAAACATTTTTTTACCAATTGTCGTGCATACCTTATCGAATGTTATATCAACATATGGATGACATATATCATCTACTTGTTTATGTTTACAATTTTGAGGTATATTCGCCTTATACTATAAATTCCTCAAGCCAAAAAGTATTCGAGCAACTAATGGTAGTTTAACAATATTATAGAGTTTTGTATGAGCTGTAATTTAAAACTGTCAGTTTCCTTTATTCTACAGAAACAAGCTGATAAGATCTGGATAGAAATGAGAGAGATTGAGAAAGGGATTTTACAACTTATCACAAAATACAGAATTGGAAGGCTCATCATGGGAGCTGCAGCAGATACATTTACCCCAAAGTATGCTGTTATTCTATATATTGATGTGATGTTCTATTGGATCTTGTTGCTTTTATTGACCTTGGGATGTTGTGTATGGTAGTTTTTGTTGTATCATGTATGAAATTTTCATTTAAACTATGTGATACATGGTGTCACCTGCAGTTCTTGTTTTGTGTAGTATAAAATGTTCTAATGAAGTTTCCAGTTCCGAGATAGAAGTAGGGAAATTTTGCAGATTACCGTGTTACATTTCATTCCTCTGGTTAAAGCGTTTTACATGATAATGAATTTATTCAGTCATTGCTTAGATAACTAACATTTAATCAGTTCATGTTCAGTTCAATAGTCTAAAGAGTTACAATACTAGTAGTGTTGATTTTTGGTGCAGCTTACTAGAATAACCACCTCTTCATGTCAAAAGTTAATTAATAGTGGGAAGGTTTGTGCCAGAACTGTGAAAGATTGATGGAATTTAAAAAATTTACTAGTACTAGAACATGATATTATGCTAAAGGCTAATACTTTTGAGTACAAAACCGCCTGTTTAAGACAATTGGTAGTATTATAGGTTCTGTCGACATTACTGAAATGTCACAGAAACAGATACTCAGTACATACTGCCGCTGAAGAATTTATCAACAAGAATCATTAAGTTTTCACATCAAGATCGAAAGAATTTAGTTGACTTACCTTATTCAAGTAGATAGCTCCTCTCCAGAGAAATGAGTTTCTTTTACCTGTACATTTCAAGCACTGTAGTTAATAATGTTCAATTACTAATATTGACTAATCTAGATTGCAGGAAGCTTGCAACGACAAATGCCAGTAAAGCTATGATGGTCTGCCAACAAGCTCCATCATCATGCCATATCTGGTTTATTTCAAAAGGGAAGCTCATATATGAAAGGTGGGCAAATTGTGTTTGTAAGCTATGATTTGAGTTCTACTGGGGGCCTCTGATTCTCTGACTATACAGATGTTGTAGAATGATTTTTCAGGCAAAAATGGTCTATTTTATTATTTTTTTAATTGTTATTATGTATTTGTGGAAGACATTCAATGGCATGTTTTGGAAGACAACTGCAAGCAGATGCTAAGTTAGCAACCTATTCCCCGTGCTTGTATCTTTTTTTTTTTTTACCTAAGATCATATGGAAGAAAATGATAATATTTGTATGCCAACACTTTACTCTATTTTGTGATTTCTTGTATCACCTGTAATGCCTTTATGAAAGCCGCATGTAACATTTCTTTATTATCTATTTTAGAAGGAGAAATCATCATATTTAGTAACTGACATTCATTCTCTTGGTTATTAGGCCTGTTGGCTTTCGTTCTCATTCAACCACCGTTGTGCCTTTATCACCTTCAATAGTTGGAGGTGGAATGGCACTAACCAGTAATCCAAAGGAAAACATGGATGTCAAAGTCGAACCTGTTAAGGAATTTGGGCACTCAAGCACATTAACAGAAAAGGTAGATGGAACATTAAGCACGCCTTCAATAGTGGACAAAAGCTGCGAGACAATTCAAGATGATTCACCTTTATTCTTGAAAGTGGAGTTTCCAGAACATATGCCACGTTCACTTTCTAGCACTTCACTGGTATGATAGAGATTTGAAGTATTGAATTTATCATCGTGTATAGTTTGGTATGACTGAAAATGATTATATCTTAGGGACTTTTTGGACCATCCGGATGAAAGAAATATGTTTGTAATATTCCTAGACCATGTATGTTGGTATGGCTCCACACATAGGTAGTTAATTTTTTAGTTTAATGCACTTGAAGGGACTAGTTCTCGTTCACTCATGATGTAATTAATGATAGGGTCCTTGAACATGGCATGCATATGGTTGCAGCTGAAATATGTTTTATATATTTTGAACTTGACAAAGAAAATATTCCAGGATTCTGAATTCGAAGAACAAGACACGTATGACCTACAGAAGGAGCAAAAACACCCTATGATAGTTGATGAGAAGTCTAAACAGACACCAATTAAAGAACCGTTGCAATGGAGAGCTGGAGAAGATGTCTTAGAGGCCTTGAGTAAGGTAAACAGATTATGTGCTCTTTTCTTCCAGTCGTATGTTGCCATGCTGCTTTTGTTGCATTTTGAACCCCTTTTCGTTTGACAATCTGTTTCCATAAGGGTAGTTATAATAGTATAGTAAAGCACCCTAGATTCTGCCAGTAGCGGGTATTGATATCTCTTTCTTAGAGTTGGATGAAAGTGAATTATGCGAAATATCTTTGGATCTTGAATATCACTATATTGCGTGAAGGAAAATCATCAGGGAGAAAAATACTTGTTTTCAATCTATCATAAAGTTACCAAAGCGAAACATGACATGATTTATCTGAAAAACCATGAAATGGCTTATTTCTGTCCTCTGACATTTACGTGATTTCAGAAGTTTTAGTTTCCTTCTAAAGTTCTCATAATTACCTGCACGAATATTTGTTGGTGAACTCCATTCTATTTATTATGAATCTAGAAATATTCCATCATTTCATGCGTGTAATGCATCATACTACTTTTCAGGCTGAGGCAACAGAAAGTCTTTGCGAGGAGGAACGTAAGAGAATTGAAGAAATTGAGGAACTCTTGGTCAAACAAGGGCAAGAAACTGAGGCTATGAAAAATCAGCATGATCAAATTTTATCAGAACTGCAGCTGATCCAGAACCAGAAGCCTGCACTAGAAATGCAACTAAGTGAGGCCCGCTGCTCGGAGAGAGAGCTAGAAGACAAGATAGTTCAAGCTGTGAATCTCTTGATAACGTTTAAGGGAAAGCGGGATGAACTGCAAATGGAGTATGATTCTGCTACAAGAAAAAATAATAAATATAGGGCATTGCAGACAGATGATCCTTCCGTAACTTCACCTGCACATTTTTTTGGAACCAGTTTCTCTGATATCATCGAGGCTACTGAAAACTTCAAACCATCGCAAAAAATTGGGGAGGGAAGATATGGAAGTGTTTTTAAGGGAATGCTTGGCAATAACAAAGTAGCTATAAAGATGTTGCCATCCTCGGGTTCTCAGAGTGATTCTGAGTTCAAAATTGAGGTATTCTTTTCAGAACCTTAAGGGTTCCTATGTTATTATTGCCAACTGTGTGTGTTTTTGTTACTTGATCCGTCTCTACATGAAAATACGTGTTTCACAAAGGTTTTGTTTCAAAAGCTGTCAGTAATAGAAACTCTGGCAATATCATCATAAAGTTCGTAGTATTCTTTTTTCAGAAAATCTTAAAGTTTTGGGTACTCATCTTCTGTGTGTACCAAATATCTAATTCTGTCAATACAGGTGGAAATTTTGTCGAGAGTGAGACATCCCAATCTCGTTACACTTTTTGGCGCCTGTCTGGAGTCCAGATCACTCATATATGAGTACATTGATAATGGCAGCCTTGAAGATTACCTCTCCAATCCTGCCAAAGCTTGTTTTCTTCCATGGAAAACTCGGATAAGGATTGCTATTGACATTTGCTCTGCCCTCATGTTCTTGCATGCAAACGACACTTGTAATGTGCACGGGAATTTGAAACCCTCAAATATTCTCCTTGATGCACATTTTGTCACAAAATTAAGTGAATTTGGTGTCTCTAATTTGGTGTCCCAGAATGAGAATCATCCAAGCCTGCACACAAATAATCCAGAAAATCTAGAGTACATCGATCCAGAATCTCTTGAAACCGGGGAGCTTACCAAGGAATCTGATGTCTATTCATTTGGAATGGTACTGTTGAGACTATTAACTGCGAGAGCAGCTACAGGGGCAGTGAGGGATGTGAAATGTGCTCTGGAACGAGGAAAGTTAGGCACTATCCTAGACACGTCGGCTGGGGAATGGCCCCTCGAGCAAGCCAAGAAGTTAGCTAGTTTGGCTTTGAAATGCTGTGAAAAGGATAGCATGGACCGACCAAATCTGGTATCAGAGATCTGGGCTGTACTTGCACCGATGAGAGAGCTGTGCTCCACCTCATCATCTGTGGATTCCGGGAGTCAGCGAAAAGTACCTTCCCATTTCGTCTGTCCCATTTTCCAGGTAAGTTGCAAAAGCATGTTCTAGCCGAAGAAATTTATGAACCTTCTGCATCCTGATTGAGAGTGGTGTGCATCGTTTGTGTTGCAGGATGTTATGAAAGATCCGCATATAGCCGGAGACGGCTACACATACGAAGGAGATGCCATACAAGGGTGGTTCAGCAGTGGCCACAGTACTTCCCCCATGACAAATCTCAAGCTAGACAATTGTGAGCTCATTCCAAATTATGCCCTTTATTATGCCATTCAGGAGTGGCAACAAAATGCATAGACACGCACTTTCCTCTTTTCTCTTCCCTTTTCAACTAAATTATTTATACATACCAACTTTACTGGCACCCCATATAGTTTCAATTGAAACTAATTTCACATTGTACCCTATATCATCCAACCCCAACAATGCATGGTTGTATGAATTTATAGCAGTTAGTTACTACTAGTTTTCCCAACTTAAATATTGCTAGTCCTTTTGAGTCTACTAACTTAGTGATATTGATATGTTGCTGAAAGAAAATAAATAATTCAGTTCATAGAATCATAGTGAAAAAAGGAAGAAATATCAATTAAAACTAGCCTTCACTAACTTCTTTAAAGATCCGATTTTTTTTTTTCATTTTAGTAGTAAAAAAACTATATATAACTATTTAATAATTATAAATTGATAAGTAATTTAGAAACATAGATGAAATTGAATGTGAGGAATCGATGAACAAGTGGCGCGTTAACCTCAATTTCCCTCCCGAAAACTCTCTCGTCCACGGCTCTCCCTCAATGCCCTCTTCTCCTTTCTCTCATAATCAACCCCACTCTCTCCCCCTCTCTCTCTAAGAAAAAGAGCAGAAAATGAAAATGGTAACCTCTCTTTCCGGATAACGCAATTTCTACTTTCTCACAAACCACTACTATCAACTCTCGCACAGATTCACACCAAAATCGAATAAAAAATGTCGGGTGGAATCGGCCCATCAAGCGACATAACTCTCCCCAGCGAAGACCACGACCACGACCACCCCGAAACAGCCAACGCCGCCCTAAAGCCCGGCGGAAAACCCTCCCGCCACGGCGGCACCCTCTTCACCTTCCGCCAGCTCAACGCCCTCGCCGTCGCAGTCGTCCTCTCCACCAGCGGCATGGTCAGCGTCGAGGACTTCGCCTTCGTCGTCTTCTCCCTAATCTACATACACTTCATCGCCAAGTTCGCCTTCCCCCTCACATCCGGCCACACCGATCTGCCCGTTTTCGGCGAGAGCAACAAAATCCTCGGCCTCTACGTGGGTGTGGGGGCGGTGATCGGCCTATTCCTTCCGATCGCGTACATATTCGAGGGCGTGTTCGAGGGGGATAAGGAGGGGATCAAGGCGGCGGCGCCGCATGTTTTCCTCCTGGCGAGCCAGGTGTTCATGGAGGGGGTGTCGTCTTCGAGCGGGTTCTCGGTGCCGATTCGCGTGTTCGTGCCGGTGTTCTTCAATTCGAGGCGGATCTTCACGATCGCGGATTGGGTGAGGAGCGAGATATGGAAGGCGGACGGGAGGTACGAAGGGAGTGCGAGGAGACTGTACGTGGGGAGAGTTCTGGCGGTGGCTAACATGGCCTTTTGGTGCTTCAATTTGTTTGGATTTTTGATCCCTGTTTTTATTCCTAAGGCCTTCAAGATTTATTATCAATCTCACACCAAACAAACTTAATTAACTAAGTACTAATATTACTTTTTTTCATTTTATTTTATGTTTCTAATCTAATCTTACTCCCAAATGCACATTCTGTTTTCCTATTCTTATTATCATTATTATTTCCAGTCCATTATTTAGATTTTATAGTAGAAAGTTGAAATGAAAGGAATGAGTAATTGCTTCCGTATCTATTGATTTTTCTTCTGCATTTATTTTCATTTAGCATATATTTACAATTTTCTTATGAGGGATACAAAAAAATTATCATCCAGATTCTTTATTGTGTGAATTTATAATCATGAAATCGGCTCAATCATCATATTATAATTTCATAATCTTAGTTCAATTTTCATTTTAGTCGGAACAAATTTAATCATTCTTTCCTCTTTAATTCCAATTATAAGAATGGTCTTTTACTAAAAAATAGACCGTAAAAGCAAACTATTTCATTCCAATTATAAGAGGGTCTTGTACTAAAAAATAGACCATAAAAGCAAAAAAAAATTATTTTGATCAATTGTAATAATCAGGTTTATTGATATTCCTGGTGTAGTAGATAGGGGTGAGAATTTGAGATTGGGACTCCGGACTTTCCCAATCCGTCCCGAGTCTCGGCGGAATTTGGAACCTCGAGTTATGAATTTTTCGGGATCGGGAATGAGGAATTGAAAATTTTCAAAATTCAAGAGTTCCGAATCCCAATCAGGACTCCCGATTTCCCAAAATTAATTTTTAAACTTCGGAAAATTTTGGTCCTGTTTGGAAAATTTTGGTCCCGTTCGAAATTTCGGGACTAATCGGAACTTTATTTTTCGGGACCGGGACATAATAATTTTCAATTTCAGCACTCGAAAGTCCCGCAATCCCGATCGGGATCGGGATAAAAAAATTAGTATTTTTCGGGATCGGGACTTCAAGATCAGGACCAGGACGGTCCCGTCCCGATTCTCATCCCTAGTAGTAGATGCTATCACATATACAATCATACTCAATTCAATGGCATTGTTTGATCTTGAAGGATATCTTATATAATTTCGCACATGATGAGTGATTTCTTGGTTTTGTCCGATCATTAATAACTTGATTATTTTTAGATAATATTCCCTTCGTCCTGCTAAATGCGGGCACAAAGGGTTCAACACGGAGTTTAAGAAAGTAAAGTGTTGAGTTTTAATAAAGTAGGAGTGAGATATTGTAAAAGTAAAACTTTTTCCTTTTTAGGAAAGTGACCGGTTTTAATGAGACGATCCAATAAAGAAATATGACTACATTTAGCGGGACGGATGAAGTAACAAACGATATAACATCTTATGCTTTTATTAATATAAGAGTCATATGTATTTAATTAAATATATGTGTTTTCTTCATATATATATTAAATCTCGAACCATAATCATGTAATGAGTTACTCTCGTATGAATACAACATAAGACATGTTACACGATTAGATAATATTTTATTCGTTTCACTAAAAGCGGCTACAAATGAATCGACACGAAAATTAAAAAAGTAAATTATTGTATTTTAAAAAATATAGGAGTTAATATTTTAAAGATAAAAAATTTTCATTTTGAAAAAATACTACTTTTAATGAGACGGATCAAAAAGAAAATATGACCACCTTTAATTACCTTTAACGAGAGGAAGGTATTAGAAAATTTCATCATCCGAAATAATTGCCTATTGGGAAATACAAGTGTGTGACTAGTAATGTACTTATAAAACCATAAAGCCACAAGTGAAAGGGCATATTTGATGAAGCTAGCTTCTATATAACAAACTTCACTATGAAATGTTACATACTAACGTCTGTACTAGCAATTAAAGTTGGTCGACTTATCAATCCATTACCTTCTTATCTATAATACTCCATCTCCTTATGAATTTAGTCATTTTCTATGCTCCTTAGTCACTCAAATGCTTGATTAAATAATCAAGTCAAATTTGGTGTGATTATATAATCAAGTATTTGAGTGATTAAGATTCATAAAAATGGATTGAATTCATAAGAAGATGGAGGATTATGAATAAAATGGTAGATATTTAAAGCTTATAATCCTATCAATCCTATCACACAAACCAAACCACCCCTCTATAGATTAATCAAGCTTTTCAATCACTTTAAACAACATGAACGTACAAAGTAGGTTATCAAGCTTTTCAATCACTTTAAACAACATGAACGTACAAAGTAGGTTTGAGGTTTAGGATGTTTAGTTACTTTCTGATGGGGATCTTCTACTCTTTTGATGGGGATCTTCTACTCTTTTGCTTCATCCCTCAAGATGTATACATATTTTTTACCAATCAAAGAAACAAAAATTGCAGCAAATGCTTGAAAAATTGAAACTCAGAGCAAGATTTAGAACTCTGCAGTACTAAAATCTGAGATGCACATCACCCTCTTAAGAGGAACAACCCAATAGCTGTTACGATGATGGTGGAGGGAACGCCAAATTTGAGATGATTCCAGAACGATAAGTTGTAACCGTAGTGGTGAGCACGACGAGCCTGCTCGCACACGATCAAGTTTGCAGCCGATCCCAACAGGGAAAGGTTCCCGGCCACAGTGCTCACCCAAGCCAAGATCAACCACGCCTTCTTCTCGTGCGATGGAGATATTGCTGCTGCTGACATTGCCACTCAAGCGCCTAAAAGCAAGACTGTATCAAAGAGATCAAAGTTTTAGGTTGCGCGATTGCCTGAAATCATGTGTTATCACTCAAATTAAACGCTCCCTAGAGTAAGAACTAAATCAGCTCAAGAAGGTTATTGTAAGTCAACAATCTAAGCTACAACAGTCCTACCTGTAGGTACATTTGAAGCCAGATTGGAGAGGACAACTATAACAGCAGCTAAAACTGCTATTCCACTAATGTGATCTATTTTTGCATAAGGCTCCATGAAATCCCATACTGCACTCGGAATTCCTGTTCTATTGAAGCCATCCACCGTTATAAACATTCCGCAGAAGAATATCAAGAGCGAATACGATACCTTCATGACAAGATAAACTGTGTAAATTTAATAATCATTGAAGACTAGCATCATCAAATATTTAAACTGGTATTACCTTTTCTAAACTGGGCTTGGCATCCTTGAAATCAAGAACGACGAGGGCGAGTGCAGCCGTAATTGCAGTCCACGACATATTCAGACCGGCCAACAAAGACACCAGCATTCCTAAAGTAATAAGATAAACACATGTCTTCCACAAAATTCTCTTCCACTTCTTGGAAAATCCTAACCTATCTTCTGCAAATGCTGCAAAACAATCATACTCGACTCCATTGACGAGAACGGAGTCTCCTGTTTCTTTTGAGGACTCTGATCTTCTGTTTGAATCAAATCCGATTTCAATTTCACTTTCACCTGAAATTGCACTTTGCCGATCGACAGGAGAGCTACTGATGCCGTTGATCTCAGACAAATTAGCACGATTCCTGAGGGTTGATTCTACATGATTCGTGTGCATGTTGATGTTAAGAGAGCTGTGATTACTAACGGATTCCGAAGTAGAGTCCAACTCTTGGGACTTAACTGATGTGAGATGCGACATTGTTGCAGGCGAGAATCGATGAGAGACCACATCGTCTTGGCCAACGACTTCCGAAGTTGCATCTTCTTCGTCCTTTTGAACGGATAGCACCTTCCAATACATGCATAAGAGGATCCCGGCATTGACACACACTCCCACAAGCATCGCAGGTAGGATGCCAGACAAAAACGTACCGAAGGTTATCTTACTCTGAACAGCTATGACCAAGTTCTGAGGATTTCCTATAGGAGTTGCTGAGGATCCTATGTTTGCACTCGAGGCGAGGGCTAAGAGAAACGGATGAGGCGGGAGATTGTGCTGCCTTGCGATTTTCAACACGAATTCCGTCAAGACAACGCAAGATGTGTCATTGGTGAAAAGGGCACTAGAAATGGCAGAAATCAAGCAAATTCGACAAAGTAAGTCCTTGGCACCCTTGCTTTTCCAAGCAAGCAATTTGCCTAAATACTGGAACATATCAGCTCTTTCTAGATACACACTTACTACCATAGTTCCAAAGAGTAGACCAAGAATTGGAAGATCAATGGCAGCATAGGCTTGATCGGGAGTCATGACTTGAAAGAGTACCATAAGCATGGCTCCGAGCAGAGACCCAGCCGTCCTCCCAATCGGGAGGAACGGCACTGCCGGGAAAACCGCCAAAACCCAGAAAATAGCAAAGGCAGTCGAGCCAAGAACCACTTTCACAGTGGGAGCCATAGCCATGGTTCTTTAGCTTGAACGAATCTTAAGCCTAATCACTTATGATACAGTACTTCAGATCTTTATCAATCAATATTTCATCACTTCTCAATTCAGAATTTGTTCCCTGGAATAGGAAGATGGCCTAAGAGAAATTCTTACAAACATTTCATCTTCACAAACTCACATCCAAGAGAACCAGTATAATCAACATTGACACGCAAGTCTGCCCTGACAACAACTGAAGAACCAGAATCAATATTCTATTTGAAAAATATCATCCTAACTTCTTAATCAAGTTATCTTCCAATCGTTGAGAGAACTAGTAGATATGTGCAGGAATGTGATAAATATCCTTAAATTTAAATAGATTCTTAAGCCAAAACACAGATAACGAGGAAAGAAACTTCATCAAACAGGAAAAAACTCAAATCTTCGAAGTTGGAGAACAAACAAACATGAAGAAGCAAATCTTAATATGAATGAACCAAAAAAAGCCAAGTCTATGAACAAAAGAGCAACAACAGAATTAACTATCTGAAAACGAAACTCAATACCTTGGAGGACAAAGATTGGCACTACTGCAGTAATAAATTCCAGCCTAAAAAAGGCAATTTGCACAGTTGCACTACTCTTTCTGTTGATTGTTGGATATACTCACTTTTCAATGGCTTCTGCAACCGTGCTTCATTACTTTTTTGCTTATTTGACTATGCAGATTATTATTATGCCATTTTTGAAAAAGGTTTAAGTGTAAAAAAACACAAGTCACCGTTCAAAAATTTACTATTCACTTTAATTTGATGTTTATTTAAAAAACAGATTGATTATTGTGTATCGAATGATATGAATTTTATACTACTCCGTCCCCTAAATGCGGTTACGTCTAATAAGTAAAGTGTTGTAATTTTAAAAAATAAGAATAAAGTATTTGTAAAGATAAATTATTTCCTTTTTTAAAAAGTGATATTTTTAATAATACAATCTAATAAAAAAACATGATTAATTATTATTTATAATTAAATTATGTATAAATTGGACTACCAAATCAGTAGTGGGATCAAAATGATAAAAAGAAATTTAATAAATTGGTGGAGTAGATTTGATCCACTGAGAAAATAACTATAAGACACGTCATCAAACATGTGATCAACTCATCTTAGGACACAGATGAACAGAAGGGCACTTCATGTGAAATGGCTAATGCCAGGACTTTTTTCACTGCTTCCAGTCACGAGAAGGTTGACCACAATCATATTAGAAATTTTTTTACTTGTGACAATTAAATTAGTACCTCTCCGTCTTAAATGTGGCTACAAGAGATTCAGTACGGAGATTAAAAAAATAATTTAAACTATTATATTCGTTTCGTTAAATGCAATCATAAAACACGAAAATTAAAATAATAAGTTGTGTTTTAAAATAGTAAATGTATGTTAAAAATAAAACTTTTTTATTTTTAAAAAAATGACTATTTTTAATGGGACAGAACAACAAATAAAAATAATCACTTTTAACATAAGGGAATAAGCATTATTTTGTTTTGGTAAGTTGTGGAGGAAAGAAGTAATAATTTGTTAGCGTTGAATTTTCATTAACTAGTTATTTTTCCTATTTTTAAAATACTGTGTATTAGTACAATTTAAAAATAAATAAAAAAATCACTAATAACGAAATGGGTGAAATAATATTGGGATGATAATTAAAAATAAAAATATTAGCATAATGATAGTAAAATTAATATCTAAGATAACATAATTCAAATTTTTCGTGAAACGAATATGTAATTTAATGTTAATGCAATCCAAATTTTTAAATAAAAAAAATATAGTTGAATACTTGAATGGGTCGTCGCCCAGACTGGAAAATTGACAACCTAACGTAACGTAACCTTATATAATGTGGATGGATATATAAAATCCTCTTATTTAAGAAGCATACCACAAGTTCGACTACTTGCTCCTTCACCTCTTATTTATACGTCTCTTCCTTTTCTTGTTTTTAAACCTCATTTTATTATAATATTAAATTAATACTATCATTATTTTTTAAACCCTAAACTTTTAAACGTACAATATGATATTGATTATTCAGCTCGTTCGATTGTGACAAAACGATCGAGATTGTTCCAAGGGTTTCGATTTTGTATCTTATATATCAGCACTCGATATGTCGATTTTTCTAGTTCTTGCAATGATGGATTGCAAGCTGTGGACGGTTAATCATACTTGATTTGCTTCTAAAGTTTATTGAAATAAAGCAATTTACCTGTTCCACAGTATGATTCATTTTAGTTTATTGACAAGAATTTAGTCTTTGGTTGATTTCTAATTTTCATTTTAGAATAAAGGTAAAAATGTAGTAAAAAATAAATATTTTTCATCAACATTTTTTTTAAATGTAGCCAATGTTGGTTTGAAATTTTCAATTCATGCTGAAAAGTGACTAATATTTAAATGGTTTTATGTTAAAGAACAAGATTCATTTTTTACTAAACTAGATGAAGTGGTTATTTTTACAATTTAACAATTCCAATTGGGATGTAAACGAAGCATTTTATTTATGAACTATTCAAAACTTGTCATGATAAAAATTTATTTGAAATTCGTTCATTTATTAAATGAACCGAGTTCGAATTACTTTTTGAGCTTAACTCATGTTTAATGGTATTCAGAACGCGAACATGTTCGAATATAATTTTAATGAACCTGCTTTAAATAATTCGCGAACTTTATATACGAAGTAGGTCACGAACTTATAAAATTAATATAAAAATGTTTATATCAGAAAAATGATTTTATAGAAGATCTTTTTGACGAACACAAATTTGAATATTTAACATATTTGAGCCTAGTTCGAGCTCGAACTCAAATTTACTATTAAATTAAAAATAAATAAATTAAACTCGAGTTCGATTTTTATTTATGAAATCGAACTCGAGTTTAATTTTTATTTTCAGAATTCGAACCGAACTTGTTTCCGACGGTAGTCGGTTCAGTTCAGATCAATTATACCCTAATTCCAATAATAGGGTTAAGGCCTTGGGTTAGGCCATTAAAGTTACTATTGGGCCAATTACACTATTATGAGCCCAACTAGAATTCGGATCATATAAAGATGAGGTTGGGCCTTAAGAAAGCTCATCATCAATTGGGGATGAAATTCTTTATTCTTCATTATCAAAAGAAAGATAAATAGATAGAAAATCCTTCACCTACTATTTCAATCCATCATTAAATTTTGTGCAGAAAATATCATAAAATAACAATAAGCATTTTCAACATTGAAATGAAAGACTAGAAGAGAATAGAATGATAAAATGATAACTACCAGTCCACCAAGCCAAAAATCATCCCTCCCAATTGCATGTCTCAAATTAAACTCCAAAAATCAAGCTAGTTTCTGCACTTCCCAATGATCACTACAATGTCAATTTCTATTTCTGCTCCCACATCATCTATATTGCACTCATCATCTTCTTGTTCTAGTCGGAAGATCTCATCTTTGTGTTCTTTCTCAAATTCTGCAGTTGCAATCCCTAAAAATGCAATCTTTCATCATATTAAATGCGTCCCCCTCTTGGGTTTAACTCCTTTTTCTCAATGGGATGGTCTGAGGAGCTCGGGGGTATCGATTTTGCAACACTCTGTGAAGATGGGTAATCATTTCTTTTTATTACATTTTCTTTTTCAGATTTTGCTTTTCTTGATTAGGTTGATAAAGATTTGCTGCATATATGTTCTGCTTGGCAAAGTCTTTGGTTGCATTATGATATTTTAGTTCCTTATTATATGTTTTGAGCTTTATGTGCTATTGAATATGAGGTGTTGGGATTTGCAGAGAGGAAGGGGAAGTGTAAAGGTAAAGGAGTTTATGCATCTTTATTTGGAGTTGGAGCACCTGAGATTCTGGTCATTGGGGTGGTGGCTTTGTTAGTTTTTGGGCCAAAAGGTCTTGCTGAGGTTAGCTTTCTTTCCTTTTTCTTTTTATGTTTGTGCGCGAGTGCTCTATGTGTTGGGAGTCTGATTCAGCAACCGGTTTAATTCATTTCTGTCTGATTTCATTGCTCATAAAACATTTAAACATGTCGAATATTTGATTGTAAAGCTTGACCAGCACATCCATGAGTGATAGAGGGTTATGCAACTTGGTTTAGGATAAAGGACTAGTGTCACATGGTTTCTTGCTTTATGAATCTGCTTGACTCGACAAACACCGTGTGAGAAAAATTTTAGTAGTATATAATTTTTAAGGTTTAGACAAATAGAGCTGACTCCTTTAACCACCAACTTACATCTGTAATGTGATAGTTTGAGTTGGTTGCCTTGCAGATCTGCAGTAGATTTTCTAGTAAGGCTTAGGATACATAATTCTTCTCTAAGGATAGCCATCTATATCCCAGAGAAATATAATTTTTTAGATGCAATCTAAATCCCGGAGAAGTTCAAGTGGATCAAACTCTCTCCAATTGTTAATAATCTGGTATTTTGTTCTGACTTGGCCAAAGAGTATTATTGTTGCTGGAACTTAACTAGTTTAATGGTCATATGTACTGTTCTTTGTTGTTCTCTAGAAACTGTTTGGATCTGTTATATCATAGTATCATTATATAAATCATATGGTTATTTACTTTCTTCGTTATAAAAATTTCAACTTATTTGGAAATTTGTGGAACCATTTGGGCTCATGAGTTTTTCGGAAGCTACACATCCAAGTATGTGTATGAGTGTATCGGAGTTGATTGGATAGACACTGGAATAATATGAAAAAGTTTCCAAGAAATGAATTATGCAGATGTCTTCCTACTTCATAGATCTAAAACAAAATAAATTATTTGCACCTTGAGTGGAGTTACATGTTGCTGAACTTAAAATCCTTTTTGATTCGCACTTTCATTGAGGTCTTGCATGGATATATCAATGCTGAATCGGATAATGGCATAACTCCATTAATCATATTTTGTGGTGACAGGTTGCCCGTAATCTGGGACAAACTTTACGCGCATTCCAACCTACGATAAGAGAACTTCAAGTAAGCCTTTTTGCTGTTTGTGTAATTGTGTAATTTTTAAATACTGAATGCAAAGATGTTTCTTGTGCCTTCTTCTCATCGAGTTCTCATGCATCTCATATTCCTATAACCTCACAGGAAGTCTCTAGGGAATTCAAGAGCACCCTTGAACGAGAAATTGGCCTCGACGATATTGATCCTGTACCAAAAAGCTCCAGTTCCAGCACAACTAAACCTACACAAGGGTCAAATATTGAACCAAGTGAGTAGGCATTTTCTTAAATAAAATTTGTTGCTTCGCTTTGGTCACATCTCTTATCATTTTAAGATCCACTCAACAAAAAGTGAAGCATAACCAGTGGTTTTTCTGGGACATAAGACTGCGGCTGATATCTAGAGGATTCATGAATATTAGATTTATATATGGCATTGACTGAAATTATAGTTTCCTGATGTTTCAAATTGGTTTATTATCTGATAACACAAGGATGCTATTATTTGGACGAAATGCTCTGTTATAATAGCTTTTCAAACGAGCTGTGGCAGGTCAATTTGACACTATGAAATCCGCATACGAGATTTGTTTCTGCTAAGCTACAAAACATGCATACGAGTTTAATATCTTCCATATATACCACAAAATACGCAGATGGGTCCTCTTCTGAAACTGCAGAAGATCCAATTGATAGCTCCTTAAAGATGAAGGCCGACCAATTTAAAGGAGCTCTTGCGCAGCTACAGAAAGAGCAGGAGGAGGAGAGACAGAAAAAGGAAGAAGAGCGACTTCAAGCTCAACTGGAACTGCAGGCTACCTCTCAAGGTCACTAAACAGAATGCTCTCCCTCACTTTCTCGATTTATACGTGTCACTAATTTACATACGACACTATTCTCAGATACTTCTGAAGCTCCCCATACTTCCTCTGAATCTCCGGACACCACTGAAGAAACTACCTCGGTCACTTCTCCGCCCCAAAATCCAAACAGCAATGCTCTTCAAGAAGCTGCTGCAGCAGCGCCTACCAGCTCAGCTGCAAACGCTGAAACGCAAAGCTGAAGCTTTAAGTAAAGATTTTGGGACAGCGAGGATGATGTAGAACATGTAGCGCGATGGTCCTTCCAACGTCCGGACTTCCAAGTAATAATGAGTTAAAATGTTTTTGCCATTGATTTTATAGTATAGCTGTAGTATCTACTCTTGGATACTTCTTTGGGAGCTGCATTTTCAAACTACTAGTTATGTATCACGGCTGATGATTATACTCTTTAGAATTGACCAAAATGATGCTTCGTTTGGGGATTTTATCATCCACTGTTTTTGGCACAATTGATGTTCATTATTGTAGTTACTAATTTAGTAAGATCAATACCATTATTCTTCATGTTCCAGGGACGTAATTATATACCGTAACTCTTACAATATTATATATTCAACTGATAAAAAAATTCAAATAATCAAAAGAATAAAAAATGTGAAATTATTGAACACAAAATAAGAATTCTCATTGCTTTTTTAATTTGTATAAGGGTAACTTTTAGAGTTATACTCCCTCTGTCAGTTTTAGACACATTTTATTATTATAATGCATACAATTAAATATAATTAATATGTGTCATACTTAGTAGAATCAATATAGTAATAACTAAAACAATTTAAAAAAATAAACTAAAAAAATAAAGTTGACTGGAAATAGGATCCTGATCCAGTTGGTTGATAAAATCTTAAAAATAAGATATGTAATTATGTATCAATACAGAGACATATTTTATAATGCAAGTAATAGTATGTAATTGTTGTAATATCACAATTCGGTTATAAAGTGTAATAAATAGAAGAAAATTGCCGCACAGAGAAACTGGTTCTCATTACAGGATATGGTCCCAACTATATATACAACAAAATAAAAAAAAACTCTAATATATCTGAACATAATAATATTATTTATAACATTAATAATATTTGTATATTGTCGTCAGCATAAAATAGGCCTCTAGCTATTTTGAGGTAAAAGGTATGTTTGGTAGCCAAAATAAGATATAGCATGATAAGATTAAATTTGTATGATGTATAAGGATTATTTTAATCTCATCCCTTTCTTATGATTAAAATATGAGAGAAATGGTGATTTTGGCACGGGCCTAGTGTTTAATAGCAGGCCGACGTATTATTCACATTTGCTACCAAACACATGATTTGGTAAAATAATTTAATCTAATCCTATCATATCTTGCCTACCAAACAAGGCTTAAGGGATTGAGCTAATCTATTCTATTTAGATTGGTCCTATCGAGCTTTTAGGATTAACCATGTTGATAATGGTTGTTTTTTAGCTATATATTACCGTCTTGATAATCGTTTTTCCGTCTATTTAGATCATGATTTCCTTAAGGCCAATCTACTCGATTTCTAGATGAGCTATGTTAATTATCAAGGTGAATAATTTTATAACTACTTCTTTCGTCCACGATAAATGTATCATGGAGGAGTGAACATATTTTTCAAAAAAAAAATGATGTGATGTGATTATTTTGTAAATATTGAGATATGATTGTGTTGGAATATATATAAATTATTTACTAAAATTGATATTTTTTTTTCATCGATCCGTTTAGATAATAATAAAAATACACTTATATGGAGAGAGTAGTATTTTAGTGTATTGGTTTGGGAATTGGGACTGAATTAGCAATGGTAGCTAGTAGAGCTGTCAAAATGGGCCCGACCCGACCCGCCCGCCCAAAAAACCCGGGGTTTGGGTCGGGTTGGGCTCTAAAAATTAAGGCCCGAAAAAAGTCGGGCCTGAAAAGCCCACCCAGAAAACCCTACGGGCTTATAAGATTTCGGGCTAAAAAAGCCCGCCCGAAACTTAAGTTGGAATATTTATTTTTATTTTTTAAAACTTAATGTAATTGAT